>JBBMOI010000003.1:43247500-43495000 GCA_038088405.1 Porites divaricata
TAAGGTAAACGTGCTAGCAATTTACTTGTTTGTTGCATAGTTATTTTTGAAGGAAAAAGTTGAAGCATAATTTCTGCATATTTTGCTAAAATGAGCATAACAAAACAGCAAAGAGAAAAGCGACTTGAAGTTTCGCTATATTTTGGACGGACAAGCTGTCCTTAAATCCCCTGAAGAAGGACGGCTAGTCCGTCGAAACATCGGAAAACCTCAAGTCGCTTTTCTCTTTGCTGTTTTGTTATTAATGTCTCAATTTTATTACACTGTTTAGGATAAAAGACAAAATGCACACCATCTTGTTTTCACGTTATAGTCACTGCCACATTTAGCGGAGACCATGAGTTTATTTCAGCTTTTCTTTAGAACTTGCAAGCAGATTTAAGTGCATTTGTTCGAGCAGAGCTACAATCGGCCAATTTCTTGAAATATACCCTAGCCCCAAAGGCGGCTGCTAGTGTTGCGATGGCGCCCTTTCACTGCGCCTTTCACTGAAAGGCGAGGTGAAGGGCGCAGTGAAAGGCGCATTGAAGGGCGCAGTGAAAGGCGCATTGAAGGGCGCAGTGAAAGGCGCATTGAAGGGCGCAGTGAAAGGCGCGGTGAAGGGCGCAGTGAAAGGCGCGGTGAAGGGCGCAGTGAAAGGCGCATTGAAGGGCGCAGTGAAAGGCGCATTGAAGGGCGCAGTGAAAGGCGCGGTGAAGGTCGCAGTGAAAGGCACATTGAAGGGCGCAGTGAAAGGCGCGGTGAAGGGCGCAGTGAAAGGCGCTCTAAAGGGCGCAGTGAAAGGCGCATTGAAGGGCGCAGTGAAAGGTGCATTGAAGGGCGCAGTGAAAAGCGCCCTTCACTGCGCCCTTCACTGCCCCTGTCGCCCAGACTTGAAATGCCTTGAACCAGTGGCGAGGAACTCGTGTTACAGCCTTGAGCACAAATAAACGGATTGGCGAAAAGAAAGCTTAGTTTATGATCATTTATACCAATAATGGTAGCCCGGAGGCTGCAAATTTTAACCATCAGTTGACATTAAATTAATTGACTGCAATTTATACTTAACGGAACAAGAAAAATCGTCCGAAACTCGGCCCGGGGGGTGTAGCCTGCGGGCTTCGGTTTTTGTTGTGCTATCAGTTGACTCAGTATATCAAAACAAACCGATTGAAAAAATATTCGTTCAAAGCTATAAAATAAAAAATCAGTATGTCATCCACTCAATTCAATTTAACTAATTAAAAAATAAGAAAAAAACAACTTACTGAAGTGAGTAAATTGTAAGTGATGGATCGTCTTAACGGTATATACTTTGCTTGATTGATATGATCTTATCACTGACTAAACAAAACGATTTGAGAATAGAGAAGTCTAAAAAAGTTGTTATTGTTTTCTGTAGTTAATAAAAAGATCAAAATTCAAGCGACACTGATAGAATTCTCGTAGAAGGAGACTTGGTGTAGAGTCTGGATCCCTTGTGAATGTCTCTGAGTATCGGTTTCACTGTTACATGACTAAGATTTAGAGCTTCGTCTTCAGAGCGAAATGTTCCAAAGGGAAAATTACCAATTAATAAAATGCAACTTCATTGCGCCTTTTTGCAAAACAGTTTTCTGACAGGTGACTTAGCGGACGATATAATGGTCTATAACAATTGAACTAACTGAATCAGTACAATATTATAGCATCCGTCGCTATCTATGCTAGAATATTTTTTCAAACTTAATTTGGCATTCAGTTCACCGCATCATGAATTCAGGCCAATTTCGAATTCAAATTATCAGATCTAGGCTCACCAAGTTTTCTTTAATTGTCTATCTTGTGATTTTCTCACAAAACCGCAAGTCTTCGGCCGATACAACATTATTGCACTTCTATTTTCCGCCTTCAATTTGTTGATAACAAAAGTCCTAGTTTTATTTTTGGAAAACGATCCTCGGAAACTGTTGTTATGGAAAATTGTTTCCAACCTTTCCACCCTTAGCTTGAAAACTACATTTTCTCATTCTTGATCTTCCTGTTTTCTAAATATCATTATTCTCGTTTTTAACCAAGCTTAGAATTTGCATCTTTAGTTATTTATGACAAAGAACTAACTACTGCCCAAGCGAAGGGATTCACTCTTGTTCAACAATATTTTAAAGTGATTTTGTCTTCGAAAGCCGAGCATGAATTCTATTATCATGCATGAATTTGAATAATTCCACCTTGTCGCCTGACTGTTGACATGAAAATGCACAATTATCCTTTTAACTATGGGGACAGTCGATTTTGAAAAAAAAAATCAAAAAAGGTGTTTCTTCTCTAGTTTGGTCAGTTATTATAAATTCGAGGGTTATAAAGCTTTGATAACACTAAAAAAATTCTGCTAGGAAGTAATCGAGCACTATTGCAAAATTTCAAGCACTTTTCAAAAATTCGAGCACTACTTTTTTTAAGAGCACTTTTTTGCGCCATGTTTTGAGCACCTTTTGCCGAATCAGTTCCAGCGCAATCGGGACATGGCGACGAGGTTTACTCCTTTTGGGCCAAAAATCAGATCATGATCAAACAAAGAAAACACGGGATTATATATATTGATTGGCATTTATTACATCATTACCAGCATGTTATATATTGAGCTTAAAGTCTACTTCGCCTATAAAATAAACCCTTAACCTTTTTCAAGAGGGTTTTACGCATGCAAATTTAATTTTCTTCACTGTAGCCCGTTATTATACGGCAGTGGTTTTAGCACTGTTGGGATCATAATGCATCCTCCCTCAACAATGCGACGCGGTCTGTTTCGACCGCTACCGTTAAGCTTCTTTTTGCCATAGTTCAAAACTATCTTTATCCCTGTTTGGCAATTCCCAGCGTTGATTAGGCCCTTTGCTTTCATTTCATCTCTTAACTTGTTGTACAGCTCAGGTCCTAGAGCACCTGTAAAGAGAGATCGCGGCAGATGTTGTTGGACACGAAAAAAAAGACTTCTAAAGAAATCCGCTTTGAGAATTGAGCAAAATGTTACATCCGTGAACAACTGTAAAACAAGAATTCTATTTTTTGTTACTGAGCAAAGGGTGCAAGGAACTAAATAATGACGTTTTACATGCAGAGTCATATTTCAAAGCAAGTTTCAAAAGACGTATGCTGCGTATGGTTTTGGAATCTTATAAATGGGGTTTCTAGTCCTTCAAGGCCATGACCAGGAGTGGTCAGGAGTAGTACTATCGGCACAAACAAGCAAATAAATAACTAAATTGAAACTAGAAACGATTTAAGTGCAATAATTACGTGAACAGATTGCAAATATTTACCATGAAAAACGGTATTGTTCAGTTCTCGTTCAGTTTTCAGTACAGCTGAGCAGTTCACTATCTTGCTGTAAAAGATTGATTTCTAGACAAGAAAAACAAAAGTTTCTAAATCAACAAATATGACAATACGAATATTAAGCATTTAGTGCCTTAAGTTTACAGGTCACAGATAGCCCATCCCGCTTTGCTATCATAAATGTATCGGTCAGGCAGCATTCCTGTGCATTGGCAGACAGAGGGAATACTGAAGACAAATAGGAACAGACGGTTCTTGATTTAATAACTAGTAAATAAAAACCAATTTCCAAGTTAAAAGAAATCCTCGAGTTGAAAAACAACTCCGTTCAAAGCGACAATTAAAACCTTGGCCCCGTATTCTTGAGTTTTTTTAAAGCTGGGAATACGATGAAACAAACGCTTCAAACGTCGTCTCACCGTCAATCAAATTCATTTTAATTTGCCATGTAATTACGTGGTGTACAGACTCTATACATAACTTTCACTCTTACGGTTAAACAAAATTCTGATCCTGAAAACGTGCCATCCATAAAGCTAATTTGGTAATCCCCAAAAGTGGAGTGAGAGTAAGAGATTTTGGTTGAAGGGACGCGCGTTTAAACCAAGCGATTAGTTCATTAACTGACATGCCTGTCTATATCCTGGTTTATCTGGTTCCTTCACTATCTTAAAATCGATTTCCTTTGTGTAGCCTTGACGCCCAAGATCTGCCTTATTCAACATTTTCCGCATCTCTGTATCCGAAACCTTTAAGTTGCGATCGTAAAGCTCGATTTGCACGGATTCCGCAATCTTGGCCTCTGTGAAATAAGAAAAAAAATCCGTTTTTATCTTACAAGATTTGTGTTAACTAGGTAGATTCGCCGTTGGGAGACAGACACCGTGAACTCGGCTGGTTGTACGAGTTCACCATCTACCCACTCTCCTCCACACACACACATTTTGATATAAGCACATTATTGTATAAACGAAACGGGAGACAGGGGGCGTGTGTGGCACCAACAAGCCTTTGCCACTGTGTCTATCAAAACGTTCTGTTCAGGCCGATTGCTTTGTCACTGTAAATGACGGGCTCTTCAATGTGCATTTTGACGGTTTACCGAAAAAAAGAGAAAGAAATTCTTGAACAAAATCACACATACCGACAGCCGTAGAAAACAAAAACAGACCGAAAAGGACGGCGGTAAACTCTGCAATCATCATCTTAACCCGGTTTGAAGTACGCTTGAAACAGTGAGGAACTGGACGTGTTATTACCTTGTAACCAAACAAATTGGCAAAAAGAAAGCTTAGTTTATGCCTATTTATGCTTATACAGAATGCCTGGAGCTACAGATTTTAACCCTGCTTGACAATTATATTAAAATTTTGTCACGGAACACGAAAAACTGTCCGAAACTGTGGGTTTGTTATCAAATGCAACTTTGACTGCGTTAGCTGAAAACTCAAAAAAATTGTTCACAATTTAGATAATGTAAAATAAATATACGTTCAATCCCCTCAATTCAAATAAACAAATAAAAACAAAATAATGCTCAAAGTATAAATCCACAAATTAATGGCATTAATGTGGGGCAACGTTCTCTGCGGGCCACGATTACTACTATATAAAGCCCCAATATCCACACACACAAAATTCCCCAGTTTGATCTCTAAATATTTCCTAAATAAAAAGATTTACCGTAGTTGAGAGATTTTGACAAAAGATAGATCGAAGCATTTTCGCTTTGGTCATAATTCCTCATTAACTTTTAAGGTTGATGGTGTATTGAGTTGTTAGGAGAAACTTGACGTTTGTCAACCTATAAAGGGTTAAAGTATAAATTATCATCCTTTCTTGCTAATAGTTAAGACCCATTATGTATGTCTGAATATGTTCTAAAATATTGTCCAGAAGAGTAATAAAGAAGAGAACTTGGCTGTTAAGCCCCTAGGTTCGTAGAATAAATACATGACAAGAGAGAATCATCTAGCTCATTCTCTCTTGTACATGGCTATGTTTCTTCAAAACACTTAGTGAGTGACCAAGCACTAGCTAGGTAAGTATATGTCTCAATATCTCTGTATTATAAAGCACTTGTGATATTCCGTTGTTTAAAGGAGGAGAACCTATCTCTAACTATATAAAGAAAACCTCTTGGACCTCTTGGGAACTTAGATGCCAGTGAGTGTCCGCCAGCCGTGTTTTTTCCACCGAGGTTCTGAATAAAAATAACTATATTCAACTTACACTAGTGGAAGGAGACTAGGTCACTGAATGACTTTTCTTCATCAGTGACTAAGGTAGACTAAGGTAGACTGATTGGATTTTGTTACCCTTATGAATGCAA
This sequence comes from Porites divaricata, assembly GCA_038088405.1. Classification (NCBI taxonomy): domain Eukaryota; kingdom Metazoa; phylum Cnidaria; class Anthozoa; order Scleractinia; family Poritidae; genus Porites; species Porites divaricata. The sequence continues at coordinate 43,253,130 of JBBMOI010000003.1, forward strand.
CTGATTAACGCCGCGAAACTAATCTGAATAAGTGCGTGTGTAAATTTTTATCTATAACCTTGAATAACGTTGTAAGACATTTTTCTTAACTCAAACTAGCAATCGTTGCCATCTACCTTAAAGCTTTGGTTTGAAGTTTAATTACTGAATTAAGCAATAACTATATATATGCCACATACATAGAGAGCTTCCACCGTCAACGAGAAGCATCATGAAAACAGTCCAATTTCAAATGAATACAAAATTTCTTCATTTGGTTGGGAATCTTGTGATGTCTGTAAGACTCCCAAACAACACTTGCTTTTCCCGTCTATATAATAAATATTTTAGAGCTACACCCAATTCCCTCTTTTTTCAACGCTGAGACCGATCTTGCAGTCAGTCAATTTTAATGAAGCGTTATCGTCGAAATATCCTGCTGAGTAATAAACCACCATTTTTAAAATGAGCAGCACAATTATTGGGAATAAGTGACAAATAATATTTTCTTAAAGTGCGATAGTATGAAGTCTTTAATATCATATTAGATAATAAACCATAACTGTCTTCAAGTTATTCTTACAGTCTCAATGAAAATAAATTTAATATTTTGCTGGCTAGTTAATTTATACAATTATCTAGCGTGAAACACTTCGCGTTAACTCTTTCATTCTCGACTGTTGAATCAGTTCACTCTAAAGAGGCGTCAAATAAAAGTTCAAGAAAATGGTAAATTTCAATTTGCAAAAAGTGTCATGTAACGGTATAGCTTTATACAGATGTTCCTATTGCAAAAAATTATCTTCCTCGAGAGAGGAACACTGTGTGGAATTTTTTTTACAAGGATTTACTGATTACGCTCAAACTCTGACTTTGTGCCGGAGTAAAACGCATGTACCTGTAACATTTCACTGATTATAACGTAAATAGCTCACATCCAAGATGGCATTATTTCAGTCTTCCCCTGGACACTAGGAGATGTGTTTGAACATTACTTTACCATGTGCTGTTAGTTTCATCGCAGGAATTTTGATCTTTTGATGATTTTATAACATTAAGGTCTATTCATTGTCCATTGCCTTCTGCAGAATTCTATAATTCGAACTAAGGACGACGTCCTTGGTTGGAAAGGACGAATCAACGCCGATAATAATGAAATTTCTATTAAAACCAATTCCCAAAATAAAGTGAGTTTGAATTATTCAAAATCAAAGTGCAGTCTTCCATGTCAAATTTGCAAATTTCCTCAGTCAGTTACTCGATTTCGTTTTACATATGAGACATAATAATGCCTTAGGTGCTCAGCTGCGACCGGGGAAACACCGTCTGCTCTATGATCGAAATACTTTTAGCAAAAGAGGACCTTTCGATTTCAGGAGAGGAGAGTTCTTATACCTAAACTATATTATAGCTCTGAGTCATGACAGGCTAGATTTGTATACTATCGACATATCTTTAGCGCTCCGAAGAAAAACCCATTTCACGTTTTCGCTGTCTCGGAAAGTCGTAGCGAGCTTTTCAAACAAATTCTGGTTTTAAGTGTAAATTTAAAAATTGTGGTGGTTCCTACTTTAGCGTCTAAGTTTTCTTGCAGTGTGGTAACTTTGGACTGATTGTAACTTTCGTTGCTTAAGCTTACAGAGCACCGACTGCTAGCCCCAAGATTGAGAGACTGTACCGTGTTTTTGCTTCACCTTTTCCTTTCGGTGTGTGGACCAAGGGAAAAGATTTGCCAGACTGCCATGTTTCTCATGAAAGGTCCTCATAATGTTTGTTTTTAAAGTGCACTACCGGACAATAATTTCAAACGTAAAGTGTGAGAAATATTAAATTTGAATAAAGAAATGTATTATTTGCTCATTTTCTTCCTTCAAACTCAACCCCCCCCCCCCCCCCCCCCAACCATATTCATAGTCTTATTAAGATTTTTAGGAAAAAGGCACGTGACACATCACGTGACTAACTGAGACGGTAGTTAAATGTCCCCAAACGTCGAGTGTGGATTCGAGTCCGTGTTCGACTTTGAGTTAGACTTCGAGTTAAACTATTTTTTTTCAAAGAATAATAATGATAATGATGAAATTTAATGGAAGAATTAAAAAGATGTAATAAAAAATTCACTAAGGACGGCTTGTCCTTCGAAATATCGGAAGACCTCAAGTCGCTTAGGGAGAGAAGCGACGACCGGAAATGCGTCTGAGCTTCGCAGGCTACAAGTCGCTTTTCTCTTTGCTGTTTTGTTATTAATGTCTCAATTTTTTACACTGTTTAGGATAAAAGACAAAATGCACACCACCTTGTTTTCACGTTATAGATGTCACTGCCTTTGTATACTTAGAGTACAAACAAAATTCATCTAGCAAATTAAATCAATCGTAGAGGCAATACCCTGTTGACAGTCTCACACGAAATTATATACGCTGTTTAGTAAAGAGAGGTCAAAAATCATACCCTGTCCAGCAGCACATCCCCGTAAAGGACATATAGGGCTGTACCCCCCCCCCCCCCCCGGGATTTTTATACGAAATACATGAATCTGAATAATTAAAAGATTTTCTTGAATGTGACGATTTCCTGGTTTGAAAACGGAAACAAGGCACCATAAAAAAAAAAAAAAAAAAATGAAACATTAATTTAGCGGAGACAATGAGTTTATTTCAGCTTTTCTTTAGAACTTACAAGCAGATTTAAGTGCAGTTGTTCGAGCAGGGCTACAATCGGCCAACTTCTTGAAATATACCCGACAGCTTTTTAATCCCCCAGAACTCATGGCTAGCCCCATTGGCGGCTGCTAGTGCTCTGACGGTGGCTGCTAGTGTTGCGATCACGGCTGCTAGTGCTGCGATGGCGGCTGCCTTTCACTGCGCCTTTCACTGCGCCCTTCACTGCCCCTGTTGCTGCGCCTTCCGCTGCGCCTTTAACTGCGCCTTTAACTGCGCCTTTCACAGCGCCTTTCACAATGGCCTTCCCTTCGAACTTTAGGCCCGCTGTCACTGATTTCCCACCGTTTTGATTTCTTGCCGAAGAGAAAACGCTTAATTTGCTAGTGAGCGTCGTCAACCTTTTTGAAAACAACCTCCAGTCCTATTTACACTGATCCATATTGTACAGACGACGCCAGTATTGCATTTCCGTTTTTGATCGATTGGTCACATCATTTCCAAAAACACCTGAGAATTAACCGCCGGAGAGAAATATTAGTACATAAAACAGTATTATTGTTAACTGTCTTAGTTGTGCAAGATATATGTTCTGCTCTCCCATATCATAGACTTACTATGAGTCCCGTGCCATATTAAATCGCACGAAGGACTTGTTTGAAAGTCTACTCGATGCACAGTAACTTAATTTCAGGTACGAGGCGAGATCGTGAACTAAAAAAGATTGAAGAAAAGAAGAGATTTATATCCGGATATCATGGGCAGAAAAATGAAATGCATTTCCCTTTATAATTATTCTCCTTACTTCCTTTCCAAAATCGAGGCAAAAAAACTCTTGTAGACTTTCCTCCCCCCGGGAGCTTCTGCCAAATATGCGGGCTATATAGGTATGTACCGCAGTGAAGAGTATGGTTTTCGAGCAGTTTTCTCAGGGATAGAGTATATAAATCAGAGAGTTTGGGTCTAGAATAGAGCATCATTTTCCCGGAAACTGATCAATCGGTTGAAGATTTTAGTCCAGACTAAGGAAACCGGGAATTGCCACTCAAAATTAAAAACAAATCAAATCGGCAAGTTTAAATTTACGCAACTCAGCCTAAGGTTACTCTAGGATAGGGGCCGAGGAGGGGGGGGGGGGGGGGGTGGGGGGAGAACTTGGGGAAACTCGTCCAGTAAGGTAGCAAAATCCGTTCAACTAGCTCTGGTATAGGCTAAGGGTTCCAGGGTCCCAGCGGCACATTCCCGGCCAAAAATTCCTAAAGTAACACCCCGGGCGTTTTCCCTCCTTGATTTGTGCATGGCAAGGACTTTGTCTAAGAATTTAGCTTCAGTACACTGTAAGTGAGCCAAACGCGACGAATGCGTAACCAACGCAACCTGGGAAATGAAAGGAGAAATATGAAGAGCCTTGCCAAGATTCAGGTCAGAGGAGTATCGGTATTTCGTATACGATATACCTGAAGAAATGTGTTACCCAAATTTATAGAGATTTGTATGGAGACGCGCACCGTGCTGGTACCCAACTGGATGGGCACCAACATGGCGTCCGGAAACCAACAGAAACATCTGTTACCGAGTATTTATTACTAATTCACTCCACTATATTACAAGCAATAATATGGAGAAGGAGACAACCAAAAGCGCAAATGCGCCATACTAGGGATGCCCCCAACTATCTAAATATAAGAAAAATATGTACAAATAGAAATGTAAAAGTTCTAGTTATCCTTAATAAAGCTTAAAACATTTTTTTTAAAAGTTGCAATACTGTTTGATTCTCTAATATGATTGGGTAAACCATTCCATTCATTTACAATCCGGTTAAAAAAACTATATTTAAAACCATCAGTTCTACTAAAATTTGGAACAAGGTCCTGTGTGTCATTTTTCCTCAACTTATAACCTGTATTTCTGTCCTTACAAAATATAAGCTTATTTGAAATGTCAATATCATAATGTCTATTAATTACATTAAAGAAAAATGTAACATCTCTAGTGAACCTCCTACTGGATAATGACAACAATCTTAGCTTAGATAGTCTAGTATCATAATCATCATCAGACCCAATGATCCATCTAGTAGCTCTTCGCTGAACAGCCTCCAATTTATCAATGTTACGTTTAGTATAAGGGTTCCAAGTTTCGCATGAATATTCTAATAAAGGTCTCACAAGACTACAATAAAGTGTGTTCATGGTATCAATATCCTTTAAGTCCCTACAAGTCCTCTTAACCAACCCTAAAACCCTATTAGCCTTGGCAGTTATTTTATCTACGTGTTGGTCCATGAGAGATTACTAGCAGTAAATAATCCTAAATCTTTATACACATTAACACTTTCCAAAGGTTGACCTTCAATATTGTACTCCCCAACCAAGGGTGACTTTTTCCTGGTTATTCGCATGATCTTACATTTCTTGGTATTAATTCTCATCTTATTCATCTTGCACCAATCTGAAATTTTATCTATGTCACTTTGAAAAGTAGACAGATCTTCTTGAGAACTAATAACTCTATACATTTTACTGTCATCAGCATACAAAGCAATTGAGCTGTCCTTACTAATTACCCCAGGTAAATCGTTGATGTAGACTATGAAGAATAATGGTCCCAACAAAGAACCTTGTGGGACACCAGAGGTTACGATTACGGTTACGGTTACGGTTGAATTTTATTTCTCGAGTAACTCATACTAACATATGAACTGTTTAGATAGAAAAATTCCCCGAAATAAGTCACTTTTTAACCTACGTGACAGCAGACAACTCTCTCGATCTTGGCCTACTAGAAATTCAAGTGTAGTCTATCACAAAACCAAGAACCCTTTTAAAATGGTGTGAGTAAAACGCGCGGTCGGGGTCCAACTTTTCTTTAAAGTGTGCTGTTTTAGGGGTTAGAGTTGACACAGCTAGCCTAACCCTGACCCTAACCCTTAAAAAACAGCATTCTTTAAAAGAATATATAGACCCCAACCACGGCCCTGACCCCCCCCGGATTTTATTCACACCCCTTTCGAAACGAAAATTTTCAGCTGCTCTAATTCATCATGAAAGTAAAATCTCAGAAGGATCGATAATTTTGAAGTTTCAATAAAGGTGACGTCATGTGAAAACCAACAATTAATTGTCATTGTGAATTATTAATAACAGAGCCATTTATCTCAGAGAGAAGTTGTCTTAGTTTATATAAATCAATCAGTACCGGGTATCAATTTTTCCAAGTCTTTTTCAATCTCTGGAATCCTTGAGCAGTTCTCTAATTTGTAATAGAAGTACGATGCCTAAGGCAAAGATAGAAAATCATCTTCAGCTTTAGAACATGTCAATCTGCATTTTGTAAATAAAACATAAGTTGTAGGAATGAAACTAAAACGACGCAATGAGGAAATTAACCCTAATTTTGCTTTTGAGGCGATGTTCTCGCAGTTAATTAAGCGAAAGTCGCAGTGCTTGCCTTGAAATAGGTTGTACTTCCTGGACTCTTTACGGTCTGATAGGAAACTCCCTTTTTAAAACCTTGTCCCGTGACGTTCGCCTTCTTAAGTCCTTTAAGGACATCAGATTTGGACAGTGGAATCAGTAGTTCAACGTCCTCTTCTATGGCTTCTGGAAAGTAAATTGACAAAACGTTTTCTTAAATATTTCTTGGGATATCGGTCAATCATGGCAACATATGTGAAAAGGAGCACTTCAATTTCATCGGGGCTGTTGTTCAAATTAATGCCAATATACAGTTCTATTTGCTTCTACAGGATAATCGAAAAAACACTTTCATAAATTTTTCTTAGGATATTGATTAGTCATTTCAACACCTTTGTAGATAAACTCTTCAATTTTCACCGGAGCAGTTGTTTAAACTAAAGAAATAAATTTTGCTTAACAAAATTAGACATACCGACAGCTGTGGAAAAGAGAAACACAGCCAGAATCACTGCTATTATACCAGAAAGCTTCATCTTCGCCCGACTCAACAAAAGTGGTCGACTTCACTGAGTCTACAGAAGAGACTTTCAAACCAAAACGAAAGTGGTCAACAGAAACTTGAAATTGACGGATATTTATACCCAAAAATAATGCTATGTAAATTCTGTAATGCGTCTAAGGTCACGGTCATTTAGTTAGCAAGAAAATCTAGCGAAGGTAGAGACGTAGAGCGGAAGACAAACTGGGGACCGCACCTTGCGTATTGTTTGTTTTGGACCAATCAGGGTCGGCCAGGGGGGGGGGAGTGGTATACCAAAACTGACCGGAAATAAACCTTCCAATATACCAAAAAATAAACTAAAACTTGTGTAAAATACCAAAATTAAGAAAACCACGATACACTTTATACCCAAAATTAGTCATAGGCGAAGTAAGGAGTACGAGGCCTAGCTTTTAGCACTTTGACACCTGAGGTGCAACGATTCATGTTGTGGGGTTTGAGACAATCAGCAGAACTCATCAGTCACTCAGTGAAAATGCAATTTATGCAACTTTAAATGAATTTGGTTTCCTATCAATTACTGCTGGTTTCAGCTGATAATGGCTGCTCTAAGAGAAATGAAAGTCAGTTGATGCAGCCACCCTTAATTTTCCTGCGTACAGACGCCCCCCTCTCCACGGAGAGAGAGAGATTTTTTTAGAGAGGGGGTGATTGTACACAGGCTAGGACCTACTGGATATGGCTTCTCCCTGCTTTAAGTGTAACAGAGAACAATGTCCTCTGACGAATGTAAGGATGCATTAAAAATTTGTGCCTGCAATTGTACCAGTCATCCCATCAATCTTTGGAGACCAGTGAGTTCAGTTGTGACAGAAAGAAAAGGATCACAAGGTCCTGACTGAGCCATTTAGTTATAACAATGACAACATAGTCATCATCTTCCACCAGTCTGACTAGATAGAATGTACTTGCTGGTACATCTGTGGGTCTACGTCTTTGAGGAGGTGTCCCTCATGTTCCTTTTAGATGAATGCTACTTTTTATACTAGAACTTTCACTTTCCTTGCGATGAGCATCACCCATAATGAGTAAATGGTGGCCTAAGAGAATCGAAGCACGGGGGGTTCTTTTCCTAGAAGAGGTCCAAACTCATCTACATTTTGTAGAAGAATTCATCGCATGAAATTCATAAAAATATGATATACGCAGTTTCATCTTGCCAAGAAAAGTTCTCATACTATGAGTAGTGTAATACATACAGCGAACATGTACTGAGGTTAAGCTATGCCTGAAGTGGTCGTTTACAAGTAGATAACGGCAACAGCAAAATTCTAAAACCGTCATCCAAAAAGGTGATTGTAGTCGATTACAAGAGGTGGTCATTCACGAGAGGTTCCAAGTGTATCGATTTCTGACTAGCAAAATTTTTGTCTTTTGGAGACTATGGGAGGTAGTCACTTACGCAGGAGGTGGTCACACATGGGGGTTCGACTTTACTTTTATCTAACTTGCAATAGGGTTTAATGTTTAACAACAATTAATGGCAGTGTTTCAGGATTGTCTTTTACCGAAAGATTTCGAGTTTTTTTCTGTCTCTTTTTCCATTGATAGAAATAGCTTGCTGTGGACGTTTCAGGCTATCGGGTCCAATAAGAAGAGGTATAGGCTACCAGTCACAGTTGGATGAAATGATGAGTAGATGTGTTTTTTTTTTTTTCTCACTTTAAAATGAGTTTTTACGGCGTTGGGAGGTTGAGGTCAGTCCGTAAAACAGGCAGTTCGGGAAAAAGACCATTAAACAAAGTTCATGCGACAATTATCCTGCTAATCATAACTATGACAAAATTCTCAAATCTAATTGGCTATCAACTGCCCTGATTTCAGCCTTAATAGGGCAGTTTGATAGCACAGTACGCGTCATGCCTAAGTAATTGACAGGACGCCCCATCACGCGCGCTGAGATGACTTTTTTTTACTACTGCTAGCCAAAAAATTGGAATTTCTTCTGTTTTGATTTAAAAAGAGCCCTATATATCACAAATTTTGTTAAAGTTATGATTAATTGGTAACAGAGCTTCATGTCGTTCAATTCGCTCTATAATCATACTCGTGATTAAACAGATCAGACTCCCGCTACGCGATCGTTCGATTTTGTTAATCTCTCGTATGATTACAGACCGAATTGGACTCCACTCAGTCCTGTTACCATTACATAATGCCAGGACTGCAGTGTCTTTAGGCGGCACTGATGATATAACTGTGATGGCAAAACGCCAGTCTCATTGACTCAAGAAACATCATTATCATTTGTTCACCACGCTTAAAATCCACCACCTCAGTTATATACACGTAAGGCTGTCATGTTTTTCTTCACAGAAGAGTTTAGGCTATCTTCTGGTCCTCGGATTATTAAAAGTGACCCTTGGACTCTGATCTCATTCTTTTTCCGATTCTTTTGGAAGCACGAGCGTTCATTTGTTCAAGGTTCACTTAGAAGCTTAAGGAGAAAAAACCCTTCTAATGAAACTCTCCGGTCACAATTGAAAGAGACAATTAAAGCAGGGTTACTCATAAATGTGTTTTATGCCAAAGAAGCGACGAAAATAAAACAAATTAGCTTTCGAAAAGATAATTCACATTAAGTCCCGTGTAAGCCTTTAATTTAGAACCTCCAATCAGCTAATCAGCATCCAGAATTTCACATGGAGAACACCGTTTGAATATCAGTGAGAACTGAATTACATGCTGGCCACTTCCGGGGCTGATACACTAAAACGCGGCACCAGGTAAATTATATCTTTCCTCGAAAAAAAATATGAAACTAAGTTAGCGGAGACAATTAGTTTATTTCAGCTTTCGTTTTAGAACTTACAAGCAGATTTACTGTAGTTGATCGTGTTACAATCTGCCAGCTTCTTGAGATACACCGACCGGCTTATTTGATCGCCCAGAACTCGGATCGTGGTTAGCTACGTCGACGGCGGCTACTGCTGCGTCGGCGTCGGCGGCGGCTGCTGCGGCGCCGATGGCCACTGCGGTGGGAGATGGTCCTCCATTTGACTTTCACTCTACCTTCCACTGCACCTGTCGGTCCGGCTGTCATTCCGTCTGTTAATGCACCTATCACTGCGCCTTCTACTGCGCTTGTCACCGCGCCTTTGAGGTCGAATTTTACACTGAGTCCTTTGATCTTCATGCCCATTTTGTTTACTTTGACGGCTAGATTCCGTTTGCTTCGCCGCGAAGCAGGGTCAGTATCAACCTCTGTGAAAACAACCTTCAGTCCCACTTTGCACTGATCCATAATGTCCAGGTGCCAGTTAATAACTTCAGTTCCGTTTTTAACCGATTGGCAACATCTTTTCCAAAACCACCTGAAAATTAACCTCCGGAGAAAAATATTAGTACCAAATGTATACCTCTCTTCGTTATACAAGATATATGGCCTCCTCTGTATGTAACTTTCGGCTATAAGTTCGTGGAGAATCAAAAGGGGTTTTGGAAAAGAAGAGATCTATCGACCTGATATTTGGACAGAAAATAACTCCATTTGTTTGCTCCCTTAACTCTCCTCCTCCCCCCTTTCACCATCCCCGTGACATTGCGGGTGAAACCCTAATTGAAGACAAAAGGGCTCCATTTTCACATCTTTGATTTGGTAGCCTGCGTAGAAAGCGTTTCTGTGCGGTTTAGGAGCAAAGAACGAGGAACGAGAGTCAAAAATGGCGCTCTTGTTTCATTTCTCGCGCGGCCAAAACCTAGAATACCGTTCCTCGGTCTTTCTTTGCTCCGAAACCAAACGGAAACGCTTGCTACGCAGGCTATTGATTTGGGGAAAGGGGTTTGTCGATGATTGTAACTTCACAGCACGGGTTGAGCGGGGCGCGAAGAATGCGAAGGCAACGCACTAAAAACTAGCGGTAATCAGAACACGAGGGGACTAGTAATACTAGAAGTTCATGCTGAGTCTCTTCTTAGAGATTTCCCCCGGCAGCAAGGCTAGTTTTTATCCTTTCTCTCTTTCTTCGTGAACTACTCGCCTCTTGATTTGGATTTATGGCCGAGCCGGCGGCATATTTTTTACTGGGAGAAGTTGTCTAAAGTTATATGCTGGATTACAGTCAGTTTACCGGGGATCAATGTTTCCCATTCTTTCTATCAATCCTTGAGCAGTTTTCTAATTTGCAATAGAAGTACGCCCCGATTCCTTAGAAAAAAAGAAAAAATACGATCACCTTAGAACACAAAACGATCGTGGAAAGAAAAGCCTAAAAACGAAAGAATTGAACTCGATTTTGATTTCTGACAAAGAAAGCAGTTGCAGTTGAAGATTGATTTATTCCAATGAATTCCAAAAGGCAAAATCATGGTGCTTGACTTGAAATAAGATTCATAAGATGTACTTTCACCTGAATCATAACTCATTGACTCATAAAACATCCGTTCTCTGGAAATCCACTGAAATGGTCGCTGTCAGTGTAGGCGTTTGATCTTTTATTTGACATAGTTAGGGGGAAAACTCATTTTGGAGTACACTTCTCGATGCTTCATTCAGTTTGTGCTGCTGAAAGCCAACCTTTAAAGCTTAAGGAAGAGCTACTGCAAGAAATTAAGTTGGATTTTTACAATGTAACGACCCTGATTTGTAATATTTATGATTAACTAAAAATATCGTGAGATACAACTTCTGGAATACAATAAAATCCATGAGCCACTTTTTAATATTTGTTCTATGTAGAATTCGGTGGCACACAAAGGATCGGTTAGCTATAGGGGTGTTTTTTTACCAAATTGTTATCATTTAACCAGCACAAGTAAAAGATGTACTTTTTAACTCATTTATATGACAGGCGCGCAAACAGCAAATTTGACCACACATTTTAAAAACATTCTATCTCCACTGTTACTTACCCTCTGACTTAAAAGCTATACCTCATTTGTTTGAAAGGGCATACAATAAACTTTCCAAAAAAAATATTTTACCCTCTGGAAGCCCATAATACTTCACTGAAAAAATTTACAAGATACATTTTCTCATTAGTTATGCCAAAATTCAAATATAAAATGTGATTTTGCAATAATAATACTTTGATTGAGCTTAAAGTTTAAAAGAAATTTTTTTCTCTAGTTATCTAGCAAAACAGACCACCATTCAGCTTAAAATATTGAACGATACAGAATTTTTTATGAATTTTCACTTTGGTGCCTCATTATGCAATGACTTTGACAACCTCGAGTAAAATTAAGGGGCCATTCGAGGCTATAAACTTAGGCTATAAACTCCTAACGCCAAAATTAAGGGTTTTTAAAGAGGTTATACAGTTGCAATAGCAACCTAGATATGCCAATAGAATCAATGCAAACTGTCCCCCAATGATTATTCAACCGCGGCAGCATTAGCTCAGTCGGTAGAGCGCTTGAATGGAGAGCGGGAGGTCGCGAGTTCGATTCCCGAGGCTGGACCATTACTCACGGTCTTAAAATAACTGAGAAATGAAGGTACTCCCTTTGCACTGCAAGCTATTAATCAAAATCAAAATAAAAACCGTTCAATAGATAAAGTCTAGAATGTGGGAAATGAAAGGAGGTAAATATTCAAAGACCCTCGCCAAGATTCATGTCAGAGAAATATTTCGTATACGAGATATCCGAAGAAATGTTTTACCCAAATTTATAGAGATTTGTTTGGAGACGCCATGCCTGTGCTCATCCGGATGGGCACCAACATGGCGGACGGAAACTAACAGAAACATCTGTTACCGAGTTTTGCTACAAAAGCGTGAGTTTATTCTTCGAGGAACTCATAAACATTAAAGTAATACTTTTTCTAATAAATAAACTGTTTAAATAGCAAAATTTCCTGAAATAAGTCATTTTTTTAAATCTACATGACAACTCTCTTGGCCGTCATGTAAATGCCGCGTCACGCAAAAACTTAGAAATTCAAGCGTACTCTATCACAAAACCAAGCACCCTTTTGAAGCGAAAATTTGTACGAAAATTAGTTTTCAGCTGCTCTAATACATCGTGAAAGTAAAATCTCGGTAGGATCGATAGTTTTGTAGTTTGAATTTTAGTGGCGTCAAGTGAAAACCAACAATTATGAAGGTAGAGACAGGATAGCAAAACCAGCCCAAAACGACGATATTTTTCTTAATTTTTTTTCCCATTTAAACCCTGTAAAACGCTATGTAACGCAATTCTGAGTATTAGCAGAAGTAAAATTTTAAAACATGTGCTCACATATTGGTAGCAACAACCAACTGAGCGGTTGAAACGGTCCGAGCAGAACAAGATCAAAACGGTCGTAAACATTTTGGGGGGAAAATTGTGCAAGGTTTAGCTCTCCATCTGGTGGGAAGAAAACTAATAGCTTGCATTTCCAAACGTTCTACGCACCCATCCCCCCTCTTTTTCCCTTCACATTTCTAGTGGAACATCCCTAAGCTGTCATCAAGTCTGAAAACGAATGAACGGTCTGTCATATTACTCAAGAGGATACCGACTAAATTGAGCCAGGATAAAGAGCCTACAAAGTTATTTGCTGGGATGTTAAATTCAGTCCAGAAACGCAGTATTATATTAATAGTTTCAGTAAATAATTAAAATAAAAATCTTTAAAATTCACCCGAAAAGACGCGCAACAAAGTTGGCTAAGGGTAAACCAGGAGTTTATTACGTCTGTTCTTAATAAACTTACAAGAATTTTTTTCCTATCGTCGAATCGAGTTACAATCGTCCTACTACTCCAAATATTCCCAGCGCATATTTTAACCCCTTAATCTCATGGTAAGATGACTATCGGCATGATTAGCGGCGCCACCAGCCACCACCTCCCCCTCCTCCCCCTCCGCTGCTGCTGCTACTGCTGCTGCCGCTGCTGCCGCTGCTGCTGCCGCTGCTGCTGCCGCTGCTACCGCTGCTGCCGCTGCTGCTGCTGCGGCTGCGGCGGCGGCGTGAGAAGCTTACTTTGACTTTCAATCGGCCGCCTTTGACTGCGCCTTTTACAGCTCCTATCACCGCGCCTGGCACAGCACCTGCACCAGTCACTGAGCCCGTTATTGCACCTTGCACTGCACCTTTCACTGCACCTTTCATTGCGCCTTTCGTATCTAATGTCGCAGTGACTTTAACGCCGAATTTTGTTACTGATTTACTTATTTTGGATTTCTTGTCTCGAATATTACGTTTGCTTCGCTGATCACTGTCGATTCCTTTGAAAACAACCTCCAGTCCAACTTTGCACTTATCCATATCGTCCAGATGCCAATATTGGAGTTCCGTTTTTACGCGATTGGCAACTTCCTCTCCCAAAACGCCTGAGAATTAATCGCCGAGAAAAATGTTAGTACTAATCATTGCTATTGTAACCACTCTTAGTTTTTCAAGATATCGTAAAATTCCGAAAATAATCCCCGGGGCTTAAATTTTTCAAAGGCCCTTTTTGAGGGGCTTATTTTTGGAGGGGCCTATATTCGGACGGACTTATGTACGGAGGGAAATTTGATTTTCAAAATCGATTGAGCTAGCCTTGGAAGGAAGTTTACCGTTTTTTTTGTTTTACTTTGTATTTGAGGGCAATTTCCAAGTACAAGCTCGGGGGGCCGGGGGGGGGGGGGGGGGCTTATATTTGGAGGATTTAACGGAGGGTTTTTTGCGTTACGAGTTTGGGGGTCCTATATATGGAGGGGCTTATTTTCGGAATTTTACGGTATGTGGCCTACTCGATATTTCTCTGCATGCAACTTTGGGCTACAGGCACGAAGACAAAGTAAGAAATAAGAGCCCTGATCGTGGAAAAAGTAATAAGTTCTTGCTAGGTCCCCTTTGGAGATTTCCTTAGAAAGGTTACGTAGGTTTTTGTTTATGTCTTTCTCACCTGTAGTACTTGCCTCCTTATTTGCCTTGATGGCAGGGTTTACAGTATTTTTTGTGGGGGGGGGGGGGGGGGGGGCGGGGGAGGAGAAGATGTCGATAGCAATTAGTTTACCGGGTATCAGTGTTTCCAATTCTTCCTCGATCTCCGGAATCCTTGAGCAGTTTTCTAATTTGTAATAGAAGTACGATTCCTTGGAAAAAAGAAAAAAAACATCGCTTAAGAACACGGAATCCTTGGGCAGTTTTCTAGTTTGTAATAGAAGTACGATTCCTTTGAAAAAAGAAAAAGTCATCGCTTAAGAGGCACGTGAATCGCCATGGAATTGAAACGGCACCTCGGGAAATGTAAGAAAAGCCAGAAAAATAGAGGAAATAAACTAGATTTTGATTTCTGACTACGAAAGGCGTTTGAAAGGTAGAGGTAATCCACTGAGATCTAAAAGGGATAATCGCAGTGCTTGCCTTGAAATGGGATTTGCTCTCAGAACTCATAACTGTCTGGTAAGAAACTTCCTTTTTATAACCCCGTCCTGTAAGGTTAACCTTCTTTAGAACTTTGAGGACATCAGATTTGGATAGTCTTGCAGTAGTGTTGCGATTGAAAATCAGTAGTGTGACATCCTCTTCCGTATCAGCCTCTGCAAGTGAAGTCGAAAAAAAGTTCATTTTTATAAACAGTTGTGATGATATTGGTCAATCGTTCCAACATACTTGAAAAGGAACCCTTCGGTTTCACTGAGGCAGCTGTTCAGACTCGTGAAATAATTTTAAAATAAATTTTGTTCAAAAGTGAAGCGGACATACCTACAGCCGTGGAAAAGAGAAACAGGGCCAGAATCACTGAAATTAGATCTGAAAGCATCATCTTCGCCCAGCTCAGAGAAAGTGGACGTCAAAAGAGCTTCGAACCAAAAAGAAAAAGGTCAATAGAAACTTTCAGTTAACGCTTATTTATACACAAAAATGATGCTATGTAAACACTAAGGTCATAACTTGACTGAGGGCATGGCTGTCAGTTAGTGAACATGGAAATCTAGCAAGGAAAAGCTAGCCTCCCAGGAGACGAATAATCAGGGACTAGACATTTCTTACGTGTTTGCTTTACCATCCCATTCTATCTATAGCTTTGTTACTTTCTACGCAATAAACGTAACCTTTACACTCCATCTGTCCCATATAAAAAAATAGTTCATAATGCATTAAAATATAAAATATTAAATGATAAAATATAAAGATAATATTGTAAAATTTCGCGACCAATTAAGAAAAAAAAAAGGAACACAATAAATATTCCTTGTTAAATTGTTTGATTTCATCTTATTGCTGGGAAGACATGACTTTTTATATTACCAATAGGAGTTGGAGTAGCTTACATTTTCCCTGCCATTTTAAATACATACGCAATACCATAAGATCAACCGTTGGTTTCGAGTCCAAAGCACATTTTAAAATCCCCTAGCGTTTATCATTAATTCAAATTTATTTTTTTAATACTTTCGAATGCACTGTATTTTTAATTTTCTCTTTCTTAGTACATTTAGATGACAAGGGGATTGAGTACAGTCAACTAAGCTATTCTGGCTTCTTCAGCGCCAAAACCGGAGTTCTGGCCTTGTTGAAGATTATAGTGCTCACTTAGACAGGCCGTTGTGCTATTGAATCTTTGCAGCTTGCATTTTAGTTCTGCAACTTGAGTAGCGACTAGAACACGCTATCTAATAAATCCCCTACGATTTTCTGAAGTTTAAATTTTCCTATTTCACTCCCCAGATTAGGCTATTTTTCGAAGAGAAAGGAAACACAAAATTTTCGGAATCGAAAATGGTATGCAGAGAGGAATCAGAAAAACTATCACTTTCCTAAAAATTTAAATTGCGGCTAAAATTTCCGGGAAGATATAATACTGAAGCCCTCGTAATTTCGAAAAGACTCAAGTTGCCCTAGGATGACTGAACAGATATAAATTCCTTGGGTGCCCCTGTTTCACTGTTTCGACCAAAGTTGTTGTGGGCAACAATGCTTTTTGAACGGCAGCGAAACGTTGTTATTTATTTATATCGACTATATGAGCACGAAATCAAGTAGCTTCGTTTACCTTCATCTAATCTTCAGGGGTAGAATCATTTTGAAAGTAACGTCGTCTTTATGAAGCACTGAGACGTTAAATATTGAACTGAAACTAGTAGAGACCGTCTACGCTGGCTAGGACGGATTAACAGACGGGTGAAACAACGCGGAGTTCTGTTTTCAGGTGAACTGGTTCTTGGACTTTCCAGCAGGCGAACCCAAGTTCTGTTTCAAAGACACTTGTAAAACGCTTTAAAGTGTGTGGTCATTTTCCCGAATTCTTAGCAATCACTGAGCTGTAAATCACTAGCGGGATTGGAGAATATTTATTACTGACTTGGATCATTACAACACGAGAAGAGCAAAGGATATGAGTCGAAGACAGAAGCGTATGGAGGAGTGCAGACGCTGGAAAAACTATACCTCCCTAAACTCTTACCTGTAAGATTTTCCCAATTTAAACAAGAATGGATTGAATATCGAGCATAACATTTTGATATTTATCTCCGGAAGCACATCTTTTGTTTCTACACGGAAGAAGCAATTGTCACTTGTAAAATATACGTGTCGCTCTTTCTACTTAGTTCAGTTAGATGAAAAACGAGGAATGCGGAAAAATGTGGATGGTCGAGGAATGTAGACAATGCGGAGTGTGCACGTGGAAAATGATATAAAATCATTTAAAAAAAAACTCAGTGACTTTTCCTTTATGGAAAATGATATAATCGCTGTCAGTTTGTTCTTTACCTGAATACCGGAGCCTTTACGTTTTTAGAGAAGGAATCTGTCCCTCAAGCGCGCTTTTCAGTGCTTTATTTTGTGCCCCTGAAAGCGGCATGCCACGTGACTGTTACAACTATTTTGAAAAAAGAAAGTGGATGGAGTTCCAAGAGGCAAAGTGGTCAAAGTCAGGCACAATGTTTACTATTCAAAAACCAACGCTATTGCAAAAGGGAAAAATTATGCTGATTTTATACCGCGTGCATCAGTTTTAGACATCAAGCGCCATTTACGTGTGTCTTCCAGAAAATTCCTTGTGCCACGTTTTGAACGTCGATTAATATTCTTCAATAAGAAGACTTCCAGGTTTCGATGCTTTCTTGCCATATTAACATGCAACCAGTCCAAATTAATGCTAATATTGTTATATAATACTCATCTTGACGTTGTATTGACTGAATGATCAGGACAAAATCTCGACCTTTTGGAGAACACAATTACAGAAGAGATGCAGCATGGTTCTTCCTATGATGAAAATTTGAGATTTGTTCATATTTTATACCGACACACAAGTAAAATATTCGCCATAATAGTGTACGTGATGTTGACGACAAAGGTCATGCACTCCCGAGCGATGTGTTTGGACACTTGATGTGAAACTCCTCTTTTAGTTTACATTCAGTTAATCAGTGAACAGAAAGCATTGTTTGAACATTGTTTAATCACAACGTGATCACAAGGAAATGAATAATTAAGATTTACTTTCAGACGTAAAGTAACTCGTTCTAAAACCGCCGGAACGAAGGCCAAAGATGATTTTAAAAGTGCACCCTTAGCTTCCACATTAAACTGCAAGTTTTGGTTTGATTTAAAGTCATCTGCAGCTGGACTGACAATAATTCAGCTGATCAATAGACTTCTATTTTCATTTTTATGGACTTTTATTATGGAAATCCACTGAAATAGTTACTGTCAGTGTAGGCGTTTGATCATTTATTTGACATTGGACTACACTTCTCGATCCTTCATTCACTTTGTGCTGCTGAAAGCCAACCTTTAACTACAGCAAGAAATTAAGTTTGATTTTTACAATGTAACGACCCCGATTTGTAATATTTGTGATTAAATAAAATTGTCGTGAGATACAACTTCCGGAATACAATAAAATCCATGAGCCACTTTTTAACATTTGTTATATGTAGAATCGGTGGCACACAAAGGATCGGTTAGCTATAGGGGTTGTTTTTTTTTTTTGTTTTACCAAATTGTTATCATTTAACCAGCACAACTAAAAAGATGTACTTTTTAACTCATTTTTGACAGGCGCGCAAACAGCAAATTTGACCACACATTTCAAAAAAATTATATCTCCACTGTTACTTACCCTAACTTGAAAAGCTATATCTCATTTGAAAGGGCAAACAAAAAAATATTTTGCCCTCTGGAAGCCCAAAAATTTACAAGATACTTCTTCTCATAATTTATGCCAAAATTCAAATATTTAGCAACTATTGGACGAGGTTGAGCAAAATATCCTGATTTGTCAGTGGCGAGCAGATCAATTGTTTGCCTAAGCCTTCGGCTTCGGCAAATAATTGATCTGCGAGACACTGACAAATCACGATATTTTGCGATAACCGAGTTCAATAATTGTTTTATCATTCGATCACTGAGTTTGTTTTTTAATAAATAATATGTTCGGAAAGCGGTTAGCGCGCGCTGCCTTCCAGGACTAATGACAGAGATCACATAAACGAGAAAGGAGCAAGCGTGGTTTCATTTACGCATGAGCAGAATAGTATTTGCAGCCAAAAACTTAAAGCCAAAAACAGTTGAACGACATTGCACATGAGCACATCATTATTTGCAGGCAGTTATTTGCAGGTCACGTGGTGGGCTCTCGGACAATGAAAAGGAAGAAACATTTGCGTCGAATGATGAAAAATGTGATTTTGCAACAATACTTGGATTGAGCTTAAAGTTTAAAAGAAATTTTTTGCTCCAGTTATCTAGCAAAACAGACTACCATTCAGCTTAAAATATTGAACGATACAGAATTTTTTATGAATTTTTTCACTTTGGTGCCTCATTATGCAATGACTTTAACAGCCTCGCATAAAATTAAGGGGCCATTCGAGGCTATACACTTAGGCTATAAACTCCTAACGCCAACATAAAGGGTTTTTTAAAGAGGTTAATATACAGTTGCAATAGCAACCTAATATGCCAATCAATGCAAACTGTCCCCCAATGACTCTTCAACTGCGGCAGCATTAGCTCAGTCGGTAGAGCGCTTGACTGCAGAGCGGGAGGTCGCGAATTTGATTCCCAGGGCCGGACCATTACTCACGGTCTTAAAATAACTGAGAAATGAAAGTACTCCTTTGCACTGCAAGCGGCTAGACCTTCGCGTGGCTTGGATGAGCACTTATAATGGCGGTCCCGTCTCCAGTAGGAATACGTAAAAACAGTGTCCCCAATTAGCACTTTCGTGCTAAATACATTGACACTCAAAGAAAGTGCATTTTTTTACAAGCCATTTATAAGGAGTACAATATATTGGGGCAAAAGTGCTTTTCATTTATTACACATGAGGATTTTAGACTTTTTATACCGTTCCTTACTTCATATATTTCCTTTCTCTCTTTCTAATGTCCTACATTTAGACCTAACAGATGGGAAACGTTTTGTCAGTTTCCAAATTAGAAATTAAGATTGCAAGATTTCAGCAACAATTAAAACAATGCACTCAAGGTTTGACTCTTGGAGCAATATTCATCCATTAGTAAACTTATGCAACAGGACGGAAGAGGAAAGAAGACGGCAAACCTTGTGTGACAAGCGTGACAATAATTTTGTTTGAAATAACTTTTCGCCAAACTTTACTTTCCTTTAAACAGATCTTTTTGTAAGAGACCAGAAAACATTGATGTGTTAGTGAAGACCACGACAAAACATGCACGTAATAGCCTTGTCACGTTCGTCACGCGCAAGCGATTTGCTGTCCTCTTTTTTCTGCCGTCCTGTTGCTTAAACTCACTATTATCTACTATAGAGGCCTTGTTAAGCGGGGCAGTACGCATGTCCCTTGTATGAAAAACGGTCCTTTCGCATATTGAAGAGGAGGCTATGTCGCTGTCAGTATTTTACAACACTGTAATTGCGATTCTTCTTGTCACTGTTGCAGTTTCAACCCATCTTCATGTTGTTTGTCACCATTTTATCCAATGATGGACCCCTGAGGGACCCAGGGGCCTGGCCCCCCACCCACTCCACCCCCTTATCCCAAGTCTGAAGGTCTGGATCGGCCACTGTTATCTGTCTTATGTTGCTGTTTCTTGGACATGTCGCTTGTCAAAATTTTACCCTAACATGGCCTCATTATATACAGTATTTTTTGCCCGTAATATTATTATTGTTATGATTACAATTCCTACTCAGCAAGTTTACAGGTTATGAGATCTTACCAAGCTCTACAGAGCTTTCATGTTGTTCAGTCACATGACTTGTTAGCATAACACCTTTGCGCTGTCCCTATGACCTGAATGCCTGGAACACGCTAACATAACACAGTCACACTGTCTTAGCCATTCAGTTATGAATAAATCAATCTTGTTGACATTCTGGTTATAAATTCACAATTACCGACAATCCACTTGTTACATACATCTGTCAAAGGTCTACCAGCTATGAACACTTTGCTTTAAGCTTCAAGTCAGTAGCAGAAAGCTGATGTAATATCTCAGCTATGGTATCAACAGCCTAGCTCTGTTGAAGCAGGTTCTATGTCTTTATCAGTGATGCAGCATTCAAATGCACCAAATGTCTCGCATGATTTTGGATCCAACAGGTGAATAAATGGCAATAAAAACATTGTCCACAAAGCATTTTCTTTTTCAGGGGAAGATGATGGCATCACCTATGAAAAAGAATAGTTCAAAATTACAAACTAGTAATAACCAACGCTTAGTGAATGCAGGCGAGATTAATGCAAAAGCTCTTGCTCCAATGCTGTGCTTTGAGTAAGTTTCATGTAATATAGTTCATAAAATCACACTTAATTGATCAAATATTTATAATGACAGAAGGTTCAAATGTGTGCAATCATGATTAGATGGCATGCCATGCATTTCAATCATTCCTCCTTAGTCGAAGTCTAAGCAAATGCTACATAGTAATGTGCTGGCCAAATAGTGACCTGGAGATTAGAAATACGAGCTCCTCCTTGACATCAAAACATTTAAAAATCTGCAGCACACTTGCAACTCTTAGACTGGATCAAGAGCACAAGAGTATAGGTAGGTGCATGAGTTGAGTTGTTACTAAGGTTGCCACGTAGATGTAGTAATGATATCCAGATAACCCCTTTTTAAAGGGACAAAGCTATGTATTCAAGAATTTCAAAAATGTGTTGATTTAAAAAATGGGGATGAAACATAGAAGAAGACTTACCTTATGAAGCCGGTGACAGTGAATGAGGCCATCACTTCCAACTTCAAACACAGAAAAGCCATCCAAATACCTACAAAACCAGAGATGTGGTTCATTTTTAATAGGCTGATTTTGCAGGTAGCCGTTCACGTGGTACAAAACCGCCGTGCTGGTGAGCAAAAGTCGCACTGGGACAAGACAAACAAAGAAAATTACAGTTTAAAATTATGTATGTCTTTTGTTTGTCTTGTCCCAGTGCGACTTTTGCTCACCAGCATGGCGGTTTTGTACCACGTGAAAGGCTACCTGCAAAGAGCCTATTGAATGTACAGCAGCAAAAAAATAATAATATAAATAGATAAAAAAGACACTCCAAATTAATGATATTTACAACAACGAAGCAATGCTGGGATAGAGCATTAATTAACTAAAGCCAGTCTAAAACACACTCACAGTTTTCACATCAAACTAGTGTTTGGGTAATTTTTTTATTTTCATAATGGTTTGATAATGGTTCCATTTAATGAAGGAAATCTTTTAGTAATTAAATCAAATCAAAATTTACCTATAACCCTCGCTGCTTGCCTTTAATCTCCTGCCAATAAATGGAACAGCTTTTCTTAACAATGGAATTCCTTTGATTCTCCAGCGTACTTTGATTGTTCCTTCATTGGGATGTTTTGTAATTTTTAACACTTCCATGGACAGCTCTGTCATGCAGCTTAAGATCATCAACCTCAGGCCACTTATCTGAGCTCTGTATGGATAAATTCCACTAATGCAAAAAGGAAAAGTATAATGGAATTAATATCAAAACAAAACAACGCTTTCACCTAAACTAATGAGCAAATTTACCGCCAGGATTTTTAGATGTTTCAGTGAGTGACCACTTTTTTCCTACAAAAATGTACATGTAACTCTGCAGAAAAGACAGTTGCTTCCCGATCATTAGCTGTTTATGTTTGATGAAGTTCTCAATTCATAATATAATTTGGGCCCAATAAATCAACTGAATCAACTAAATCAACTTCGTATTAACCAAATATTATGTATCATTAGCATCCAAAAAATTTATTAATTACACCAATGATAACCAAGCTCATAGCCTGAATCAGTCAATACTGCCAGTACTTCCTTTGATTAACAATAATTATAATCAATTAAAAAGTTAGTTTAGAGCTGCATGTTGCATCCAAATAACACGTACTTGCACTACAGTTTACATTAAGTGTTCCAATTAAGCATAAAGACAAACCCAAATTTGGCCTCTGGTACACAAATTACAGTCATAATACAAAAAAAGTTGGGAGGATACTTACTGTGTCGTGGTTCCCATTATGTTGTTGACAAATTTCACGTTTTGATGATAAATATTGTAACTTGGTGTTTTCAGAAAAAATTCTGGTATCTATTAAAAACAATAATATTTATAAAATAAGAATTGATAACTTCCTGCTCTGAATGGGGTCACCAACTTAACATGGAGTCTTGTGCTCCTGGTAGGGCCACTCCAGAGGTCAAAGGGTAGAGACCAGACAAAGAGAGACCCCCCTGGTCCTCCGGGTTGGAAGTTTGGCATAGTAATAACCATGCCCCATACAGAAAAACTAATAGTTACAGTAACCAGAAGCATTGATAATGATCGAGACAACACCAACTGGAACAGAGAGCAAGTGTTACGTTGGTCAGAGAACATGACAGCCTTATGCACCTAGCTACTAGGGAGACAAGAAATGATAGTGATGATGATTCATGAACTTCACAGTTACCTAAAATCAGAGCAATATCAAGGGAAGGAAAGATGGCCCCATTTAGCGATAAAGTTTCAACAACAGAGAGCTTTAACTTTTCCAGTTTGTCAGGTGTACTTCTTTTTATTTGCAGTCCTGTGTAGGAAATTTATCTTCTTAGCCCCCCTCCACCTCCTTGCTTAAAACTACTGCAATGTGATGAATGTTACATATAGCACCCATGTCAACACGCTTCAAAATTAAGACCAAGTACCACCTCTCCTAATTCTTAGGTGTTTTGAATAGTGCAGCTACCAGGTGCAAGGGAGTATCTGATTGGCTGAGATGAGAAAACATATCAATAATTGTTAGTTAATTAGATGTTAATAGATATATCTCTAGTCTCTCCAAAGTGAATGGTAAATAGTGTGTTCATATAGAAATGAAATGAAGCTGAGCAAATGTACTAGGCACTAACTGTACCAACATTTGCAGGGCATTGATTTCTCCCCTTTTGCCTGTAAATTACCCACACTTTTGTTTTACACCTCTTTCCTTGATAAGCTAATTTAATAGTTTCAGCAAAGGCGAAAAAAGTGAGCAGCATTCATAAGAATAGCAGGCAGGCTTTGCTCTGCCACCAAGAAAGTACTATGGATATATGACAATCCCACCAGCTACAGATGCCAAATCTATCATTTTGGAAACTTCTATGATAAGGCAGTGTGCAAAGAAAGTAGCGTCTGACAGCCCAGGGCTAGTGGATTTTGCTATCGGGCTAGTGAATTCTGTTTTAAACTTGCCCAACGGGCAATTAGTGATGCTTTTAGAGGAATTCAAATAAAAGAAGAATTGTAAAATCAATTCTGCTGGTCAAAAAGTTTTGGGGGCCAGTTGAAATGATGTCTGGCAAGCTGTAGAAATGATTTTTTTTTTGTGCACCCTGTAGGGACACCTCTTTATTGCAGACAGTTCTCTTAGTCCCAAAGTTGCCAACTTTATATGATCCCTTCATCTATAATATGGTCAGATCTGTAATGCAGACACTTCACTATATCCCACAGGTGCCATATTCATGAGGTTTCCCTATATATATATATATATTTATTAATATAGACACGAGTGTTTTACTGGAAAATATACCACTCGTAAAATTCATAAAAACTACATCCGGGACCCGAGTGGTTTATTTTCCATAATCTCACATGTGAGTTTATCGATGACGTAATTTCGGTCATTTCCCTCTATTACTTTATCGATGTCTTTTTGTCTATATAATAAAAAGAACATTACACGGCGGCTTGAAGATATGAATTTTATTTTCTCATGGCAAAAACACTGTTTTACTCACTCGCTGCGCTCATTCGTAAAATGTTGTTTTGCCACTTGAAAATAAAATTCACATCTTCGCACCACCGTGTAATATCCTCTATATATATTGCTATAAACGTACCTCATCCCTGAGATCAAGTAACACAGAGGATAGCTGGGTAGGATCTGGTCCAGTCTTCAACACTTTTTTCTTGCTTGGGTTTTGTGTGTCTTTAGAAAGATCTGCAAATAACTTTGCAGCCTCTGAAATAAGGTCTCTTTGCAAACACCCTGAGTGAGAAGTTTGCAAAACCTGTTGGTGGTTTTCTTTAGTTTGATGCAACTGTGACATTTGTTGAGTTGCTACCATAGGTATATCACTGGAGTCTGACTCTGTCTGCTTGTTTTCCACATTTTCTACAGACGACTTTGTTAAAGTCTTCTTCTCTTCAGGGGTTGAATTTAGCAGAGTTCCCTGGTGAAGAAAAGAGGATTTACCAGTGATTCTATCCTGCTCAAAAACCATTAAAACCAGCTGCTTGTCATCCATTAGTGGGTCACAATTCCATTGTTTCAATAAAGACTTGTCTTGTGCTTTCTCATGTACATCAAGCGTTCCAATACTTTTCCACAAAGCATTTACTGCTTCATATGTCTGGCTCTTTTGAAAGACTTGTTTCTTTCTGGAAGCAGGGAAATACAAATGCCCATTAACATCTTTGCTCTTCTTTTCTGAAATTCGCTTCAGATCACTTCTGTTTTCCTTATGAAGCACAAAAATGCATGGTTTTTGAGCCTACAAAAAATAATATAATAAAATTTTCAATAAGAAGGAGTGAGTAACTTAATAATGGTAATTGAACTGAGTGGAAATCATTCGCGTGATTTCAAAATCGAACGAGCGCGCAGCGCGAGTTCAATTTGAAATCACAAGTATGATTTCAGACCAAAATTGCACAACACGAAGTTCAATTACCACTTTATTTTTATATTTATTGATCAAGTAGCTGGCGACGGTTTGTTAAAAAGCCGAAACAAAAAGGCTTTTACATCTCATTTTGTATTCAAAACAGAAATGACACGATTTGGAACAGATGCAATTTAGAGCAAAAAATGGTGTGATTTGGGAATAAATCACACTGCTGAGAGCCAATCAGATTGCACGGATCACCAGTGATTTCAAAGTGGATGTAATAAAGAGAAAAATAAATAATAATTAATTAATATAATTATAATTAATTAAGATACTATCAACTTTCAAGAAGATCATACAACAACTCCGATGAACAATACAAGATCATCAATAATTAACTAAAAAATGCGACAAGACCCGAAAGGTTAAAAATGTTGCTTACAAACATAGGTTTTATAAATATAAATCTGTGATTTGTTTCTCCCTCACAATTCTCCAATAACTGGAGTGACAATATTTCACTGATATTTTTAAGCAAATAAAGATTACCACGCCTAATTTAAACGAAGCTGCAATCTTTCTACATAAATCACAGAGAACATGCCATCGCTATATAAGCCCTTAATTATCTATTTCAAAAGTTGTACATTTCATACACGAGTAAATAAAATAAACACAAGGTACACACGACGTACATTGCACGGTTGAATTGCAAGCTGTGAATGCGTGTAGCAAATGACAGTCGATGGCGGATAAATTTTCAAGTATTTGCTGAGGAATTTTGGAGATCTATGAAGATTTGAGACTGTCAGGGCCATTCTGTATCCTAGATCGAATCAACATCATGCACTAGCCTTCCTCCAGAGATGTTCTTCACATGTAACAACATGGCGGCATACCATGTGACTGGACGGCGCAATAACAAAAGCCAGCGGGGAAAAATTACGTACACATGCGCTTTCGAAGGTTTTTGTTAATTCCAATATGGCTGCCGAATCACTGAACGAAGAAATAGAGTATGTAAAATTGTATAGAATTAGGCCCATTTTGCTTCATTTTTATTTAGCACCGTTTATACCAATCTACTTAACATGGCTTTACTTTTGGACGGTCGTTTACGGGGTGACAGACTATTTTGAAGCTGGTCTTATTGCCTTAGCCGTTGTGGGGCTTCTTCAAATTCTTTCTTGCTTGTTCTGTCATTGGTCGGTACACGTGCGATGTTTCTTCACATGTTCAGGGGTAAGGAACAAAAACAAAAATCTTAGTTTTCCTCTAATTTAGGATAGGATATGACTTGCTTATAATTGTATAGAACAAAAAAAAAACGACCCAAAAAGATAATTTAATTTTTAAACACCAAAGATAACTTAAAGATTTTCAAAATACAGTCAATTCAGGATTTAGGGCTGCTAACATGTTACGAGGCTAAATGATAAAATCAAGGTAAAATCCCAGTATTTTTTATATAAGCTTAAGAGAGACCATCATAAATTTTTATAATGATCTGTCTTTATACCCCAGCGATGCCCTTACCTTGCCTTTACTTAGTAAAAATGAAGAGAACTTAGGAATAAATTATTTTACCAGTTTTTTCAATGAATTTTATTTACATAGTGATTATTATTTTGCGATAAATGGTAACGAGTTTAATTTTTTTTGTCAATGACGCACATTTTAGCAGTTCTTCTGCGAACATCAGTGAAAAAAGTGAGGCTAAATTTCAGAAGACCCAGCCACTTCTTTGCATATTATTGAATAGGAAAAGTGCCTATTTTGTTATATATTGTTCTTTAAAGCATTCCAACAAATGTAAATGATGTGGCCGGGTATTCTGAAATTGCTCCAAAAGTGACGTCCATAAAATTTTTGTTTGGTTTTAAATGAACTCATTTAGTGTAATCTGCCATAGCATGCTAGCTGCAGAGTGACTTTTTAAACCAGTCAACACTAAAAATATGTTAGTGCAGTGAAAGCTCTTGTGAGCAGAAACCTATGGGATGCAAAAAAAGACTGGGGAGCACTCCCTTATTTGGCCTATACAGGTATGTGCCGCTGAACAGGGGATGCTTTGCAAGGTCTTGAGCTTTAAACAGGTTATACAATTTCACTATAAAGCGTCTTGAACAGGGTGTCTTTTTGGACTGGAAGCCTTTCGAAGAGTGTGAAGACTTTGTGATGAGCGGTGTACATTTGTAATACTGATAATTTTTTTCCTAAATTTCTATTTCACTATTTTAGTGTGAAAGATTATTAAATTCTGTATGCAAAACAAAACAAAGCAAGGTCAGAAAGTAGTACCATCTCTTGTCTTAAACATTATAATGAAATGAGCAATATTTGTCTTAAAATGGGGTTGGGGTTTGAAGGCCTCGGTGGCACAGCTTTACCCAAAGTTTGCGAAGTTTGTTTTGGAGTTGAGAAAAACAGGAAATTGTGAAGGCAGCTGTTGGTAGAGCTGTCCATTTAAGAGAGTGTCTGTTAGGAGAGCTTCCACTGTATTAATTTGCATGGAGAATAGAACATCTAACCTTTACTTAATGCCTTGATAAGACTGAGTCTATCATCATTCCTAATTTGATTTCTTTGTGATGTTTAGTTATAGAGACATTTAACTGACGTAGATACTATGTTTCTCTTCTAAAGGAAACATCTCCAGATCTTGCCACAGTGATAAAAGTTGTTCCAACTGCAAACAATGGATCACCAGAGCTGCTGAACCTTCACCATGAGCAGGTCAGTGTAATGGTGTTCTCTATGAATTATTTGGATGCCTCTGTAAAGGCTGGTTTTCACTAGTAACAGAGTTGGAGTCGGAATCGTAAGCGGAGTCATAAGAGCACTTATGACCTAGTGAAAATCAAAAATCAGAATCTTAAGCAGAGACATAAGTGCAATGGAATCAGAGTCAGAAGAATCAGGATGTTTCCAGATTGTCAGAGTCAGAAGCAGATGCACAAGTACATGTATAAACGAATCACAGTGGACATTCCCACGCTTTGTGATTGGTTTAGTTCTTCTGTTTCTGCTTCCGACTCCAACAATCTGGTTTTCAATCTGGTTTTCACTAGATCATAAGCCAAACATAAGTGATGGAGTCGTAAGTGGGGAATCAGTGCTATTTTCAGTAGATCAGTCCGACTCTGACTCCAATCCATCAGTAGTGAAAACCAGCCTTAAACGTATGGACACTACTTTTGGTCCCAAAGAAACCATATTTCATACCTTTCCTAACTCTATGGTAGAGACACCTTTGTAATACAGACACATGAGTCAGTTCCTTTGGTGTCCACAGTAGCCCTTTTAGTCCCAAGAATGACCAACATCAAGTTTCTCTTAACATTATCAATACATAATTAAGAGAAAAGGTTATGAGAATTTATAAATGATCATCATCCTTTAACAAATTCTCTCAAATTTTTTCTAAGAAAGTGTGTGAAGATCAATCAGGACAACTTGTGTATTGATAATGAAGTTAGGGCTTAAAGGTTTAAGTAGGCCTGAATTTACTCTTGAAATTTCTCAGTGTTTCATGTTCTTCTACTCACTTGAGGATCAAGTATGGCATGTGAATGATCAGAGTAAGAAAGACTGATTTTACTCTAGCTGATCTGGCACAAACCATTGTAAGTATAAAATATTCACAATCAGCTTAAGTGCTTGTACATTGATATTATATCTTTCAGAATAAAGAGACAAAGAAGAATATTATATGGTTTAATTTTCAAAAGACAAAGTATGTTTTTGATAGTGAAGAGAAGAAGCAGTTCTGTCAGGTGGCTTTTCCAATCAATGAAACTATAGAGCATTACAACAATTGTAGAGGATATCAGGAAGAAGCTGATGTTGAAAGAGCAAAAAGGAAATATGGACTGAATGAGTAAGTGTTTTTCTTTAACTACAGCATTATACATTAACATATCTTAGATGTCTTTCAGTTCATCTGCAGTGTTTCATGGCACTGACTTAATCTATTAATCATGAAAGTGGGCATTTTCAGAAGTGTACATCTCTACTGTGAAAATAATTTGGACTGAATTGTTATGATAGTTATATCAGTTATTCTGATCAGATTTTAACAAACAGGGACATTAATAACCCCTCTTTAAGAAAAAAGTATTTGTTATTTAGCTAAATACTTTAAGCCTTACTAAACGTACATGTAAACTTGTAAGTTAGGGTAACTTTTGGCCAGCATATTTTATCATTCGTCTTGGTCAGCAGTATCTCCACACCTCCACACAAGACCCAAACACAACCAATGCAATACTTGTAAATAAGAGTAAAAACTGTTTCCAAAATTGTTTAAATCCTTATGATATGTGATAAATTATATATCTTTTGTCATGATCATTATTAAACATTCTAGGCTTCAGATGGATGTACCTGAGTTTTGGGAGCTATTCAGAGAGAGAGCTACAGCACCATTCTTTGTGTTTCAAGTATTTTGTGTTGGGTTATGGTGTCTTGATGAGTATTGGTATTACAGTGTCTTCACTCTGTTCATGTTGGTAGCATTTGAAGCCACTCTAGTGCAGCAGGTAATCTTTTCTCCATCTCCACCATATGATGTCAATATTGAACCTATAATAATACTTATGCCCTTAGTAAAGTATTCTGATCTTAATTTGCCTGACAGGCAAGTGAAGTTTTTTGGGGGAATTCATATGACAACAATACTGTAAGACAAATTGCTTAAATTCGTGATAGATTCATGTGGATCAAAAGTTAAGTGAAATTATTACATTTATTTTTATTAACAATTAATTAATAAAGCTAGTAAATTAATTGAACAACTTGTGTAAATTAATCAATAAATAATAATTATAATAATAATTGCAAGTCTAATAAAAGTAAGTGTTCCTTGCAAACTATTCTTTGGAGAAATGGTATAAGTTGTCCCATAACATACCTTTTTGCTCTATAATGTGACCTCCAGGAAATTCTGCATACAGTAATTTGCAGACCAATATTCTTTCATTAGTAGTCTGATCTGATCTTCACCCTTGGACTTGGTCAGTTTGGGTCACCCTTTCTCAAGCACATGATCGGTTGGACTACTGCAGGCTTAGAGCCTCTCTCCTCTGCAGAGGCTCCCGCTGGGTATCCCTATAAAATAGCAATAATCGAAAAAATTGAAAGCGTGCAGGGGACAATGGGAAGAGGGAAGAGGCCTCTCTTCTAACTTCCCCCTTCCCATCGTGCCCCGAGCGCTCTCTTTTTCTTTCTCCCCAGCCTCCCCACAACACAATACCTAGCGGGAGCCTCTGCGGAGGAGAGAGGGCTTAGAGCTCAAAAATATCTGTCCGTTGTTTGACAAATGGTCTTTCCCTCCCTCTTGCTTTCAGCAAATGAAAAATATGAAGGAAATAAGAAACATGGGAAGTAAACCATACTTGATACAGGTCAGTTGGTATTATATTAAAACTGATGTGAAGCATTTTTTACTAACTGTTAAACACCATTATATTGTTTTATTAGTAAATGTTGTTGAATGTCAATGAGGTGTGGTGGTTGAAAATGAATTTGAATATTATTATGTTCAATAGCTACAGCTTAAATTGTCCTCCTTTTTCCAGATTTTTAATCAAAATTTGAGACAAAAACTAAAGTTTGAAGTTCTATTTACCTGAAATTCTTTGTGCAAATAACATGTACATTGTACAAATAATTTTATATGCTATCGACTGAGTGCCAAACTTATGCATTAATGGTAATAATATTGTTAATTCATAACTTTGTGGCAAGCAAGTATGCCTATTTTTTTATATTTTTTTAATGCGCATACAACAGGTGTACAGACATAGAAAATGGAGACCGATTTTGAGCTCTGAGCTTCTTCCAGGTGACATTTGTTCTATAGGTAAGATGAAATGAATTTTGTTGATGACCTTTTCATTTAGGAAGGGGGACAGGAGAGTTTGTTGATATCATGGTTTTTGTGAAGGTTGGTTATTTAATGAATTAGCTCTGCCATATTTCCTAAGGTCTCTTTGAAGTGGTTAGAAAGGATGAATGTGAAAATGCTCATAGCTTTGTCACAGCCCAAAGGTGTGATCTTCTGAACAAGGTCACACCTAATCAATATGATATTACCACCGGAAAAAAAACTATCCTGCAGTTAAGTATTAGGAAAACCAATTATTGTTATTCAGTGGATAGAGATTTATCCAGTAAATAGTGTTATGCACCGTTTGAACAAGGTCAAGCAGTTGTTTGAACTTGCATCCTTCCAGCAGTCTACCAAGTTGGGTAACCAGGCAGCATTTTTACTACTTAAGCCCCACTTGTTCAAGAGCTGGATAGCACTGTCTACTGGATAAATTACTATCAAGTGGATAAGTGTTAAGGAAACCAATTGCACTATCCACTCAATAGAGTTTTATCTGATGGATAGTGTTATCCAGCCTCTGAGCACTTGGGGGCTGGTGTTTATATGGTTATCTGTGACATTGCGTGTAAATTCTAGGGGGTAGTAGCCCACTTTCTTAAGTAGGAAATGGCTAAATTATTGAAAAGAAATTAATATAAATACACTGGTACACTGAAATATCACATTTCCACTTTTTTAGTAATAAGTCTTGATAATACTTTTATTAATGAAATCATCTCTCTTTTTCTCTGTGTACTTGCAGGGAGATCTAAGACCTCTGATTTGCTTATTCCATGTGATATGGTGTTACTGCGAGGTTCCTGCATTGTAGATGAAGCCATGTTGACTGGAGAATCTGTGCCACAGATGAAGGTAGCAAAAATTTCTTTTGAAATGCCAAGCCACTACAGACCTTGAAATACTGTTTGAAATTGCAGTAAGAAGGACATTTATATGCTAGAAGGAAAAAAATAAATATACAGAAATTAGGCAATTATCAACCCACTTTGTCCTATAACATGAAAACTTTTGTGTGCAAACACCTCTTCCAAGTGATCATCTATAAAAATACTTGCCTAGCCCTACTACAACACCTTCTCAGGTCTTCTCACTGAAGTCATTGTGGTGATGAATAGGAGATAGGCATGACCCAAAATGCATAGGCCACATGGAAAAATGGAACAGTACAGTATATCCTTAGGGAGGATTCATTTCTAGCAGAGGACTCTCATTTTTGCCTCGTCGTGAGAGACCTCTGCTAGCAGGGAATCACTTTTGCTTATTTGCAACAATTTTGTTTTTAAGCTTAAACCCTTTCACATGTAATTTAGTGGAATTCAGGGCCACAGTTTTTTTGTGTATGGCAAAATTAAAAAATTAGTTACACTGTTACATGTATGCTTGTACTACATGGGGTAGTGTACTTGAAGTTAATTTAATTTTTGTGTGAATACAACCACTACAGGAACCTGTTGAAGATGTACCAGGGGATGAAGTTTTTGATTTGGACCGACACGGTAAATTACATGTTCTTTCTGGTGGAACAAAAGTTGTGCAACATTCGCCTCCTCTAAAGAGTTCTGCTGGACTTAAAGGTACATAACCTGTTTTTATAGCCTAATCTGACATTACAAAATTAAGGTTAAAGGCCAATGTAATGGTGCAACTTGAACACAATGCACTGTGTTATTTAGCAACCTGTATGATATGTTTCTTAAGCATATGACATAAAGCAGAGTTGTACTTATGTACTAATTAAATAGTGGCAAAAGTACACTGAAATATCAGTAACAATTTATTGTTTGCCAAGGTTTCGATGAAAGCTGGTTACATGCAGTCTATGACTGCCTATAGAGCTCTTGCTGCCTTCTGTTAAGATTCGTTTAAAAAACAACAGCAACAACAACATGTTCTGTGGTCAATAACTCTTTTTGATGTCCAGAATGCTGGAAATTTGATTGCAAGGTGCTAGATGTGATTTTTTTTTCTGGGGGGGGGAAGGGGGGTGGAATATGCCCCCGGACCCTCCTAGCAAATCCCCTTAATGGGTCAGAGTCACTTATTATACCATCGGCAACCATTTATGGAAAGTCTAAAAATCAGTCATTATTGAGTACAGTACATGTATTGAGTAAGTGATTCTTTTTCATAGGTCCTGACAATGGTTGTGTGGCTTATGTCTTAAGAACTGGATTCAATACATCTCAGGTCAGGAAGTGAATAGAAGTAACATTTTGACAAATTCAATCATATTTGATTACAGAAATACTGCCTTAAATCCTCCTTTAACCCTGTGGGGCTCATTTATTTCAAGCACATTAGAGGAGGGAGGCGTAATAACTTTCTCGTCCTGAAAACGGGAGGCTTACTAGAAAGGAGGTGCTTAATACTGGGTTTATGGTTTGTGACAGAGATTTCCTTCATTTCAATTTCAACTAGGAATACAAACTGCACTGATTTTCTGTACATTCTCTTCTTATGTTATGTGTGTTCTTTTTCCCCTTTTTGAGCTAATTACATTGTACATACAGTAGTTTAAATCAATGTGTAATAAATTGGCCTTGAAAAGTTTGTTTGTTACTTTAACAGGGAAAGCTTCTCAGAACAATTTTGTTTGGTGTGAAGCGGGTCACAGCCAATAATCTAGAGACATTTCTCTTCATCCTGTTTTTGCTTGTGTTTGCTGTAAGTGCTGCAGCATATGTTTGGATCAAAGGTAAGGAAATTACCGCACAGACCGTCTTTCATGGCACCAGTTTGTTGAAACATTCTATACATGACGTCAAGCTTGTGCAAAAACCTGGTTTGTGACTTATCTTCATGAACGTGGAGCTCAGTATGCAAAGAAAGTCAAGGCCCATAGCCCGGGGCGAGCGAATTTTGCTATCAGGATTATTAATTCTTAAATTATAATAACCTTCCCTTCCTCTTAATTTCTTTGTTTTTTTATGTAGTACTTTTTTTACAATTCAGGTACTGAAGATCCCAAGAGAAATCGCTATAAGCTATTTTTGGAGTGTACTTTGATATTGACCTCAGTGGTTCCGCCAGAACTTCCCATTGAACTGTCTTTAGCTGTCAACTCATCTCTGATGGCACTGCAGAAACTTGGTAAGGCTAAGTGTTAGTCTCCTTCGTGGCCGGTCTTAGGGTCTTTGCGCGACGACCCTAAAAACGGTTTCGAAAAGATAACCAGTTCATATTCCAAATTTTATCTCTTGTTCATTTAATATTACTACCTTTTTGCCTTTCAGTGGCCTCAGTCTTTCATAGCTTATTAGCTCTGTTATGATTTGTTTTTCTGCAGGGGTGTACTGCACGGAGCCTTTTAGAATTCCGTTTGCTGGCAAAGTTGATGTATGCTGTTTTGACAAGACAGGCACCTTAACAAGTGATGATCTTATAGTACAAGGTGTTGCTGGCCTCAAGTAAGTGTGGTGCTCACAAAGCAACGTCTCTCTCGCTCCATGGGGCGGGTAGGAGAGAATCCTGAGAACAAGGTTGCTCACAAAGTGGATGACTCCAGCTAAAATGTTTTACAATTGGTACTCGGATTTGATGGAGCTTTATTGTGAGTTCAAAAACTGCACAACAGCTCAATAACCACAACAGTAGTTCAATTACCACACGTTAGTTCATTGAGCGTA
Organism: Porites divaricata; assembly: GCA_038088405.1. NCBI lineage: Eukaryota > Metazoa > Cnidaria > Anthozoa > Scleractinia > Poritidae > Porites > Porites divaricata. The sequence goes on from JBBMOI010000003.1 coordinate 43,288,262, forward strand.
GACTACTTATAGCCGCGGGACCAATAGCCACAAATACGTGGGATTTTTTAATATAAATGTGTGACATTAAGTAAGTGGTAATAACTCATTTAGCGATGATTCAAAAACTCAATTGAGAAATAGCGTTTGAACACTGTCCCCTTTAAAAAGACTCCACTGTAAACAGGGCTAAGAATAAAACTCAAGTAATTCGTGTAGAGCTCCATCAGGGTCAAATTTCTGAGGCAGTTTTGTCAGCTATTTTGTTTTATTTAGGCGAATTTGTAGAAACATGGACATACAAAATAGTTCGTTAATGGAACTATCTTTTCAATGTTCTCAAAATTATGCGCCTCTTTTTGTTAAAAATGCTTCCCTTAGAGCTGAGAAGGACAGCAGTAATCTGCGTATTGTTATAGTTGTGCTTGTGGATTTTCAGTATTATCCTCTTTATTTGCAGAGATGACGATGAAGTGTGTGCAGTTACTGATATTCCTGATGGTACTGCGCATGTGCTGGCCTCGTGTCATTCGCTGGCTTTCCTCGATGACAGTTTAGTGGGTGATCCTCTTGAGAAAGCCGTCTTACAAGCGGTGGACTGGAGACTAACAAGAGGTGAAAAAGTTAATCTCCTCATCTAAATCTCGGAGTTAAATCTTGGATCAGGAAGATAAACTACAGATCCCCGTCTCACAACCCTTGCACATATAATAAATTCTGTAGGACGTTAAAGGAGCTGTGTCACGAAATTAGCCGAATTAGGTTATTGCAAAACTGCCCGTTAAATTAAAAGAAACATAAAAATAACCGCTTAAAACATTAAAGGAAGGTTTAAATGACACAACGGATACAACAGCTGCCAGGGATGGGCAAAACTGAAGAAGATTGAAGCGGATTGAAATTAGGGTTTTTGAAAACTGTTCAGCCTAACAGTTTTTCAAAGTTTATCTCTGCTGTTTGCAGCTTCAAAAATAATGCTGAGGGGTAATATTTGTTTGTGTCTAATCTCTGAGTTTGTTATTTACATGTAATTTCTTTGCCTACTTTAAGTTCCATAGCGATTGAGGGCGAGTAATTGGCAAAATAAAACAAAATGGACTGGACTGCCGTGACACAGCCCCTTTAAAGGACCCACACACTGTTTGTAAAGAGTAGGGGACGTGGACCCCGGTGACGTGGTCTGCCTCATATTCACACTCACTTATTTGTAAACTGTTCCATGAGGAGGAGTCCGGCAAAAAAAAACCTAACAGTATTCTAAGTTATCCCTGAAATTTGAAAAATCCCTGAAAAAGCCTGTAAAGGGAATGAATGATAATATTATATTTACAATTTCTAACCTTCATTATTGATAGAGTTGAGCGCTCGCTCTCAAAATTCTGTTTCTTTTAATGTCCTCAATGTTCGGGTGTTGACATCCTTCTATTCTACTTCTAAACCGTTTATTTATAGATTTTTCTCCTTTCGTAAGGGACTCTTATATTAGGTGCATATTTGAAGGAAAGCGCTTAGTTAGTATTTTTAGCCTAAAAGAGGGTAAGAATTCAAAGACTGATTCACTTATGTACGTTGTACAGATGATGTCTCAGCTAGTTTTCAACTAAATTTGCCTTGACCTTGTTTTGCTTGAATTTCAGGTGATATCGTGATGCCAAACAAAGGGAGGCGTGTCTCTATGCGCATCGTTCATCGACATCACTTCTCGAGTGCGCTCAAAAGAATGTCAGCGATTGTGTCCTTACAGAATCCCGGTTCGTCCACCAATGAATATATTGTAACTGTGAAAGGAGCTCCTGAAACCCTTAGATCAATGGTGAGTGGATTGAGCAAAATGTTGTGCATTTTATCCCTAGTGGCGGCTGTGGACATGGCGTGGTGAAGTCGTTATGTCAAGTTGCCATGTTAGCAATATTTCTGGATCTCATAGAAGCCAACGAAAAATTGACATGTATGACTCTTCTCTGCATGATTGCACTGGGGGAACAAAAAGGTAGCCCATACTTTTCTGCTATCGTCAGACAATGCAAATGACCGTCTCTGTCAAGAAAGATTGTCGAAATCCATAAATTTTGCCATCATGGTAACTTGACGTCACACTTTCTACTCTATTGACCATATTTAGGTTACGCTTGGGCCTGGGTCGGCGTTGTGGCGAATTGCACTATGGGACTGTTTTGGGAAACAAATTTTGACCTAGTTTCTCGCTCAACTTCGTAATTATCCAATGACAAAAGCGCACTGCGGACTCAACACTGACTTGGTCTCACGAGCAACCTGAAAATGTCCGATACCTACCTGATGGCGATCGAAAGGTGGAGGCCCGTTAGTTTGCGCATGTAAACGACTTGTCTCAGCTGGAAAAGTCGTTTTCTTTCGCTGTCTTAAAGTATGCAAATTAATTAGTTTGCTTTTCAAGCTCTTATCCTGGCTAGCAAAATGCTTGCCCCGCTCTGATAAACCATGCTCATTTATAATTATGCTGCCCAACCCTCATATACGGCTGTTAGAAGCATTCGTTGTCACTATTTCTGACTCTGTAGGCAGAGTGAATTTTCTTCCGATGCATTTTTGTCGTATACGTATTCTTTTTCAGTATAAAACTGTTCCCAGGAATTACGATACCATTTATCACAGAATAACATGCCAAGGATCCAGAGTGTTAGCTTTAGGTTACAAGAAGATTGGAGAGGTGCCAGCGAAAGAGGTATAGTATAATTAAGTGCGCTTGCCTGACTACCCCCTCTTTTTGATTTACTTATAGTCGAAGGAAAAGCTAGCCACGTGAGCAAGCGTGTAAAAACCAGTCAGCTTCGGCGTAGCTAGACTAGTTTGACATAGTTCGGGTCTTTTGTATTTTGCATTTCTTTGTGATGAATATGGATGAGATGGTATCCCATTCAAGCTGCGAGCTGTTTTAACGAAGTAGGCGCTCTAGATAAAGCACGTTTGTGGGTTGAAGATCATGCATTGGTTTTCCTACTTATTCGACTCTTAAACGCCCCGCATTATCACATTATCAGCTTGACAAGAAACAGATTAAGCACTTTTGCAGAGCGCCAAGAAACAGTCACAGTATCGTGGAAAACAGGCTTTCTTATTTGCAAGCCAGGGTTAACAGGTAGGAGTTTCTCCTCACCCACCCACCCTCCCCTGCCCACTTAGTTCTTTTAAGCCTTCTTTTTATCCGAGGCCTCCTCTTAATCCATTTAAATATAAGGCACTGGGCGTGAAAAGAATTGACTGATCATAATGATCATAAGTTCCAGTGTAGAGGATTGGTCAAGAGTTTTCAGTGTTAAAGAGTCGGATTTGTTAATAGTCCTACTTGTCACAGATAATGGTTCATAGGTTTTATTTTCCTTATCAGATCCGTGATATGAAGCGTGAAGAGTGTGAGTGTGATCTGCAGTTTGCGGGATTCGTGGTAATCGCGTGTCCATTAAAGAGCGATTCTAAAGCAGCTATCAAGCAGATTCAAGAATCATCACATCACGTAAGTATGGGTGCCGTTACCTTTTAGAGCCACAGAAATACGTTTTTGGAGAGTATTTCTTTCTTTTGCTCTAATTGTGTTTTACTTCCATAGTTGACTATGATTACTGGAGATAACCCGCTGACCGCATGTCACGTGGCTCGAGAGCTTCGCCTTACCAGGCGCGAAATTGTGGTACTATCACCTCCTGAAAGCACAAATAATCACGGTAATGTCTTATACTGTGACTATTGTCTAAGGCGTAAAGGACGCTTGTTCTCTACTGTTTAAAACAAACACTTGTAATGTGTAGTGTAGTAAGAAAGTGTAGCAAAAAGCGAAAATGGTACTAACCCAGCTGTCTTTAGTTCCTGTAAAACTTGAAAAATCTTTTGCTAGGGGAGTGGCAAGTGTAGTTGATGACTGTAGCATGTAAAAAACTTGTGACTGTCTGGAAAGCGTTTCACATCAGCACTGTAAGCGGGGGAAAAAGTTTGACAGACTGCAAGCGCGGGAAAATAACGAGACTATTAAAATCGTTTGGCTATCTGCAAGCGCGGGGAAATAGACGCAGAAAGTCGCCTTGGGATAGAAGAAATTATTTTAAGTCTATTGTATTAAAGGCCAAAGGGTGAATTTTGTTTTCTGAAAAAAACAGCCAGATAGCAATAGGTGCGATATTGTCGTATCGACAAATCTACAAAGCAACAAGAGCATGGTTCTTATTTTGTGAGTAATAACTGTTCCCCATTCTCCTTTCTGCAGTGGAAAGCGCGTGGCACTGGCAGCCAGTGGATCGCTCCTTCAGTCTTCCCATCATCCCTGCTGGTGGTATTAAGGAACTGACTTCCAAATTTGACTTGTGTGTTACTGGAGAGGTAGCAAACGTCATTTTGAATGCCTTTGTTTATAATGCAGTAGCAAAGTCTGTTCTCTTTTCCTTTGCTTCGCTACACATCATCATTTCACGGTATTTTTTATGAGGAAGTACTTTTTGTGGATTGAGGAATGTTAGAAAATGTCATAACACCCCTAGCCCTGCCATCAGTCGCTTAATCATCAGGCAGTAATGTTCGCGCTAGCCTGCGCAGCAAGCGTTTCCAGTCGAGTATTGCGCGAAAGTTGGAGCGGAAGCAAAAAAAATCTCTTCCCAACTTTCTAGACGAACTCGCGCGGAAACGCTTGCTACGCAGGCTATTGCGCAGCAAATTCTTCTGGCATGTTTTCTTTAAATTATTTGATCACGAAAGTGGGATCTCTTTAGTCCAGAACCAATCAAAAGCCAAGGCGATGTTTCGGAGGCCGAGTTTTGCAATTTGAAAGGGCTCATTTGTACTCTATATTTTTCCATTTTTTTGTCTGAAGCTTCGTGCTAACATTCAGTCCTGCGATCCTAGCTAGGAATTTCCAGGTAGAAGATATAAGTAATCAGAAGACGTGTGTACCCATAACACAAGCAAAGTATCAGCGAAAAATTCTCCATTTATTTACGTTTCGGAACACAGTTTTGCTGTATGCAGCTGCGGCCAACAGTGCGTCCAAAAAATATTGGGTAGTTTTATTTTTCTCGATTACTCAGGCATTTAATGTTAAAGGATAATTATTGACTCCAAGTTTGTTATTTAATTTGCAGGCATTTTCCTACCTACAGTCGACTGAGAAATTATCCAAGTTTTTTCACTCCATCATTCAAAACGTTCAGGTTTTCGCACGAGTGGCTCCCAAGCAAAAGGTAGAGCAGATATTTCAAGATTTTTCCAGAGTCTTGGCTACTAGACTCTGGGCGCTTTCCATTCAACCCAAAATTCCGGTAATTTCGGTTGCTACATCAAATGAAACGGACCATTTGGGTTTGGTCCGACCGGAATATTCGGGATCAGCTCTGAAGGTGGTCCTGTTTGACCGGTCTGGTCATTTCGGTCGGTCGGACCGAAATGATCCCTTCCATTTGACAAAATTGTTGTCTCCAGTACCGATCTTTTGTATCCTGCTTGCAAGAACAACAACCAAGCGCGCGGTGGCTTGGGTCGGGTCTGTGCAACCGGAATGAACCGTTCCATTGAACACGTAAAATTTCCGAAATTTCTTACCGGAATTTTTGCTGAATGGAAAGCGCCCTCTATAAGTCTATTGGGTGGTAATTTGGAAATGACTTTCAGGTGACTATCTTTGGCCCTTGTTCTTTTTTTTTTGTGACAGGAACTGGTAATCACCAAACTGAAGAGCAAAGGTTTTGTCACATTAATGTGCGGTGACGGTACAAATGACGTAGGAGCACTCAAACATGCGCACTGTGGTAAGACTTCATATATGCTTAGTTTTAGTGTCGTTTTACTGTAAAGGCTGTTCCAACCTTGTGTTTCACAAAGCAAGTTCCGCTTGTTGAAAAAGCACTGAGCAATTGCTATCTACTGGGCAAATTGCTTGTGCCTTGGATTTACCAACTACTTTTTTTATCTCCCAACATAATTGCGTTTTCCAATTGGACGAAACCTCGCCATTCGCCTTTTATGAAAACTCATCAACTTCTAACCATGTCCCTAGGGAGTTAGGCTCTCACGTCATGTACCCTGAAACCGCGGGAAAACTATGTTCTAGTCTCCCCAAGATTTTTTTTTCGCAGTCAGTGTTTTACCTAATTGGGAGGGGGGGGGGGGGGATTGACTCCCTGGGAAACACAACTACACAACTCACTGTTTCCCTTGGATCTAATCATCTCAGATGCCCTACGCCGATCACTATTGCCTGCTTATTGATCACGTGTCTTTAAAGGGGTACGTCATGATTACGTGGACCAATCAAAATTTTTCTAGTTTATAAAGACCGCAGTAAGACTAAGCTCTTCATTTTATTGTGGACCAGTTCAGTCTTATAAAGCAACCCAGGTGATCTGTGACGTCACTGCGGGGGCCTGGGGAAAGAAATTTTAATGCCGTATCCCATAAACCAAAGCTGACGGGAACAGATTGAATTGAATTGAATTGGTGCGCGCGTTGGTTTATGGGATACGGCATTAAAATTTCTTTCCCCAGGCCCCCGCAGTGACGTCACAGATCACCTGGGTGGACTTAACGCTATCGTTCTCATTACTAGGTGTTGCTTTGCTTGCCGGTGCCCCAGAAAAACTACCCGAGAACAGCAAAAGAAGCAGCCAGAAATCCAAAGAAGAAAAAACTTCTACATCGGTGAGACTAACTTAAAACCTTTGCTGACCATGTCAACATGGCCAGTGTTACTCACAACACAAAGTTTGTTTTATCTGCACAAATATAACTTGTGACTGGCTATATTGATCAATGGATGGCACTAGTGATCTTGAAGTTTTAATAGGTTTACTTGTTGAAATTAACTTAAGTCCTCATAACTACAAAGAAAGTCTGGTGATTTTTACTTCTGGTCGTCGATTTGTGATCAAAAGTGCCTGTGATCACATGCTATAAAAGAACTATGCAAAATTATTAAGAGAGATACGTTTGAAATGCTCAGAGCTACTTAAAACTATAAAACAAAATTAACGTGGTTTATCCTTTTATCTTATACAAGAAATTATATCTTGTACCAAAATGAACAGCTGTCACTATTAGGTTTTCCGTTCTTTCGCCAGCAGACAGACGACAAGAGTAAGAATGATTCGATCAAAATAGTATCCAGGGGAAGTATCCCCCCTTCTTCTGGTAAAGGATCCTCACGTGCAGCTAAGATGCGCGCTATGGCCCGGGGGGAGGACACTGCATCCTCCTTAAAACAAGAACAACAGGTTAGATGATATTATTGTCTTTTACCTCGCTAAATGGAGCTTAGCCAAAGTTTGAATGAATCAAACGAGGTCCAGTGTGATAAAGTGCCATGAGCTTTTTTTTTTTTGCCGTGTGCTTTTGGTTGCCAGCACTGCTAAATTTCGTTGTACAGTATTTTCCTCTATCGTCCAAAACCTGTTTGCGAATGATTTACCTGTTGATTGGCTAAAACTTCTTGCGCCTTTTTCCTATCAGAAGCTGGACCAGTCGACGTGACTTGTGCGCATGCGTTTCCCCGCTTTGGGGTAACTTAACTGGCTGTTGGAAGACAAATGACACGGCATATAGACCAAGAAATTTTAAAACAGTTCGCTGAGGAGTTCGTTGTGAAGGCATCAGCCTCTGCTTTCAGGGCAAGCCAAATTATTTGTGGATATTTTTATGTTTGGTTTATGTAGCGTTTGCTGGCTTCAGCAAAACAGCTTTATTTTTCCTTACAACAATGAAAGACAATGTGAATTTTTTTTCTGTAGAAAAAAATCCAGGAGATGTTGAAGCAAATGGATGAAATGGATCAACCTCAAATTGTTCGGCTTGGAGATGCGTCTATCGCTTCACCCTTTACTTCCAAACTGTCCTCTGTTATGGCAGGTATGTTAACAGAACTCAACTGATTATATTTTGAATTCCCCCTGTCTTCATGGTCGATTTTGCTTTAGAAGGTGACGATTGTCGCCAACAGAAGAGCGCGGCCGCCGTGGTCGACAGGCGATCAAAAGAATTAATTTGATGCATTGCTTCTCGCTCAGACGATTTCGTGAATAACTGTTGGATCTGGTTTTTACTAATTGTGTTCGGGATGAGCGAAACGAAAAGCGGGAAAAAACTGAAAATAGGCAGAGGGGTGTCCTCTGAACTTTTTTCCCGCGATCGCTTTAACCTTTCTCTGGTTCCGACTGATTAAGAGCCTGAAATAAGCTATACAGTTGTAATTCTTGGATTGTTTGTTTTCAGTTTGTCACATCGTTAAGCAGGGTCGCTGTACCTTGGTCACAACTCTACAAATGTTCAAGATTTTGGCGTTAAACGCCTTGGTGCTCGCCTACAGTCAAAGCGTGCTTTACTTAGATGGAATCAAGTTTAGTGATGGGTGAGTTAAAATTATATCCTCCTTGATATTTTCCCACTTATCTTTAACATTAGCGTGCTAGTTGGTATGGCGGATCAATAAGTCATATATTTCTTGCCAGTAGCCAGATTTCGTAACGTTAATGAGACAGTTGGAAAGGAAACTCCCATTCTTTCGTCTTGTCGTTAAGTTTAAGACAGTTAGACAGTTATCCACTAGTGAGAAAGATTTACTCAAATTTTGAGTGTAATTAGATGTACTTCTTTTACAGACAAGCAACGCTTCAAGGCGTTCTTTTAGCCGGCTGCTTTTTGTTCATATCAAGGTCCAAGGTAAGACTATACCGCAAGCACAGGCCACTTTTTCTCGATATGTACTTTTGCACACCAGTATTTATTGCCAAAATTGCAGCCTTTGCTCGCAAAGAAACGAAAGACCAATAATGACAATGACAATGACAATGACTAACTATCGTGATGAAAATCACGATAAAAAAGCTTAAAGTGTGAAGGTGGCTCTCATGGCCTTATTCCAATGCTGATACCTGGTTGTGGTGTCAAAAGTCATTGCAAGATTATCCGCAGAAGATAGGATTGAATGTAAAGAAGATTATGAATGTAAAAAAGATATTGCCGTTAAATAGAAAACTTAGGCTTGGGATATTGTCGCTCAAACCAATTGAGCTAGCAAGCCGGCTGGAAGCTGGTCATCAAATTGGCTCGTAATATGCCCCGAATTATATGAATTTCATGTATTGTAACCTCGGAAGGAAGAAGAAAATTGTTGCAAAAGATAAGCGAGGGCTTCAAGGAAGATCCTTTTGTCCTAAGACCTCAGTTATTATTGGCTGCATTTTTTTCAATTTTGTTTGTATTCCTTTTTTTAGCCTCTTACGAATCTATCCAAGCGTCGTCCACTACCGAATATATTTAACTTCTATACGATAATAACCGTACTCTGTCAGTTTGCTGTTCATTTCTGGGCTCTGATTTATATGGTACGGCAAGCGAAACGACTGACTGCTGGGATGTAAGTACAAGCTTTGCAAATACTAAAGTCCTCACCTGGAATGCACCTTAAAGCAAGTTTTGACGCAACAAAACACCCGCTTTTCGCCTCGACTTTTTAAGCCTGATAATACATAAACTGGGATATAAATCAACTCGTTCTTGCACTAATAGTTAGATTTGGGGTTGTTTTGGTCTAAAGAAAATTGGACGTAAAAAGTTTAGCCGTGTCTTTATAAGATATAAAGACACTCGTTAAACAATAGTTTCTATTATTTTTCTTTTTGAATTATTAAGGAGCTTTTGAAGTCTATTAAGAACACACAAGTTACACAGCGGCATGTCAATGTAGTATCGTAAGCGTTCTTAACCGAAAACCACTTACTTACGTTTATTTCATCTGTAGTTAATAACCAAACAGCGAAGGGCATGTGCCTTGTTTCAGACAAATTTGATCTTATTTAAAGTGAATGTATTAGTTTCCCATACCCCACCCCCACCCCCCTCCCCCCACCACTCCTCACTTGTTGGTACATGTATCATGCGTCCTTGCCAAGCAATGAAGAAACCTGGCTTAACTGAAACTTGTAACTATGCGGAGTTACTGGATATAAGTTTTGGAGAAAGAGAACCTCAATAAAAAATGTCGTGTACAACCTCTAGCCTCAGAAAGATGAGTTTTATGGTAATTTTCTATGGCTCTTATTTGTTGTAGTCATTTTTGGTGTTTCTGTTGCAGGGAAACCCAACATGTAGACTTAGAAGCTAAGTTTCAGCCCACCATTGTTAACAGTACTGTTTACATTGTATCTATTGCCATGCAACTAGCAACCTTTGCTATTAACTACAAGGTAAGGAAACCAAATCTTAAGCGTTTGTCGGTTGTAAATTTCGGTTCCTGGGAAACTGTCCGCCTACCCCTCCCCTAAGCCAACATTGTCACTTACTTCTCACGTAGGACAAAATGTTGGCTTAGGGGATGGGTAGGTAGGCAGTTTCCCAGACACCTAAATTGATGCTACATTTCTTGATTGCCTCGGTTTTGCAGTGCTCCGTTATCTGCTGGGCTGCAAAATCCCGCCTAATTTCTCAACCAATCAAAACCATCCTGTTGGCACTTGTTTCCCATGCTTGGCGTTGCCTCTTGAACATGCTTCCAGGCGTGCTCGTAATAGAAAAATTTAGAAAGACACTAAGCAGTACCCAAGCCCACCTATGCCTCCCCTAAGCCAACATCAACACTTACGTCTCACTTAAGGCAAAATGTTGGCTTAGGGGAGGGGTAGGTGGGCAGTTTCCTTGAAACGTATAATGATCCCAGTTGTTCCGCAACACCAAGAAATGCCCTTCGCCTCGCACGGCGAGCGACAAAGTAAAATTATGGAAATTAACAGCCTTGCGCCCTCGTTCGTCGCTGCTTCGCCACTCGCCCCTTGCGCATGCTCTCTATCTATTGTCTCAAAAGAAGAATAAGAGACCAGTCGCGGTCTATTATGAACACTTGGGGAACTTGATTTGGTTGTGCCAAGTAAGGACCATCCATTTACATGTGATTACCACTAAGTAATTCTACTGGGATTTGTGCACAGGGTCACCCTTTCATGGAGAGTCTGCTGGATAACAAGGCGCTGTTGTACAGCTTGCTGGCCTCTGGTGGATTTGTTGTTTGTATGGTGACAGGTTCTGTTCCTGAAATCAACCAACAGTTTGAAATCGTCACATTTCCCCCTAAGGTAATACCTTTGTAGTCAGTCCTACACGCATTCGTAGTGACTAAACAAATTTATCTGTAAGGCCAAATTAATTTTATTTTGAGGGCTTGTTATATAGTGTATATATATTTTTGATCTTATTCTTCAAAAGTGCGTTTTTATCGTGATTTGCAGCTTTTCTTTAAGACAATTTGTCGCAGCAAGAAGGGAAATTTAAAAAAGCGTGCCAAGAAAGCCAGAAACAAACTGTCTAAACTTGCTACAAGTTGACCTCACGAGTTTCTTAGCGGGGCGCACGTTTTAGGCCGCGAAGCGGCCGACGAGCGACAAAGTCGTGAGAGGTCGACTTGGCTAACTTGAAGGGTTTCCATTTGGGCCCCGCGCCATATTAAATCGGACGGAGGACTTTTTGAAAGTCTACCATCTGTCGCGCGCGGTCCATTAACTTTAACATAATTTCATTCTTGAGTCGGGGTTTTTAAGCTTTGAATTGTATGATTAAGGGCTGTAATAGGTCTGTCACTTTTTTCACTGGTGATATTGGTTGTGTTAATCTGCTAAGAGATTTCGTTTTATCAATAATCTTTGAGAACTAACTCGTCTTGCTTTCATTTCGTTCTAGTTCCGTGAAATATTCATGCAAGTTCTATTAGCCGATTTTGTAACAGTTTTTGTCATGGACAGAGTATTGGATTTTCTTCTTGGCAGCGCCAAGCTACGACAGCATTAGCAGGAGAACAGAGATGTGTTCGCGGCCATTAAATCAGTAAAGGATACTTCAGCTTCGGGAAACTTTTTTCAGCTCAAGTATTGGTTAAGTTAAAGTCAACGATAAGAAACACCGACTGTTTCCTAAGGCAACGTTATGTCTCGAGATGACTCGCGGAGGATATGTCCGAAGAATAAAGATCATCAAGTTGCACTTGATTCGTGATATCTGCATTGTGTGGAGATTGGTTTTGCGAACGTCGTCAAAAGTTGATTTAAGTATAAATTTTTTTAAATGAACTTAACAAAACAAGATTGGAAGTGCAGGAAAGGCCTTGTTTTAACCAGAAAAAATGATTTTTGTTTGTTGGAACATAGACATATATTAGTTAAATATATTTTTTTCAAAACCAAAACCATAATGTACAACGTGTTTTTCGTTCAACAAGCATATTCTGGATCACGTATTCAAAATAAGACAGAGAAGAGGCAAAATTCGAGTTTCACGTGTACAGAATTTGCTCGCCAGATATTCTAAATGGGGTCATCGATACAATTTAGTGTAACATATTCATTAAGATTAAACAACTTCATTAATTCTTCTACTATCAAACTTCCATCACTTTAAGATCTTGACGAGGTTTTAAAACTTTGATTTCAGAACAGTCTTATTAAATTTATTAGAAGAGTTAGGTCCGTGTACGGTGGTAAACTCGTCGGGCAGGTCATATTATCTGTGAGATATTTATTTCCTAAAACAAGAGTAAAACTACTCGACGACTTTGAATAAATGATTCATCTCAAATTCTTTCTGGGTGTTGTTTTTTTTTTTTTTTCTTTTTCTCTTTGTCTCCTTGCTGAAAAGAAAAGAAATTTGCAAGAACGCATCAGCACCGACTGCAACAATTTTTCCTGGTTTTTGAAGATGAGGTAGCCTTTAGGGCTAGAGATTTTTCATGTGCGCTGTCCGTTTTCAGAGGTTTTCTGTTGATTCTGTTTACTTAACTCCTTTATCCATTTTACTCTTTGTGAAATTTGTCATGCATTTGCCTCGTGTATAAAAAAGACCTCCACACAATATTTTGAAATCGTTTTCCGACCAATTTCCCGACCTTATTTACCTGGTTTACTGGCAACATTTCAACCTGTCAAACGCGAATATTTTGCGTCATTTTTGCCCCTTGATAATTGGTGATATTTGAAAGAACAACTGTTCAACTTCTGGTCATTTGCTTTCCCCTCGTGATGATTTTATTCAGATACTCATTACCACATCATTAATGTCACAATAATTAGCAGATGTCGTGACATCATACGAACTTGTGCACTGTTGCAGAACAAAAGTTGAAATCTGTTAGAACAAAAGGGTTGCTTGGTGACCAAGTAAATCTTATCCTGAAGTAATCCGCGTTATAGAGAACGTGACTTTTGCAAAACTCTTCCAATTTTTAATTACAATTTAGATCTCGAAAAGGTGCGTCCATAGAGAACGTCATTCACGTATTTTACGCTTGGATTACACTTTTCTTTTAAATGAGCAATGCGTTTGTTCCCCTGAAGAACGAAGCGGCTGTTTCTCTGTGACTGAACTCGTTACTCCTTTGAATCTGTTTCAATGCAACGGCATGTTTCTTGACTAATCTCTTCTTTGAGAAGTAAATACGAGGATTTGAACACTTCAAAATGGGTGCCATTGTTTCTCATCGAAAAGAAGCTCGAAGAATAACAAGGGTGGAACAGAAAGCGATGTAAGTTTTATTTCATTTGACAAGTATTTGATTGTGTACTCATATACCAAGTTTGCATGTTTACAAATCAGTTACACACAGCGAGATTGTTATGTTTACATGTAAGAACTTCCACAGTGAGACAGAACATTTCAGTTGGCAACTTTTACCTTTTTTATTCCTTTAAATTCATTATAGAGCGGTCAATGCTTTTTCTACAAACATAAAAACAGATGAACAGTCAAATCAAGAGGAGAAAGGAATAGGCAAGTATCACCAATTGTTTGCGTAAAGCGTGTAAGAGATTAGCTCTGTTTGATAATCCTGGGTTTTCAGGCCAATATGTCAGTTTATGTTTGCGACAATCATGTAAACAACGACTTAAATGGAGTGTCCAAACTGGATTCTTGTGAATCTAAAAAATTATTATTATTATTATTATTATTATTATTATCATTCCTGTTTCATTAAATTACAAACTGATTGACAGGTTTCAAATTTTCTTGCAAATTGTCCTGCAATTTTACCTGGGGTTAATGTCACTATCTGCTCTTTGGAAACCCCATGAAAAGTCACACAACTAAATAAGACATGCAGTCAAAATAAACAAACAACAGGATGGTGTAATAAGAATTAAGGGACACAACCCTGTGGCAAGTAACTAGCAACTTCGGGTTATGCCACAAATGACACAAAGCCTCACTTTTCGTAGAGTTTATTCATAGAATGAATCACAAAATTACAAAAAAACAATCAAGCTTTAATGTTGGGCAGACTTACTCAGCCTACCCCCCTTAGGTATTCCATTCCATTCCATTATTAACTGCATTAACTATGTGGTAAATGTGTTAAATATATGGTGAGATAAGGGTTTTATTCACATAATTTTGTAGCAACACCTGTCCAGCAGCCAGCACATGAAGGAAGCCCTGCATCAGCACGTAGCAGAACTCCAAGCATTGCTGTGGCATCTTGGGGTGAAGGGATTGTTGGAACATCATCACATGCCCTTCATAGTAAGGGTGTAGTATCATCAAGGGGTGTACAGCATGAGGTCAAATCAAGCAAGGACATGTACCCTTTGCAGAAGTCCAAAACACCTGATCCAAACAAGAACAGTGAACTTGATACAAGTTTTGCAAGAGTCCGTCCAATAACACCACAATCAAGGACAGAAAAAGCAGCTGTTACCATTCAAAGGTACACCATATCTTTATATTAAACCTGGTGCACTCAACTCTTAGCTGGTAGCATAAGTGAGTTAACCATTCTCTCTTTAGCGGGGGTTGGGGAGGGGGATCTGAAGGGAAGTTTTTGGGTCACAGAATTTAGTTTTTGTGGGATATGATTAAACTGCAGAACTTTTTTGGAATTAATATGGCTAATCAATAATGCATGAAATTTTGCTCCTGTTCATTCTTAATATAGGTAAACGTTGTTAACAAAATCATGCCATCAAATCTCTTGTAGACCACTAATGCTATTCTGGCTTAAATTCTCATTTAAAGACAAAATTCCAGTGACGAAAATAATATAATTACAGCTCTCATCCCACAACATAGAAAAGTTAACGTACAAGAGTAACATTACGATGTTGGTTTAATTAAGTCTGATCCTGTTACAGACACATCAGAGGGTATCAGTCCAGGAAGCATCTTGAACAGCAGCAACAATCAGCTAAAATTATTCAAAGGTATAATTATTTGGCTTTTCTACATACAATATCTCAACAATATAAATTTTACTCTCATTTTGATTGGTTTACTAGCCAGGGCATTTATAGACTAATAGTTTCAGTTCTAAAGCATAATGAGATTAAATGCAGCAAGCTGAGGACATAGCCCAAAGAATTCCAACTTAAATGAAGCTGGGAATGAATAGGGATCTAATCCAATTCATCTTCCTTGTGGGGAGAGGGGGGGAGAGTATCAGCCTCAGTATATATAGGGTGTATCTGGGGAAAAAAGACTCTGATCTTCATAATTCCTTAAAGAATTACTTGGGAGAATCTGTAAAAAAATTAGACCATTTTCCCTTACGTGGTCATTGATATAACTGGATATATTTTCCCAACAGCTCGCTCTCTCATTAGTTACTTCAAGGTCACACGGCATCTTACAATGAAATTGTTTCCCACCAAAATCTCTGAGTGAGGAACATTGCAAAATCTTTGATGTCAGATGATAGTGTACAAGCTGTTACCCATGAATGTTGACCAATGACCATTGTTACAGTAAATTTCCAGCTATATACATGTGACAAATCACTTATGATTTCTTTTATCACTTTTGTTTCCCTAGCTCAAATCTGAATGTTTCCCTCGGTGAGAAACAAAATTAACTGTTTCCCGATGGACCTGTTGTTAAGTGTTTATTGTTAGGAGCAAATTAATTATTGATATTTCCTCTTAGGAGTTAAAAATCATTTGAATTGTACACCTGAACATTACAACAGTTACTACATTGTTAGCATTACTTTAATTCTAGGAGATACCGAAAGTACCAGAATACTAAAGAAAAAAGAGATGACCTTACTCATCCTTCAGAAACCATAAAGGAAAATGATAATGATGGTGATAGTAGTGAGAATGATGAGGACACAAAAAGAAAACAAGAATACAGAAAGCCTTGGAGAGAATTAACTGTTGCTGCACCTGTTATTGACACAGATGTCAAGATTGGTAATAAATAAATATTATATAAATATTTTTTTTACATAATAACTCAGGTGGCTGACTTTATGATAATTAGACCTTTTGATGTGTCATTATTGTAAGTAGCTACTAAAATCTACCTAATCTCCTGGTTGCTATTAGATAGCATGCACAGCATTTAAGCAGCCAGCATCCATTTAGACTAATTCCATGCACTAACCATGAATGGAATGGAAAGAACAAAATCTGATCAGGTGCATCTGGGCTTTCTTTCACTTGTAATCTGATCATGTGTGTTTCCACCTTCTATCCTGTGACACTTATGTGAAACTTATTTGAAGCACGGAGTTGGAGCAAGAACGTTTTTACCTTTGATTGATCTTGCCTGCACTCCCTAATATACAGCTTGTAGGCCTGTATGGAACAATACTCTATGGGAATGTGGCCTGAAAGCATACTAGTTATTGTTTGTTTTTAGTTTTTTAAGACCATAAAGGAGTCATAGAGAGTCAAAAGCTTGTGTTGCTTTTGTTTCAAAAACTTAACTTTGTCATTGTACAATTATTGTGCAGTGTCAAATAATTTTAGGTTTTCAACTTCTTTAGCTTTTTACTTTTATTTTAGACTTAAGCACTAAGCAAAATTTGCCATCAACCAATTTCTATGCTCATTTTACAGGTGACAAAACAAAAGAAAGCTTTGATATGTATCAAGAAGATATCACAGACTTGAAATGGAAAACAGAGCAACAGGTACATGCACACTTTTTGAACAGGATGACATCAAAGAATTGTTAGAATCTGAAGATATTATCTTAACATCAACCTAGTGAACGTCAAGAGCTTTTCTCCATATGTTGTGTTTTCTTGATTTTCAGTTGGAAATGACAACTATGGGAGACAACTATGTTCCTCCTAGAATGGTGGTAGGTCGACATTGGCACTGTTTTCATCATTTTTATGAACAACATTATCATCATCATCATCATCATCATTATTATTATTTAGTTATTTTAATAGAAATTTTGATTCTACACCACAAGTTTTCATTGCATTTAAATGAAATAAGGCGCAAAAGAGAGTCCGCTCTCACTAGCTACTTCCTCCTGTGAGCATCCTTGTATGCCTGTTTACACCTAATAAGCACTGACAGTATAATTTATTGAGTCACATTTTTTGTAGCATTTTACATTGTTATGCTACCACTGCTTTCCACAAACTATTGTACATACAATTAATTCTAATTATTAAAAATACACGTACACTGTAAGTTAATTACAGTTAATTTTAAAAGGTAACGGCAATAATGACTAGCTGACTATCATTATTTTGTTAATTCTCTGTTTGGAACCACATGACAAGCGGCCATTTTCTCGAAGAAAAATGCTATTGAAAATAGAGTTTAGTTCCCAGAGGAAAATAGAGTTTAGTTCCCATGTCATTGCAGTAAACCAGCAATACAGGATTTGCTCACTGGGCACAATTATTGTTAGTTGACTATAGTGATCTTAGCCTTCTGGTAATGTCAGTAATATTGCTTTTTAATAGTAATGTTATGTAAGAATGGCAATTAAATTGTTGAAAGGAAATTTTAAATGTTATTATTCAAGGTTATTGCATCAAATGTGCCAAGAGCAGATGTGCTTGAGAAGATTGTCCAAGATGACATCCTCCAGATAACTTATGTAAGTTAATTAAGTAAATAAATTATATATCAATAATGAGCTTACAACGTTAATATAAATTAATAATAATTTCATAAATTTACATAGCAAAAAAATTCTCTTGTGGACGAGTTTTTTTCCCTCCCAAACATGGAGTGATGATGAATGAAGAAGTAAAAAGTGCATTGGCTGATTAGTTTGCTTTGAACATAAACAATGTGTTTATTTTTATAGGATTTTGCGACAGCAACACTACAAGATGTTTTAGGTAAGATGCCAAAAAAACAATAATTTTTATATTTATGAGCTTTATTACACCTGAATGATCATGAAGAGGCCGATAAAAATTTTATTAATATTACTTGTGGAGAGATACGTACTGTTTTTTGAACTTTAAATTAATAAGATTGGATCTATAGACAGAACTACCAAGTAAAGTTATTTATAAGATTGGATATGTAGACAGAACTGCTAAGTAATGTTCTTTATAATGCATAATTATTTCAACAGATAGAATTGTAGCTATACTTGAAAAGTTTCAAAGCAAGAGTAAGGCAAGATCAATAGCCTTTGTTTGCCAGGTATTGTCACAGTTTTTGCTGCACCTGCTCTGTGAGCACCAACTTAATTGGATAGCATCTGAATGAAATTAAAGTATTAAGTTAACATTGCGTTTCTACTTTACTTTATTGAAGTTTTTTTTTACTAAATTTGCTGTTAAATGTGATAATCACCAATGATATATCATGTTATTTTCCTTTTCCTAGTTCTCCCAAAGGCAGAAATTTCAAGTCTTTTTATTAGCGTGCATTGGAATTAGATAAGAAATTATTAGAAGCTTTTATACATGCACTGGCAGATATAAAGTGTTTTTAATCTTATAACATACAATACTAACAGTAAATAGTATTATTTTAGTTACAAAAAAAACAATCTAACTACAATTTTGAAAATCCAGCATGAATGCCGCTAACTTGAAAGTGAAAAATAGTTCATAAACCCTTTACACCGTCCTTGAAATTGCTCCTATAAGTCCGTATAACTTTTAAATTAAAACATTCACTTTTTCTATAGGGTGGTCCTGGCTTTTTTAATCCTGTCAAAGGAAAGATTGTAACCAAGGCTAAAGTACAGCAAGATAAGGAGTTAAGCAGGTATTGTATGTCTCAACTTTAATCCACGGCAGAGGAGTGAATGAGTGCGCAACAGAGGAAGAGGGCGAGGGAAAAAGTATGCTCAGGGGAGCTTAATTACACATGCAGGCCTCTGAGCTGGATAACTTTCTTTTCGCAACTGCATAAGTTGTGCGATGATCTTCCTTCAAATAATCTTCCTTCCAATAATTAAGTAATTAAATGTATTGACATAAAAATGGGATCAATTCAATGGGTAGTTAACGCTGCAAATATTCCCAGGTTAAAGTTAAGTTGAAAATTAATTTATGAAGGAGAGATGACGCAATTTTATTTCTGGGAATCAGTCAGGAAGGAAGTCTTGGCTAGGTAAAGGAAGAGTCAGGAACTTAGTGGAAAACTGCGCATGCCCTGCAAGTTGGCTCAGAATGAAGCAAAGAACAGAATTCTGGCAGTATTCAGGTTAAGATGGTTTCCAGCTACCTGTAGTATTCTTTGTTTCTCTATTTGTATGGGATTGCATGCTTTATCTCTCAAATGTATTTTTTTATCTGTCATTTGTTGTAGTTTTTGGACCAGGCTGGGTGCCTGTATGACCAAGCTAAATCCAGATGAAACAAAGATCCACATAATTGGCAATAATGTAACTGGCAACAAGAAAGGAGAAATTTTGTTGAAGTTTCTCTCCAAGGCCATGAGGCCTTCCAAAGTAAAAGTTGAGTCACCTCTGGAATTAGGGCAAGCAGGTCAGTGACGTAGTGATAACTAATAGTTCTATTGTGGATGGCCATCAACAAAGCCCTAAAATTCATTTAAACTGCAAAATATGACTTTTATTGATCACATTGTCCTGCACTGCTACGAGTAATGTAATGAAGAAAAAGTCAGCACCAAAATGTTACAGTTGGCTATAGAGATAAAAAAAATGGCCAAAAATCGGATAAATAACTTGCCACCTCAAGCATGTAAGTACTGTGCAAGAACACTGGGCTTCAAACTGGCAATGCAGTTTTAAACTTGGGAAGCAATAATGATGGTAATCAGTTCAGAATGGAGGAAAAAACAATAATACATGTACCTTCCTTTAAAATTAAAATGCATTATCAAATTAGTATTATTTATTATTTTGCTACATCATGTTGCTTTGTTTGTCTCTATGGCTAATAAAAATAATAATAATTAATAAATTATTTGCATTCTAGGTCGAGAGATGCTAGCTCTTTATTTTCATCATGATAAGTACAAAATATGGAGAAGCAGGATGCATTCCAAGGTTTCATTCACATTGTGATTTGAAATGGAGATCAGCTTGACCATCTTATTGTGTTAAATGTTAATTTATTTTTAAAATATTTATTATGGCTATCAGTATTACACACAGGCCTCTAAACTTAGTTAAAATGAATAAAAGTACAACTCTCAATGCTACACTTAACTTTACCCTTAGTGCCTGCTCAGCACATACTTATTAACTCTTTTGACCTAACATAGAATAATAATAATAATAATAATAATAATAATAATAAATCCCATTCTACTATTGGTCCCTATTGACAAAAACTGTCACTTCTTTTCTAATGAGATACATTACGTAATAATGATGGAGATACAACGGAAACTCGATTCTTACTCGCTAAAAGAATTAGTCATAAGTGCAACTGTACGTCTTTCAAGTTTTATGAGCAGTTTGGACTGATACACATTACAGAACCAAACACAATAAAGCTCTTCATTCCTTATATTTTGCTTGTTATTAATGACAAAAAACAAAATCCAACAAACAGATATATAGCCTGTGTACAGCCGCCCCTCCCCTCAAAAAAATCGGAAAGGAGCGTCTGTGATTTACCGTTGATAATCGTGTTCAAAGACCACGTGACTTTTTCAGGAATGTGTGGAAAATGATTTGATTGGTTATTTTCCATACATCATTACATCACTGAAATAGCGAGATTTGATTGGCTTTCATTTTCGCGAGCTTTGCAATCGGAGCCTTCTGTACAGAATCTTTCACTTTCGTTCGCGACAATAACATGATGTGAGATTTTGACGATGAGTTAGTGTGTTCTTTGTGGCGTAGACATCGTAAAAAACACGGATAAAAATCTTGTTGATGGTCGAAGGGGCAATTCTTTTAAAGTTCGAGAGGAACTGCTGTCTTTGGAGTGTAAAGTCGAAATCAATTCCACGTACATTTGTAGGAATTGTCTTTGCGCGCTGAAGAAACGAAAGGCGCTCTTGAACAATCTTCAATCTTTTAATAATGTATGCAAAATTATTCCTGAACACGATTATCAACGGTAAATCACAGACGCTCCTTTCCGATTTTTTTGAGGGGAGGGGCGGCTGTACACAGGCTAACAGATATACCAACTTGTAAAAAATGGGTTATTGACCAAGTATCAGGTCATGATAGCTGTACACTTAAAATGCAGTAAATATGTGATTAAATATTTTAGTGATTTCAGAATATTTAAATTAGAAGAAATGTAATTCGCAATTACCGTAATTTCTCTATTAATAATAGTTGATGGGTATTTTTAAATATTTATTGCTGCTAATTAATTGGGCATTCAAACATTGTTAACACCAACAACTTCAGGAATCCTAGTTATAATCACTAGTATCTTGTAAATAAATTGTGAAGGGACAGTCATGCAACTGAAAATGTCCCACTTTTCAAGAAAGCTGCTATAGAATAAAAGGTGTTTTACATTAGTTCATAGTTATCATCTCAAACATATTCTTTGCTGAAATAATAATAATAATAATAATAATAGTATTTATATTACTATATCCATCCATAATGATTTTGCTGTATTCCAGGTTGGAACTTGCATTAAAATTAACCTACGTAGCCCTTCTCAAGGATGTCTCTTAAATTTTACCTTTTCACCTTGTTTATCTGTTTATTATTTTCTCAATAGTTCTGTCAAATACTGTAAAATTCCGAAAATAGGCCCCTCTATGTATAAGCCCCTCCAAATTTAAGCCCCCCAAGCTCGTAACACAAAAAAACCCTCCATTAAATCGCCCCTCCAAATATATGCCTCCCCTGGGGCTTGTACTTGGAAATTTCCCTCAAATACAAAGTAAAACAAAGCAAAACAGTAAATTTCCTTCCAACTGTAAGGCTAGGCCAATCAGTTTTGAAATGCAGATTTCCCTCCATAGATAAGCTCCTCAAAAAGCACCAGGGCTTATTTTCAGAATTTTACGCTAAAAACTCCGAGAATTTTTATTTAAGTAGAAATCCTTCCTTGAAAGGATCACCCTTTTCCACAGTGAAGCTGCATTTTCCAGTGTAGTATGCATTACCTGCCACCTCCACATGAACAGCATCAAAATTCCCGCATTTGGTTTCCTTGACAGCTTGGCCAGTGAACTTTGATCCAACTAACCCCTGTTCAAACACACGGATCTGATGTAGACTGATCTGTTGACGAGCATACTGCACAGCAATACGAGCTGTTACTCCTGACCCAGTGGGACACCGATCAACCTAGCAAATAAAGTTAATTCATTAAAAAATCTGTGCCATAAAAAATAATCCTTTTTATATATCAAACATTGCTGCAGGTCATATAATTATTGTATATATCCAGGAAACAGCCAGCACCTGGACAGAAAAAGAAAAGACTCAAAAACCTGACTTTGGAGGCTGTCACAAATGCTTCCGAGATAAAAACGTTAAATACAACTGCAACCCTTGATTTTCTTCATGTCAGGACCACATACATGTACCACCCTTTGATGCCCTGTAGACAAGGCAGGAGCAAACATTTTATCCTTTGTGTCATTTTATAGTGTATTTGCAAGTACTGACAATGTCAAAATCTGCTAATCATGACCCATAAGTAATAACAACATGATCCACATTTGGATTCGTTCCATTTTCAGTAATTTCATTGTATAAATACCCTTGTGTCTAGAAATCTTAAAATATTTAGCTGTTGAATGCCCATAACCGTATTGATGTTTGAAAAGATGCTGTTCTTTGACAGTAACGTTGTGGTCATCTTAATTATTCATTTTGCTGTTGTTGTTTTTTAATGTTCTGGTGTTAACAAAATCTTATAATGATACTATTTTGAGGCAACCCTGGTTTATATGTCAGTAACTTCCTCATTCAGGAGGGAGTCCAGTCCTAGCCTGAGTAGACCCCCCCCCCTCCCATCAGGAAAAATCAGAGAGGGGGCCCCTGAGGGGAGGGGGGGTCTGTACAAAGGCTAGTCGAGTCACCACCATTAGCACTGATATGGATTGAAGATACCCCCAATAACCCCCACAGAATTTTTAATGACCTACCATGATTAACACTATATTACCCCAGCCTCTGGTTCAAAGCGAGGCTACTCATGAAGCCATTGATATGCAAATAATTTTTTTATTCTCGTGCAAATGAAACTCCTTATCAGCAGGAGAAAAAAGCTTTTGCTTTTAGCCTGATTTTGAAAGTGAGGGTTTAATGAACTGGAAATGATCTATTTTGATATTTAATAGTTGGATTGAACAAACAAAGTAGTCAGACTTGAACAGGAATCTGGAGATTTTCGAAAACATTTCCCTGTCACTTCATGTTACATCGCCTTGTATGTAAGGGGGTGTTTACATGACACCAGGGCGACTTTCGCCCCAGAGCGATTCACTCCGGTTCCCTCTCATGGCTCTATATTTGTTTACATGATACCACCACAAGAATTTCACCCCGGTACGAAATCTTGAAGCGGTGTGATGCAAACGCGAAACAACCACCCGTTTTGGTGTGAAATCGGTCTGCCGGTAGACTGGAACAGGTAGCGCATGCATGGTGTTTGCGATTTTGAATCATGCATATTTTATCAACATAAAGTGTACCTTCAAATAACGAGATATGAAATGACCCAGTCATCATGTAGATGCGATACAATATCCCAGTATGAAACTCGCGCCGGTGGGAGTTTTCTCATGTAAACACTCCCTAAGCCCTTTACATCTTCAACATTTCAATGTGATTCATTATTAATATCTCATAAAAATCATAATTGTTGCCTTTTTATTCTCTTGAAATAACACAAGTAAATGACTCATTAAAGTCTTTTCACAGGCAGGAAAAATAATTTACTGATAATGAGTTCAATTAAATATGGAGATAAGGAAAAAGTGGTTTATGCTCTAACCATAAATGGTACATTATCAAATTTTATGTAGAACTTTGACCTTTATTTTTTTCTTCACTGTGCGTTTCTTAATCAGAATATTACCTGTTTAGACTTAAAATCAAACAGAATATTTTGATTCTACTTTTTCATTGGTTCGACAAAGTGATATTTTCAAGATCAGTTATTTCCTTTTTCTTTCAAAATGTTCACCTGTCAGCGAAAGCTTCGATAATCAAATCACTTAGATAACGTGGGAGTGACTTCCCGCAAAGAAATGAACCTAATTGCGCAAATTGTTGATTGTACATTTATGTAGCAAAATCACCTGCTTTTGAAAACCATTTTCCTTTCCTTCAAATGTGAGATAAAATACGTCAAAAACTAAGTTTCCTCGTCCAAACACGTTTTCGCTTGTTTTATAGTTAAAAACGTTTTTAAAAACAAACTAAGACGGAATCATCTTGACGAAAATATACAATAGGTTTGTGTTGTGAGACATTCTTAATTTATTTTCAAGACGTCTTTGTTCACTTTCAATATTCAAATTTCGCCCCTAAAACTCGATGCTCTATTTTTCTCTATATTTTGATTCGTCTCGCTGGTGAATTATTCGAAAGTAAACAAGGAAATTATATCTACATTAGTTAGAGTATCTCGATTCCCAGGAGTAAAAACTTGCGCGCGAGCTGTAAAAGAGCACACAATTATTCCGCGAAAATTTAAATGTCATGGTGTTCTGACTCCGTATTTTAAACACGAAAATCAGATCACAAAAACAAAATAAAATAGTCATAAAAACCACATTTTCTCAATGAAGTTCCCTCTGTGAAAACTTTAGAAAAGAAGTCGACGGAAAACTTTAAATTAAAGGATAATCACTCGAATCTCAACAGGCATACCTGACTGTCTGCAAAAACACAAACGTTAGCTGTAGATTCTTGTGAGTCTCCATTGTACATATCTTTTCCATCAGTGACGATTGTTCCGTATAGAAACGCTAGGTCCTCGCTGTCAGGGTGGTGAAGCCTAATTTGACTTTTTACGGCGCTGGAAATCACATTTGCAGCGTCTATAATCTCGTTCACAGGGGAAGAACGAACATCGATACCCAACCGATCTTCTGGGACAATGGCGTAAAAAGCTCCCCCGAATCCAACGTCGACTTTTACTTTGCCAAATCTTTCGGTGGTGACCTCCAAATCGATCCCAAACGCAAAGGCTGGGACAGAAATGAAGCGAACACGGCCCGACTTCCCTTCTTCTATATCTACTAAAGCCTTCACCACGCCACAAGGACATTCTATAAACACCGGCACTTCGCCGACACTCGAGCGCGAGACATCTGTGCTGAGAAGACCCGAGTCGACAGCGTATCTACCGAGCGCAATGACAGCGTGGCCACACATAGTGCTGTAGCCTTCGTTGTGCATGAAAATCACCCCTAGGTCGGCCATTTCACTGTGAGGTTGGACGATCACAGCGCCGTACATATTGTAATGTCCTCGAGGTTCAAACATTGCCAGCTTGCGAATGTGATCAAGGTGTTCGCGGACATAGCGTCTCTTAGCGAGAATCGTGTCTCCTTTAATCTCAGGGTATCCAGAACAGATTATTCTCAGTGGTTCACCTCCAGTGTGCATTTCAACAGTTGAAATTTCCACGCCGTTTTCCTCCATCGTGCAGAAAATCTAGAAAGTCAAACTGGCCCCGATTGTGTCCACTTGTTCGCTTCCGGTAGATCTCGCGTGCACGCATGTCGCATGAAAACAAAGGCGGGAAATAGGAAATAGGTTGAGCGGGGCGATGGGTATCAATCAAATGAAATTTTCTTGAAGAGAATTTAAAATTTGATTTGCCTTTCTCTGTTCTTGCGAAGCAAAGGGAGTGAGCGAGTGTGCATGTTTCTAGGAGCCAGTCTACTTTCCTCTGGCTCCTTCACTATTAACCCCCCACCCTACCCCTCAATGGAGGAGTCGCCTATGGGGTGATCCGGAATCCGGAATCCTGAAAATTTTGGCTTGTGGAATAGGGAATTTCAGCTCAAGGAATCCGGAATCCCGCTAACGATTGTAATCCAAAATCCAAGTTCTACTGACAAGAAAGCCGGAATCCAGTACTTGGAATGAGGATCCCGCAGCGTGAAATCCAGAAGCCAAGACTATCAGGGACACCTTTTATATAGCCTGGAACCAGGCTCCGCATTGGAGAAAAAGTGGAAGAAATCGACGTGGGCGAAAAAAAGACTCTTTCTCCCCGCTGCGGAGCCTGTTCCCAGACTATCTTTTGCCGTTTTTTAGTTTTCGACCTTTTAAAGTAAGAGCTCCCCTATTTCGATACGTTAGCCCTCGCCCACGGTATAACCTTCTAAAACCTTTTCCCAATTTTGCTTCCAACAACAAAAACGTTTATTTGTAACGTAACTCAAATAATTGAATAAATACATGTATAAAATTTTAATTGCATACAGTAACAGGACACAAAAAATGCTAAATCACAAAGCTAAACTTATTGGGTGACCATTATTTACCATTAATCATTGTCAATAGACAAAGCAGTTGACCTTAAACTTACAAAATACTCTGCCGGTCGTATTGTACATAAAAGTAAGCGGATTTTGTAAAGTGCACGACAAAGTGCACAACATGTTATAGTAATCATGTCGATGGAAACAATAGTAAATCTAAACATTGCAAATGAGAGTCCACATTAAGCCAATCTGTGTCATTACTGAAGAGAAAATTAAAAACTTTAACTGCTACATTCTACCTTAACCAGCTAATAACGCTACAAAAATAGTTAAGAGTAAATCTACCCATCCTAGAAAATTTGGTAATCACGTGACTGTACACCGAGCGACCTACCCTGCTAGCAGAGGCTTTTCCCTTGTGTTTCTCAGCGTTGTACTGCCATTCTCTTCGCAGTTTTGGCTGCTCGCGTTTTGTTTTGGTTGTTTCTATGCCGAGGAAAAGACCTCTGCAGACAGCCGTTTGGGATGCGGCTACCCACGGGAAATTGACTGAGCGTGCCTTCCCCAGGGTCGGGAATTTGACATGGCCGCCATCTTGGAAGACCGAGAGAAACTGGAAATCAGTGACCTGCCATCTTGGTAATACCCAGAAGTCACCAGAGGTAAATGACCTCTGCTTTTCTTGAAAGTAACAAGACAACATGAGCGAAAGAATGGTGAGAAAATCTGTTTTATTTTTCGGTATATATGAACCATCACTTCTTTCATTGTATGATCGAATGTTTATAAATAGAAGAGTCTTCGTTCCTTCTGTTTCTGTTTCTATGTGAGGTTGTAAAAGACATATCCTTTCCAACCTGTCAATTATTAAGTCCTAACTCTGTTAGAAAAAGTTACCCCAGAGGCGGGAAATTGACATTTAGTAGGTGCCTGGGGGTGGGGAATTTGACTCTGGCTGCCCTTAAAATGTCAAATTCCCCTGGGTCTGCCTGCCCCCCCCCCCCCCCCGACCCTGGGGCTTAACATTGATAGGTGCATAAAGAGTCAATAAAGACGAAAACGGAAGCGGAAAATGTTTCTGTATCCGTGGTGTCTAAAGTATTAAGCTTAATAGATTAATTGTCATGTCCACAAATTTGGAATACAGAGCAAGAGAAAGACAGAGAAAAAGAGAAAGTAGGCGGCAGGCCAGCGAATTTCAACGAGAAAAA
Organism: Porites divaricata; assembly: GCA_038088405.1. Lineage (NCBI taxonomy): Eukaryota > Metazoa > Cnidaria > Anthozoa > Scleractinia > Poritidae > Porites > Porites divaricata. The sequence continues at coordinate 43,316,001 of JBBMOI010000003.1, forward strand.
AACAAAGGAGACATTTTTTTGTTGGAAGAACATGAAAACTTTGTAGCGGCGGTGACAAAATGAGAAATGCCAGCGGCCACCAATTCAAGGTGAAAATGAGCGGCAGTGAAAAAAAAAGTGAACGAGACTGCCGTACGACATTTCCTCCAAAAAACGTGTAACCAAACTGCCAGGCCCCGGTTGTTCAAACGTTGGATAGCGCTATCCACTGGATAAATCACTACCCAGCTGATAAGTATTAGGCAAACCGATTGCGTTATCCACTGGATAGATTTTTATCCGGTGGATAGCGCTATCCAACGTTTGAACAACCGGGGCCAGGAGTTTCCAGTCATATCGAAGAGTAAAGGTTAACAGTGTCTGTTGATGAGCGAGCGATTATTGTGCAGTTGCGATGGGTTTTGTGGACCCAGCGAGCAAGAAGCCGGAGCACACGATACAGTATGTGGTCCTTGGTCCGCGTGTAAAAGTCATTAACTTGAATATCTTACCCGAATCGACATGTAACGAGCTGAAATACTCCCTGAAGATAGCTTTTATGTTCCTGTCGATAATCCTGAAGTTTCAAGCTCCAGACATAAATATTTTGCTTGGAATTCGCAAAAAGGCGACCGTTTTCGATGGTCCTTGGTCCGCGAATCTGGTCCTGGGCCGCGTCTCAGATAAGCAGCACGATAAAAACGTAAAAATGTTATAGTTTCCACACGAAAACGTGATTTTCACAGTATTTCTTGTATTTTTTTCTTTTCTTGATGCAATTAGGCTAAAGTTTTTTTCGGAAGATGTTGTGAGCATAAAATAATCTGCTTTTCTTTCAAAGATTTCAGACAACAGTCTCCTCGAGTCTCCCACACGAGCGTCGACGAGCGGTTTTTAGCGCGGTCGAAAATAATCACCAAAAACTCTGTATGTACTCGAGGTATTAAAAAAAGAGAACTTGTAGACATGTATAGGGACGACTTTCAAGACATTCTTCGAAAACAAAGGCCGTCGCTTTTTACTTTAGAAAGTTTTATTCTACCAAGGTCATAGGACGCGGACCAAGGACCGCTAAGCGAAATTTGGTGATATTTTTCAAGAGTCGCTAAAACAAAAAATTCAGCGTCTACAGCAATATGCTTCCAACAGCAGAAATAAGTTGATCTGAAAACCTGTTCTGCAAAAAGGCAAGTCTTCCCGTTGCGTTTTAGTTATTCGCAGGCTAAGTAAACATGACCACGTAATTTACGGTGCCGCAAAAATCCAAACTTCAAGAAAGACAAATTAACCTACCTGTCAACAAACTTTAATTTCGCGTCTTCACCCACAGCAAGAAGGCTGAAACTTCGTGATATGAAAGAATGCTAATCAGTAAATCACGATATCTTTCATTTTTCAACGTATTTTTTTTCTTGACGAAATATTTTATCATTTTCGGAAAAGACGCGGACCAAGGACATCGGGGACTTGCGCGGACCAAGGACCACATACTGTACCTGAAGATTAGCCGATGGAAATTTGGAGCGGATTCGTCGATTATTCTCGAATTTATAGCGCTTCGCGTGAAGGCGCGTGGAGATGGTCTGTTTGTTTTGTAGCCAGCCTTTGATTCTTCTCTAGTATGATAGTACCTAGATTGCAAAACTCAACAAAATGCCACTTTAACAGGCCAGGAAGAAGAAGGAGACGTTCAGTTAAAGCTATCTTGCTTTGTTTTGTTATATTTTGACTTTTGGACTATTTTAGTTAATGGGAGTTTCGACGACTCATCCCATTTTGTCCATGTAAATAATAGGGCCATTTATACGAGAAAAAATAAGACGCGAACTGGACCATTTATACGAGCATGTCTTATTTAAGGTTGCATTCCTTTTAGCCAATCTAAATCCGGATTTTGCGATCGAAAATTCGATTTTTTGTTCCTTTAAGGACTAAACCAATCTAAGATTGCAATCCGAACGATCTACCTCTGAACGTGGATCGTTCAGATTGGTATCTCAATCTGGTTTCAGATCTTTGTTCCATTTAAGGAAACTGCTTTTCGATCGCAAAAACGTGCTCGTTCATCAATAAACACAGCAGGTCAAGGTCGTGTTTTCACTTCCTAACGGATTTAGAGTGACCGTGGAACTTGAGTTTAATATACTACAATCCTTTGGCGGCATAGAACAACGAAGGAGTAGAAAATAACTTTTGCCTGAACTCACACTTAGATTTTCTCACCGAAAAAAGTATACTGGCCAATTTCTGTGTCAAGAGCGTGCTTCTCAGCGCGTGAGAATTCGTAATTGTCTTCTGAAATGTTCTTGAATCAAATTCCAAATAATTTTAAGTTGACGCCGGAGTCCCAGCGTGAAACACCACTAGTTAAAGAGCAATTGTTTTCCCTTTTTCCACGAGAAGATGCTTAATTTAGCAGGAAGACGTAAAAAACGATGCGTTAAAATTGAGAGGAAGATCGGAGCGGCAGGCAGCTTCTGTATGGATCAATCTTATTTCAGATTTTTGTTCCGGCTAGCACGAAAATCCAAACAATCTGGATTGTCCAAATCCGAAAAAAGTTTGGCTAAAAGGAATGCAACCTAAGACGAAAACAGCTCGTATAAATGGTTCGCCTCTTATTTCTGTTCTTGACTCGTTTTTCATGTGAATGTTGCCCGTAGCAACGGCAATACAACGGCAATCCAAATTTTCCCGCCAAAATTAACGCATGCGTACTATGCGTTCGCGTCTTATGTAAGACGCGAAGATCATTTATACGAAGTTTTTCTTGTCTTAGCTAAGACGCGTCTTATCTAAGAACAGGTGTTAAGGGCTGTTCTAAAATAAGACGCGTCTTAGCTAAGTCGCGTCTTATTTTAGACGAAATGTACCGTTTATACGGAAAGTTCACGTCTTGTTGTAAACGAGATAGGACTGGGCCGAGATAGCTCGAGAACACGTGACAAATAGGCGCTAAAAAATGTGTAATCGGATCATTCATTCATTCAGAGTTTTTCCTTGATCTAGTTCGGAACGGTGTTTCTCGGAAAGGATATCAAGTTTAGGTGCCATCAGTCTCTTACGGAAAATTATCTGTTCTCTGTATAATAAAGAGTATGGTCATTTCTACATTTTGGTGCCGAGAGCCGGGAAGAATGAGCTGAGCGGAAAGAACTGACGCGGATCGGAAACGAACAGAAGACAACAAGTTAGAACACATGTTACACGGATCATTTCACAGTGGAAAAGTTTAACAATGTCAGATCTCAAGAAAAAAATGTTGGAACGGTCGGGCTTTAGAGTCTACGTGCGAAAGGTTGTAAGTACAGTCAGAGAATTGCTCCAAGAAGAGGACGTGGAAAATATTCGCCCAACGCTAGAGTCTCACAAGATCAACCTCGAGAAACAGCAGAAACAGATCGAAACTCTCAACCAAGAAATCGCAGAATTAGTGGGAGCGGATGCAATTGAAAAAGAAATATTAGACCGCTGTGAATTCGAAGCTTCCCTTCAAGAAACAATTTCGTTTATTTCTTCACGGTTATCGTTTGCCAAGGAATCCAAAAATTCAGCCGAGACAACGCCGTCGTTAAATCAACAAGAAGCTCCGATTGGCGCCAAAACAAGTAGCAAGGCTAAACTTCCAAAACTCACTTTGCCAAAGTTCGCTGGCGATCCCACAGAATGGACAACATTTTGGGACAGTTTCTCATCTGCTATCCATTTAAGTGAGGAACTCAGCGAAATCGACAAATTTCAGTATTTGAAATCCTTGTTAGTGGGAACTGCGGCCGAAACTATTTCGGGTTTGCCTTTGAGCGGGTCGAATTACAACCATGATGTCGATCTTCTCATGAAGCGGTTTGGAAGTAAACAAGTAATTATTTCAAAACACATTGAAATGTTGATGCAGCTGCCAAAACTGAATAATTCCAGTGATTTGAAACAACTACGGCAACTTTTGGACAAAACTGAAGCGGCCATCCGAAGTTTACAAGGAATCGGAGTATCATCTGAGACATACGGAACATTTCTCACGCCTGTCATAATGGCCAAAATACCGCAAGAGTTACGTCTTATTTTAAGTCGTGGTATGTCCGACGAATGGGACTTAGACACTGTGATGAAATCCTTTGCGGAAGAATTACAAATACGGGAAAGGTGTGCGCTGGGACCGGTTTCAGAGCAAACGCCAAAGTTGGGAGTGAAGGAAAAACGAGACTTCGGATCTGGATTTCGTCACGGTCAAATCAGGGGACCTCCCACTTCGTCAACGTTGTTTTCAAACCAAGAAGGACCACTGCCGAACAAAGAAATGTGGTGTACCTTTTGCAGCGTCCCTCATCCATCAAACAGGTGTGCTGTTGTCACTGATCCTGAGGCAAAGAAGAAAATTCTCCGACAGAAAGGGCGATGTTTTGGTTGTTTAAGGAGTGGTCACATCAGTAAAGATTGTTCGGCCAGATGTTATCGTTGTGGCGGGAAACATCACTTATCTTTGTGCAGCACGCAGAAACAACCGATGCAATTTAGACCAAACCGCGGCGCCACACAGGAAAAAACTGTGAGTACAAATTTGTATTTCACTCAGGATGTTAAGAACAATTGTGTTTTGTTACAAACGGCTAGAGCAAAGGTCGGAAATCCCAGTGGCGATGTTTATTGCAATGTGAGAATTCTGCTTGATTCTTGTGCTCCGAAGTCCTACATAAGCACGAGGTTGAGAAACGAATTATGTCTGCCTTCAATTGGAACGGAAACAGTTTTAATTAAAACATTTGGAAACAATGAACCCTTGCTAAAGAAATGTAACATTGTTCAGTTTGCGTTGGAATGCCAAGACAATTTGAGAGTGTTCATCAATGCCTATGAAGTTGAATTAATCTGTGGTCCTATTGCAAATCAAACCATTGAAATAGCACAGCAGTGTTATCCGCATTTGCAAGGTTTGCCTCTTGCTGATTATTCACGAGGTGATGAAGGTCTAGAAATTGATGTCATGCTGGGAGCTGATTACTATTGGACTGTTGTTCAAAATCATGTGGTACGGGGGGAGTTGCATGGCCCAGTAGCAATCCGTACAAGATTGGGTTATGTGCTGAGTGGACCTGTCAGTGTTGCATGTTCTGATCATTGCCCTTCAAGTGTTAACATGTCCCATGTAATGAAAACTGAGTGTCAAGTGGTTACGGAAGACTTTAATGCAAATGATGCCTCACTCAAAGAACAACTAGCCAAGTTTTGGGACTATGACACTCTTGGAGTTAAAGGAAAGGAAGAAGATTTCTGTGAAGAGTGTCTAACTAAAGTAAGATTCAATGGTGACTGTTATGAAGTTTCTCTCCCATTCAAGAAAGAACACCCCGTCATTCCAGACAACTACTCCTTGGCACAAAACCGTCTGGTCTCCTTGTTGAAAAGATTGAAGTCATCGGAAGCAAAGTTGCTAAACCAGTATGATAATGTAATCAAAGAACAGTTGGACTCTGGTGTTGTTGAAGTGATTGACAAGCATGTAGAGGAAGTTGTCTCAGGAACTGTTCATTACATTCCTCACAAGGAAGTACTGAAGGAAGATCAAGCTACCACTAAACTGCGAGTTGTTTATGATGCTAGTGCAAAGTCTTACAGTGAACCAAGTTTGAATGACTGTCTTTTATCTGGACCTGCATTAACTCCATTGCTTTTTGATATCCTGTTGAGATTTCGTCTCCCAAAGATTGCTTTGATCGGAGATTTAGAGAAGGCATTTCTTAATATCGAAGTTAAGCCAGAGGACAGGAATTTGCTGAGGTTCTTATGGATTGATGATGTCAACTCCTTAAATCCAGGAATAATCAAGTTAAGATTTACGCGGTTAGTGTTTGGCCTTGTCTGTTCTCCATTCATTCTGAATGTGACATTAAGGAACCACTTATCAAGGTATGAGAACATTGATCCAGAGTTTGTGAGCACTGTAATCAAAGCCTTGTATGTTGATGACTTTGCATCTGGAAAGAACATTGTATTGGACTGTTTTGAACTTTATCAGAAGCTGAAAACACGTTTCAGGGAAGGAGGATTTAATATGAGGAAGTGGGCGTCAAACAGCAGCGAGTTAAACAAATTAATCAAGAAAGAAGAGACCACTCTGTTATCTGGAAAACCTGCAGTGGAACCAATCAAGTCTGTTGAAACTGCAACTATTGATCAACCAAAGTCTACTAACAACAATGCCATGAGTGAAGAAACCGTTGTCAAGGTCATGGGTGTTATGTGGGACAAGTCAGAAGACTGTTTCAAGTTTGATCTCAGCGCCTTCTCTAAGCAGACACTGAGTAGAACTCTAACAAAACGAAAACTGTTGAGTGTTACCGCTCGATTCTATGATCCACTAGGCTTGCTGTCACCACTTATTCTGCCATTTAAATGCATGTTTCAAGAAATTTGCCAGCTGAAGGTTGAATGGGATGAAGCTCTTCCGGAAGACCTCACTTCACGTTGGAAGGAGTTGGTGGAAGACATAGAAGGAGTTTCAAGTGTTACAATCCCCCGTTGCATCATGGATGGAATAGAAGCAGAGCAGGTCAAATGTATTCAGCTACACGGGTTTGCAGATGCAAGCAGTATTGCTTATGGTGCAAATTTGTATGTTCGGGTGACAACGTCTGATGGACACTATTCACACCTGCTAGCCTCCAAGACCCGAGTGGCCCCCTTGAAAGGAGAAACAATTCCTCGACTTGAACTGATGGCTTGTTTGACATTAGCCCTTCTCATTACAGCAGTGTATAAGGCGTTGGCATGCACAATTGAAGTTGATGCAGTGCTTAACTGGTCTGATTCTCAAATTGTGTGGTGGTGGATCAATGGTTAATCAAAGCAATTTAAGCAGTTTGTCCAAAACCGGGTAGAGAACATAAGGAGTCTTTGGAGCAAGGAACACTGGAGATATTGCCCATCTGAGCTTAACCCAAGTGACATTGCTTCACGAGGTTCTAAGGCTTCTGATCTCGTATCCAGCGAGCTCTGGTGGAAGGGAGCTCCATTCCTAGAAAAAGAAGAAAGTCAATGGTCAAATGTGCCTAACTGTCCGATCACTGAAGAAAACGTCACAAGTGAAGCTGGAAAAGAGTTGAAAGTAGGAGATGCAACTAACACTTCAAGTTTCATGACAGCATCATCCAAGGTCTCTCAGAGTGTTTCAGAGGTCATTCAGCCAGAAAGATTCAGTAGTTTTAGCAGGCTTATGAGAGTGACTGCCCTCGTCCTGAAGTTCATTCGCAAAGTCAAAAGAAGTATGAAGACCCAACCTGACCTCAATATGCAGGAGATAATTGCAGGAGAGCACCTGTGGTACAAAGAAATGCAAATGAAACTGGACGAGAAGGAAAAGTCTAGTACAGTATGGGAACAATTAGGAGTCTTCAAGGATGCAGATGGGGTCCTACGATGCAAGGGTCGGATCCAGAACTGTTTACTGCCATATTCAGCCAAATTTCCTGTCTTGTTACCAAGGAAACAGTACTTCACACAACTGGTGATTAGACAGTCTCATGAGAATGTGAAACACAATGGAGTTAGAGAAACACTAACTGAAGTTCGCAGCAAGTTTTGGATAATCAAGGGAAGGCAAGCAGTCAAGGATGTTCTTTTCAAGTGTGTGATTTGCAAGAAGATACTGGGAAAAGCTTTTAGTACTCCACCTACTCCTCCGCTGCCCACCTCTAGGGTCTCAGATGACTTGGCTTTCACTAAAATCGGTGTGGACTTTGCCGGACCGCTTTATGTTAAGAATATCTATCAATCTGGTGGGGAGATGTACAAGTGCTATATTGCTCTGTTTACGTGCGCCAGCACTAGAGCTATCCACCTTGAACTTACACCAGACCTGTCTGCGAATTCATTTATACGAGTTTTGAAGAGATTCATCGGGAGAAGAGGATTCCCAGGCCTGATAATTTCAGACAATGGAACAACGTTCAAGGATGCTAAGGTGAAGAAGTTTACCCTTGAAAGAAACATCGAATGGAAATTCAATGTGCCTACAGCAAGCTGGTGGGGTGGTTTTTTCGAAATATGCGTCAAGCTTGTAAAGAGGTGCCTCAAGAAAGTTCTGGGAAATGCAAAACTCAGCTATGAGGAACTAGAATCAGTCTTGATTGAAACTGAAGGTGTTCTAAATTCTAGACCCCTAACTTATGTCTACGAAGAGTTGTCAGAGGATCCACTCACGCCCTCTCATCTCGTAATTGGTCGAAGATTACTTGATAAGCCTATCGTATCCACAGAATCTCTGCGCACAATGGCACGGCGTGAAAGATATCTGCAAACCCTCCTCACTCATTTCAAAAATCGGTGGAGAACAGAATATTTGACAGGAATTCGGGAGTACCAGAAACTCAAGGTAACAGAGCCAAAGAGAGCAATTCAAGTAGGGAACATTGTGCACATCCATGCGGATAAGACACCGAGACAACAGTGGAGGATGGGTAAAGTAGAAAAGCTTCTACGCGGAAGGGATGATGCAGTGCGTGCAGCAGAAGTGGTTACAGTGGACAATTCTCTTCGCCGGGTTCGCTTAAAACGACCAATTCAGAAGCTCTACCCACTTGAAGTCAATGCGCGCGATGAGGATCCAGTTAGTGTAGTAGAAGCTAGTGTGCATCCCGGAAGCAGAAACATTCAGGTGGTCAGAGATGAGGATATTCCAGCAGTGACTATTGCTACTTACTCTGTCTAAGCAGAGACTTAGGAGTCTTCGAACATTGAACTAAATCTTGAGTTACTAGTGTTTCTCACCTTGTGATTGACTTCGTCAATCAGGGGGGAGTGTGTTGTAAACGAGATAGGACTGGGCCGAGATAGCTCGAGAACACGTGACAAATAGGCGCTAAAAAATGTGTAATCGGATCATTCATTCATTCAGAGTTTTTCCTTGATCTAGTTCGGAACGGTGTTTCTCGGAAAGGATATCAAGTTTAGGTGCCATCAGTCTCTTACGGAAAATTATCTGTTCTCTGTATAATAAAGAGTATGGTCATTTCTACACGTCTTATTTTTCCTCGCAGAAATGGCCCTATTAATATATTCTGGGCCACCTTTGGTGTAACAAAGAAGTTTCTGGAAGTTTCACATTTCACGTCTTATTTTTTTACTCGTATAAATGGCCCTATTAATTTTAGGGCCATTTTATACGAGAAAAAATAAGACGTGAACTTTCCGTATAAACGGCACATTTCGTCTAAAATAAGACGCGTCTTAGCTAAGTCGCGTCTTATTTTAGACGAAATGTGCCGTTTATACGGAAAGTTCACGTCTTATTTAAGACGCGTCCTATTTTTTCTCGTATAGATGGCCCTATTATAAATATTGTAGTCGTGCAAAACAACGGCAAAGAAATATACAAAAAAAAGTGTGCTGCACGTGCAAAGTTGCTTTTTTGCTAATTAGACCTATTGATGTTTTTCACAGTTCTCCGGCGTTGCCTTCGCCGTTTAGCATTACACGATTCTATATTTTGTTAGAAGAAACTTTAAATATTATGGAATGCTTCGCTTTTAGCCCTGGCTAAATCAATATATTATAGGATGCCCAGGGGGCATGAGCACGATCCGATATACTCGCTCAGGATTTACGGGTAAGGGTCTTGCTGTATGCAGTTCTCTGCATCGTGGAACTCGTTACCTTGTAGCAGTCCCAGTACACCCGACTGCTCAGGTTCCCCGTTTGGCGGGGAGCGTTTCCGGGGGGCCACGTTCGATTCTTGGGCGACTTTGACGTACTGGTGTAACCTCCCTCAAGTTAAGTTAAGTATTGTGATGTCGTTCGGCCATTGCACTACCGGGTCCGTGGCCGAGGATGCCTGAAAAAAAGTGAGTTGCATTTTTTGACCTCAGATACAAGTTTAACTTGAGGGAGGTTACACCAGTACGCCAAAATCGCCCAAGAATCGAACGTGCCCCCCCGGAAACACTCCCCGCCCAACGGGGAACCTGAGCAGTCGGGTGTACTGGGACTGCTATAAGGTAACGAGTTCCACGATGCAGAGAACTCACGATGTGGGAACATCCAAGAAGTGTCAAATTTGTTTACATTGCGAGTAATCCAGTTCACACGTAAATTGTATCCCTCTAGTAATTCGTGTGCACCCACACTATGCATATCACATAGCATTTAGTGCAGCATTTGGAACGACGTCAATGTCCCTGAGGGTAATCCCTTTTAATGGGGAGCTTTGGTGGAGTCGCATGGTATCTTGTATCCACGAGTTTTACTGCGTGGCGCAGAGGTTCAATACCCGCCTGTTCAACTTGTATCTGAGGTGACCAGTATCTACATTCTCCAAGTAAGTCCATGAAGCTTCCACAGTCACTTGCTTCCTTCAGGATTTAATAATTTACACCGTTTTCAAGAATTCGAAGATAGCGAATTGCTACTATATTGACCCCTTGTGCTGCTCTATTCAGCGGGATAAATCCCTCAGCGTCAAAACAGGAGCTTATTATTAGTTTCTTCTCTGGTAGTCTGGGAGGAGCTAGGAGAAACGGCTGTATTCGCAAGTTACTTCGCTGGATGACTTTCGACAGCCTTAGCGAGCGGACCCTTTTTAACCGTACACAGTGGGTCAGCGGGTTTACTGCATTTCTCAGAGAAGCAAAATTGTTTCCTTGAACAGTCGAAGACTGACAACTCAACGGATGAAATACAAGGAAAGGTTTTCCGCATTCAATGGAAACAGGCTCAGTACTCTTGCACTTCCAGCTGGAGGCACCAGAAGAAAGTAGGAGACAAATAAGCATTACGAGACCATCTAAATTCGTAGTTGCTCTAAGAGGCTGCTTTGTTCTGATACTCGACCAATGCATTTTCCAAGGTCGACTTCCAGCGGCGTCTTTCCATTTTTGTCTTTCATTTCCATGGTCGCGTTCATGTTAAGAAGGACGTAACAGTATCAGCTAAGCCATAGAGAGCTGGAATGTGCAAGGGTGTGGCTCCACTGCAATCCTTGTCATCAACACGAACCCCTTTTCTGGTGAGCAATGTTGAATTAGCACGTGATCAACTTTCTGTAAACACGAAAACGGTTCACTTTTGAAACGTTTTGTTATCAGGAGCTAAAAGAGCATATTAAAATAAGGTAACCTGTAAATGTTCAGCCTATATCTCAAAAGTAGCGATCGTAACGGCCTCTGAAAATTTAGCGTGCATGACAGGCTCTTTATGAGCCAAGCGGGACGAACGCGATATTTCGCTCAGAGGGCGACACGAGCGCGAAGCGCGAGACGAGGGGAAGAGAAAAATAAAGCTTTATTTAAGCTTTAAAGCTTTTTTTTTCTCTTTCCCTTGTCTCGAGCTTCGCGCTCGTGTCGCGCTCCGCGCGAAATATCGCGTTCGCCCCGCTTGGCTCATAAAGCGCCTGTCATGCAGGCTACTGAAAATTGGAAAGATTTGTATGGGAAAACCAACTCTTGCCACCCAGTCACTTCCATAGGATCCCTTGTAAATTGGAAATTTTTAAAATATTTCCTCAAGCATTATGAGGCTCATATCTCCTTTTTATTCACAACAGGCAATTTGAGCCCTTAAATGCATAAAGGGAACATTTAATGACAGTTTAAAAAGGTCGAGATTTACAAGGATTTTATGGAAACCATTCAAGTGTGACTTTGCGGCAAGAGTTGTTTTTCTCGTACAAATCCTTCTAATTTTCGGTGGCTGTTACAATCACTCCTTTTGAGATATTTGGCTGAAATTCACAGGTTGCGTAATTTTAATATGGTCTTTCAGGTCCTGCTAACAAAGCGAGCTATTTTTGTGTTTACAGAAAGTTTTTCACATGACAAACTATTACAAAAGGCCTATTCACATCAGCTCGCACTTCTTCTGTTGCAAAATCTTGAGCGGTTTTACTTTACCTAATACTATTCCTATCGCTTTAACCCCTCTTTCCATTTCCAACTCTTATTGTTGGTTTTCACATGACGTCACTAAAATTCAAACTAAAAAAGCTATCGATCCTAACAAGATTTTACTTTCACGATGCATTAGAGCAGCTGAAAACTAATTTTCATATAAATTTTCGCTTCAAAAGGGTTCTTGGTTTTGTGATAGAGGACGCTTGAATTTCTAAGTTTTTGCGTGACGCGATATTTACATGACGGCCAAGAGAGCTGTCATGTAGGTTAAAAAAATGACTTATTTCAGGAAATTTTGCTATTTAAACAGTTCATGTATTAGAAAAAGTATTACGTTAATGTTTATGAGTTTCTCGAGGAATAAATTCACGCTTTTGTAGCAAAACTCGGTAACAGATATTTCTGTTGGTTTCCGTCCGCCATGTTGGAGCTCATCCAGGTGAGCACCAGCATGGCGTCTCCATACAAATCTCTATAAATTTGGGTAAAACATTTCTTCGGATATCTCGTATACGAAATATTCCTCTGACCTGAATCTTGGCGAGGGTCTTTGTATATGTACCTCCTTTCATTTCCCACATTCTGGACTTTATCTATTGGACGGTTTTGATTTTTATTTTGATCTATTTTGAATGGCGTGACACTGAAAACCAGCAATATGATTTGCCTTACCTAAATACGTACAAATAAATTTATCCTTTACGAGTTCGCTAGCTCGGCCTGCACAGCAGTTGTCACTCTTCGAAGTTTAAAACAATTCATTAGTCGAATTTTCAATCAACATCGCTTGTTAGGAGAAAAAAGGAACGATACCTGGTTTTTAACGAGGATAAGAAAATGCAAAGGACTTCACAAATCGCTTAAAACAGTGGATTTATACCTCCCGAGGGCCATAGGCAGACTTCAGAACAAGACGAGGCAAGCTTCGAGTGCCGAAGGCTCGAGCCACTAGAGGGGTGTGGGGTATGCCCCCCCCCCCCCCCAAGACAATTTTGAAATCTAGAGGCTCAGAAATGCTCTTGTAAGCATTTCCGTGGCATTTTTCTTCAGAGAAGTCAATATCTTGGGCAAGTGTAGAAGTTCACTTTTTTATTGCTTAGCGATACTGGTGTCAAGATAATGACCATCTGCATTTTAAAGCATTCAAATGTTGTAACACGTATTATAAAAATGAAATGAATCCACGAGAGTATCCTGGCCAACGTTTGTGGATTTTATACTGTCCGGATAATTAGGAGAACTCTTAGGTAACACTTTGTTTTGAAGTTAGTTCTTAGATGATATACAGAATCACGCTCACTTATCAATCATCTGTTTCGATCCACTCTTGCTTATGTTCTTCAACTTTGAGACAGCCATGTCATAATATTGCCATCTCTTATACTTGGGGGACTAAGAAGTCTGTCACTAATTTTTACGATTAAGAGTAGTAAACGTCTCCCTTAACAGTTAGAAAAGTGAAAGTTTTTTGCCCGTCGTCGTCGTTTGAACGTCGTCTTTACTGAAAGCTAAGGCAATCCGTCTGTGGCCAGAGGTATCCAATCTCTTTAAAACAGAACTGCTGTCAATTTCCGTTGGTTTATGAATGTACGCGAAAGCAAGCCCGTTCAGCCTTGCACTAGCCATGCATGATCGAGACCAGGTTTTAAGCCTTCTAAGTGAGCTGAAGTTTCTTAAAAAAAAAAACTGAAAAAAGGCCAAAATCAAGACGAGGCAACTGCCTCGTCTTGCCTCGTGAAGCTTATGGATTGCAGGACGACGTCATTCTACTTTGTTGTCGTCGACGACACCACGACGACGAAATTTACTAGTCGCGCTTGCGCAGTACACTGTAACTCACTTCCGGTAGTCGTCGACAAAGTCGTCGTCGTGGTTCTTAAGTTCCCTAATTTGGCACAAACGACGGTGATACGCTCAACATTCACGGGTAACTGTTAGATTTTACAGTGAGCCTGCTCAGACATTTGACAGCAAACAACTCGTTTTCGGCACACTGTTTCAAGATAGTCTATTGATTTTTTGGCATTCCATGGAGTATTTTTGTCTGAGTATGTATAAAAGAACTGATTACTTTTTTACTACACTTAGTCCACAAGTCCTCTCTTGGCTCCCTTTATTCCACTTAGCTTCGGGGTAGGGTGAGGAGGGGAAAGGTAACGGAAATCCTTTCCCTCGCCCACCCCAGCTTCCCGAAGCGACCCGGCTTAGACATTATCGAGAGACTTTGCTAGCTAACTAATCCGGCTACACAGCAACGAAATAACTGACAAATAGTGGTGATAAGTCCTCATTTTCCGTTTCTTTCCATGTATCCAAACATGCTTCAATTTAATATATCAGCTGAAAACTAAAGTTATGGGCTCCTCATCAGCAAAGTACTCGTTTATTAACACTCTTAAAAAGGATCAAGTCAGCTTTATAGACCTAACTATCAAAGTAAGATTAAAAGTGAAAGATTTTAGCCTCAACAAAATCAAACACTTATTAGAATATCGAATTATAAAAAGTATATACAGTTCCTATCCTATAAAGATGAAATAACTTTGAGAAATGATTTAGACGCCCTCAATACTTTAACAAAATATTGCAATTTATAAAAAAATAACGAGGTGTGTAGTCTACCTGCTTTCTATAGATTGAGTCATTGGCTAGATTGACTTGCACTGACGGTAGGAATATTTATTGAAAATATCGAGGGTGTCTTAATCTTTCCACAGTAAATGTGTCGAGTTGGTCTGTTAGTGCTGTTTCCTGAAAATCCGCCACATTTTCTCTGGGTAAAGTTGGACATGAGTGTATGGTTCTATTCCGATGTTTAGGGTCTTAAGGTAGCCATATCGACGAAAGACGCGTACGCCACTGAGAAAGCGTTTTACCAGGAATTCCAGAGGCATTTCATTAGATAGTATACTGAATTGTAGAGTCATGGATCTGCGTCCAGTGAGTATTGCAATTCGCTCGTTGACAAAACTGGGACGACCTATTCGTTCGCTTCCGTGAAATATGACTCGCGGAGAAATTCCTTCCATGTGCGATAAATAATTGCGAAATACAAAATCAAAATCTTCACAAATTGATTTAAGATAAAAAGATGGAGAGGTTTTCTTGTATTCCTGAATAAGAACGTTCAATTTTTTTGCATACAATAGTTTAAATTTATAAGACAACGATTTGGCACAAGCAAAGCTTCTAAAACGTTCCACGTGTAATATTTGCATTAAATTAAATAGCCGTTTTCGAAACCAGTTTCGTTGCACCCTATCAAGGATTTCCAATTTCCCACCTTTGACAAAATCTGTTAGATAGGTGTGTTCACGAAAAGCCAGAACTCTTGCAACGAGGTATCCAACCTGTCTTCGCTTCTTTGAACACTGATTCTTATACTCCTCTCGGAACATCATCTGAGTTTGACCTGAAAGTTCTTTAGCGGCAACGAAAATCAGCTCATCCCAAATGTCTTCAAGGTTGAGAAAAGGAAAGTGATCACTATCATGAATGTCAAAGGAGCAAAGAAATGATCTGTTTTCAGCCTTTTCATACGAGGTCAAAAGTGACGTAATGAAGTGTAGTATATCAGGCCTTAAATCTACTGTAAAATCGTTTGGAATCCATCCATTCACGCGGCTGAAGATTACGTTATATTCGGCATTCTTTTTAGGATATTGCATGTGACCTCCGTAACTTTCAATTATCTGCACGACGTGTCTCCAAGGATTGTACAGGCCACCACTCACTTTGTTTCCGAACATTATTGCCAGGTACATTGGTGTAATGCCGTCCAAATTGGGGCAGTCTACATCCAACTGGTGCAAATGACTTTCGTTTAATAATGCTTCTATAAACTCTGCAAGACCACGGGAGGCTGCTAAATGATACAAAGTGAGTTCCGCCTTGCTGGAGTCGCATATAATCTTGTATCCACGACTTTTGATGGCATGATGAAGAAGTTCGATGGCCGCTACAGTGGCCTCTCTTACTCCAAGAAAATTGGTGTTTGAACCAGGATTTCCATAAAGTCGCCACAAATTACTTCCCGCGTGGAGAACAGCCAAAGTTAACGCGTCATGTCCAGAGGGACTTAAAATCGAATCATTAGCACCATTTGCAAGAAGGTAACGAATTGCTACAAGATTAGCTCCCTGTGCTGCCCTGTGCAGCGGAGTGAAACCCTCGGCGTCTAAGCAGGAATTTATGATATCTTTCCCTCTTGGATGTCTTTCAATAGCTGCTGCTAAAGGACCTTTCTTTGCTTTACAGCCTGGGTCATTGCACTCGTTACATGGCTTTGAGTCAAAAAAAGTACTGTCTGCAGAAGTCGGAGGGCGATAACTTAACAGATGGAACACTGACGAGTTAAAAGGCTTTTCGCATTTAATATCAACAGACGTTATGAAATCATTGAGAATCGTGTCGATCCATTTTCCACCATGTTGAAGGTAAGTGATAAGGGGTGTTCGACCAAGGCTGTCCTTACACGTTAAGCTGGCTTCCTTTAGCAGTAGGAGCTGAACGATGTAAGGTTGCTCGTTTGATATGGCTCGGTGCAATAAGCTACTTCCTGAACGGTTGCACCTTCTAAACGATGCGCCATGAAACAAAAGAAGAAACACAACCATTCCATGGTCATGTAAGACTTCTTGCAAGCCTTCTATTCTGGACGCTAATATGTAAGGTGGAAATATTGAAACGGTCGGTGCATTTTCAACCGCCAATTCCAAGGGTGTTTTCCCGTCTTTGTCTTGCTTTTCAGACGTTGCATTTCCCTGAAGAAGAACATTAACGGCATCAGCTAAACCGTTGTAAGCAGCATAGTGTAGTGCTGTCCGGCCAAACCTGTCGACTGCATCGACATCGGAACCTCTAATAATTAACTTGAGAAGAGTGTCTAACCAGTGTAAACGGTCTGCGTTCTTAATTCCCTTTTTATCTTTAAAAATGGCGGATAAATGACCTCTTCGATCTACGAGATTGAGCAGAGTTCCATTGGACCTGCTTTCATTTAGAAAAAAAGGCATTCCTGGCTGTTTTGGTTTGACGTTCAGAATGGAGTAATGCAGTGCTGTAAGACCATAATCATCAAGAGCTGTGCGGTTTGCCTTCATGTAGAGTATATAATCGATTACTTCAACAGCGCCACACACTGCAGCGCTATGTAGTGGGGTAGACCCATTCCGGGTTTTGGAATTGATGTCCCCCCCAATGTTAGGATGGGTAAATAAGAAAATTAAACCAGGCTGATTGTGACAAGCGGCCACATGAATAGGTGTAGCTCCATTACGACCCTGGTCATTGACCCGAGCTCCTTTTCCGATGAGCGACAATGCCAATTGCTGGTAGCCATACCTTGCTGCAAGGTGAAGAGCGGAGTACCCACACTGACAGATATCTGCATGGTATTCAACTGCTTCCTCAAAACTTAGCATTGTTTTGCGAACATTACATCCTATACATTTTTGTCGTATCAACTTCGGTTGTTTTTTAATTAAAATGTCAACTATTTTTGTGTTATTTCTTCCAACGGCTTCGAGAAAGGGCGTTCTACCTGAATAATCATGGCAGTTCAGTGCGTTATGTTCTTTAGAAATAAGGTGCGAAACAACCTTGTCATATCCTGAGGCAGCTGCAGCATGAAGCGCAGTAGAACATAATATTAAATGCTTGTCATCATGTAATTCGTTGAAATCTTCCAGCTTTTGACTCCAGTCGATGCACTCTTCGAGAAGGCTATTATTCAAAACCCCAAGTACATGAGAACAGTTTTGCTTTAAATAAATGATGGAGAAAAGGTCAAGAGAACTACTTGGGATGCGGCTTTTACCGTTCAACCAGTAAAAAGAGCCATTACAAGGTAAACATCCATCTTTGACACCAATGTCTAACAAGTAATTCACTACATCCAGTCTATTGTTAGCCGCTGCATGATGAAGAGCGGTTTGATCTGCAATTGCACCTGACTCGTAAAGCGTTTTTACAACCTCAAGGTGTCCGTTTTCAGCTGCTATTTGAATAGCCGTCAATTGAGCACCATTTACCATCGATATGAACGCATTGTTATCAAGAAGGAAACGAACAACGCTAATATGTCCTCCTTGGGCTGCTGCATGAAGCATCGAGGAATCAAATAGTTTTGATTTGGTCTGAGAGAGAGGCATTTCTATGACAGGGAATTCAAAATGGTATTTAGAATCATCTCTGGCCTGCCGTAAGGCGTCTCTTGCACTTGACTTGTACACGTCAATGATCGAATTTGTTTTGCGGTTAATCTTGGCTCCTTTTTTCACCAATAGTGCCAAATTGCCAAGAAGTCCGTGCTTCGCTGCCAAAAACGCGGGTGTAATTCCACGGTTATCAGCGCAATCGATACAACTAAAATGTCTTAACAGAAGTTTCAGCGCATCTGTACTGTTGATTGTCGCTGCAAGATGTAGCAGACTCCTGTTCTTTTGTGGATCTGCCGTTGAATTGATTATCTTTGAAGGAAAATTAAGAAACTCTTGAACATAGACGTCCTTCAATCCGCCGAAAGCTATGTGCTGCGCCAAAGTGAGAATGTCTTTCGAAAGAGTACCTTTATCTCCATCCCTAATACGAGTGAAGTAGTAATCACAGAAAACTTCGTGTCCTTTCTTTATGCTCACAAAAAACTTCTCGTTCTCTGCACTGGTCAGCCACTCGGTTAAGGATAAGTGATGCACTGTAACTGTATTATTTTTTCCATAGTTTAGAAAGTGATCCAGCTCCTTTAATCTCTTCTTGAAATCATATTCCTCATCCAGGTCTTTCTCTTTCAATTTTAAAACTTCAAAGATTTCTTTCTGTGTTAATGGTTCAAACGATGACACCAGTAATTCCAAAATGTTCCGAACAGGCCTAAAGCTCCCTTTCCCAGAATAAACAGGGTAAAGTCTTTCGAAGTAACTATGATACGTATCTGCTAAAGTTTTTGGCAGTGCGTACGCATCTTTTAGTTCATGTCTTGAGATCTCCCAGTGGTGGAGAACTTCCGTCACGTACTGAAAGTTCCCCTGACTTTTACTCAGTAACTCGGCTGCTAGCTTTGAGGTACTTTCGACGCTGTCATCTCCAAACCACGAACTTATACGCGCCAACAATGGACTTTCTTGATATAGTCTTGTCATTATAAAAATCTCGATGTCTTCAAGATTTCGTGCATCGTCAGGGTCAATAATTACTTTTTTAATTTTGCTCGAACGTAAAGAAACATCAGACTGATTTCGCGAAGTTATTATAAGCTTTAACCAAGACGGGAATCGATTAATCTTGTTTTGCAGGAGATAAATAATGCTATAGCTTGTTTCATCGTGCGAAAGACATTCATCCAAGGCATCCAGTACGATGAACCAGTTGTCTAATGGTTTATTTTTTATGCTTCTCAGTGGAGTAAGGATAGTTTGTTCAAAGCAACCAACAGGATCTTGATTCTGAATACAGTCCAAATCAAATGAACGTTGAATGTAGGAGCTGTTGGATACAAGATAACCATATTCAGGCAGCCTTCGGGCTATCATCTCAGCTAAATTTCGAACAAACTTTCCTGCCATTTGTGTGTTTTTGTCAGAGTACTTACACAAGTGGTATCCAAGAACATGAGCATGAATCTCGGAGCTTGAAGTTCGAGAACAAATCAAGTGAGAAAAAAAGGCAGATTTACCTGTTCCGGGATTTCCTATCACCAATACACCCGAAATATCACTATCTTTAAATGTGTCTTCCACCTCTCTGTACAGCCATTGACGACCGATAAATTTCTCGGCTCGGGCTGTTTGTAAATATTCTGACATATTTATATCCTTGGTTTCAAATGGTACTCTCGCATCGTCCGCAGGGCACCCTACAAAAACAGACTGATGCATTAGCTCTATTTGTGTATATATCGTTGTTTTTATCAGTTATATGGAGAAAGACTCGACGCATTATTCGCTCTTACGAAAATGATTTACTGTACGACTCAAAGAGAGTTGAAGGAGAACACAGGAAACGACTTTACTAAAGTTGCCGACGTGGCATCTCTCGCAATTACTCTCTCCAGTCCTGTGCAACTTCACTTTGTCCTAGAAGCAACTTTTAAAAGGCTTGACCTTAAGTGCCTACATGATTTAAATCGAAATCTTAAGAGTACCTAGACCTTACACTGGGCTTCCTTCTTTTACAGTGTTAAATCAAACTTTTAATTTGACTATAATTTGGACTACGATCGGCGTAGTTTCATCCCCGTCTGCGTCCGCAGAACAGGAAGCGAGATTAGAGCGATAACCGGGTCAACGTCAAAGGTTTTCTTAGGAAGATGGCCTGGACATGCGTCGGGCAATCACAACTACTTTGTACCCCGAAAGATCTTCAAAAGGTTTAAGTCAATAGCTCGACTATTATTTGAAAGATAGTCGAACTTGTTTGAGGGCATTGTGTGAGAGGATATCTAGTCAGGGTGAACCAACGTCTTAATGTTCCATCTATGGACGGAATAATGTCCATCACTACTTACCATCGTTGTATGACTTGGGATCGAGCATAGGAATATAATTGCACAAAGACAGAATCATCAACCATGGCACTAGCAAATTTTTAACTGCCCGTGTGCACTTATTTAGGTTGCTGCATATAGACAGAGCACTCTTTATGAAGGGATTTTTTCTTGTTTTTTCAGCCTTTATCTTGTTGTTTACGCTCACTAACAATTTTTGCAAGTTGCGCATTTTTCTCTCCAGCTGGTTTCGAAGTCTCTGATTACGTTTGGATTCTTTTCTGAGATCAATCCTGAGGCCTAAAATATCTCTTTCAATAATGCTTTTATACTGGGCGAGAACTTGGGCTTGGAAATTGTTCAAGTCAGAAACGCATTTGAGTGTCTGGATCTCACGCAGGGCTTTTTGGGCGCCTAAATCGTGCGTCAAGTGAGGATCTTGTAGCAGGTTTTCAATTTTAGCAAATGACGTCGCTTTATCAGCTTCAGTTAACTCTAGCTTTTTAACATGGGCCCATTTTTGGTTTCGAATGTCACGTACATCTTTGATTAAACCCTGGGAAATGGGCCTGAAATGATCACACCAATACATCAGGTTTAAGATTCCATTGACATCCATATCTTGCTCACTAGCTAACACTTGGCCTCCCAGATCTGGGAGGAAAAGCTTAGCTATCTCCCAAGGTCCCAAGTTTGGATCGGTCCACTTAGTTGAATCACTCTGCTTCCAATTTGGTCTGTTTCCGTTATGATAACGCTGAAGAATGTTAGCCCAAGCACAGATGCTCATGTCATGGTACTGATTTGGTCTTCTCCCTGCAACAAAGACACATGTGCAGGGTCCAGCAGCTGCAGCAGCAACATTTGCGTAGAAAGTCTCTGTCTCTCGTTTAACAAATTGGCGAAGACCCTGACAAAGCACTGTTATTAAAGCATGACCAAGGGAAAGCCAGTTTCTGTACTCTGGGGTAGTGTGTTGTTCGACCGAGAGCGCTGGTGCAGAGGTTCTCGGTACCGCCATGAACTTCAGAACGTGTTAGTTCTGATCTGCCTTTCTATGGAGTAACAAAGAAAACAAAAAGAAAACAAACAAATTATTCACGAGGAAATTAGCACCACACATCGTGTTTGACCTTATCAATGGATACTTTTTGGTATCCTTAGCTAAAATGTCAGCATTATATATCTTGGATAAAGCAAAATTTTAGTCCAAACTAGTCACCAGAAGGTGTATGCTGGGTTGCCGTAAAACCTAGACTAGATAGAAATTATGTATTGTATGAAAACGAGAAGTTTACCAGAACAGACAGCTGGCAGCGAAAGGAAGGAAGAAGTAACCCCGCTAAACCGGCATTCCCATCCGGGACACCACCCCCACACGGGTCTCATTAAACTGTTTGAACTGAGACTATATAGATGATAATGATAATTGATCGTCGGTACAAAACAGGCTAGGTGTAGCACGAATTTTCAGCGGGAGTATATTTTTTGCAGATTGGGGATTTTTTTCTGTTTCGCGGAAACTAATTTTTGCGACTAGGACACATTGGTCATGAATGGTTTTTCACGCTGAGAATTAATTATTGTGATTTTCAAAAATTACACGTAAAGTACCCAGCATTGATAATATTTTCGTTGTTGTTAAGTACGTGCAATCAGGGTGTAATAGAAATACATATTTTCAAACAGTACTACGGTATGCGTACATTATGTAAAACCAATAATTCATTTCATACCGTTTTGTTTCTGAATGAAAGAGGCGAGTTGTAATTGAACAGACACGATTTCTTAGTACTGCATTTTTGTGTAGCAAATTTTAGTCAGAGTATATTTACTCTGGAGTAAATTTTTTTCGGGAAAAATGTTTGTCTGAATTTTTTTTGCGCGAACTTATTTTTGCGGATCGCTGGAAAAATCGCAAAAGTTAGAACCCGCAAAATTTCGTGCCACACGGTATCTCCAGTTTATCTGAACTTTGTTCTTCCTGTCCGTAGGAGAAAAGCTTCAGCGCATTTAAATTAATTCGGGTGATTCTTTTAGCGCTTATAACTCAGTAGGTAGCTCACGTACTGTACAAGGTTTCTCGATAAAAGATTCACTCATGGGTCTCTCGCGTAGTATAGTTCATGAACTACACTACTTCCAAAATGTAGTCTTGCCATCTTTTACCGCGGGCTTACCATGAACAGCGTTTAGATTCGTATGCGTCCACCGAAGATAGCTTTGAGTCGCTTTGAGCCTCCTGTTCGAGCTCCTCGGAATGTACTCTGCTGAAGTCCGCTGACCTATTCTAAGCATTATTCTTCGCATACTCTCACATCTTGCGTACGCCCTGAACACGCCAGAGTGCGATTTGTGCCAGAAGAAAAAACCAAGACTACACGGTTAAAAAGGAAGAGCTTTTGTGTTATTTTTCAAATTCGAATAATATTATCCAAGCCATTTAAGACAATTCTGTTTAACGGGTTACTACCACGCTATTTAAAACTTTTAACAGAATTCAATTGCTGGTTTTCAGTATCACGCCATTCAAAATAGATCAAAATAAAAATCAAAACCGTTCAATAGATAAAGTCCAGAATCTGGGAAATGAAAGGAGGTATATATACAGAGACCCTCGCCAAGATTCAGGTCAGAGGAATATTTCGTGTATGAGATATCCGAAGAAATGTTTTACTCAAACTTATAGACATTTTTATGGAGACGCCATGCTGGTGCTCACCTGGATGAGCTCCAACATGGCGGACGGAAACCAACCGGAACATCTGTTACCGAGCTTTGCTACAAAAGCGGGAATTTATTCTTCGAGAACTCGTACACATTAAAGTAATACTTTTACTGATGCATGAACAGTTTAGATAGCAAAATTTCCTGAAATAAGTCAATTTTTTAAGCTACATGATAGCTCTCTTGGCCGTCATGTAAATACAGCGTCACGCAAAAGCTTAGAAATTCAAGCGTACTCTATCATCGATCACAAAACCAAGAACCCTTTTGAAGCGAAAATTTGTATGAAGATTAGTTTTCAGCTGCTCTAATGCACCGTGAAAGTAAAATCTCGGTAGGATCGATAGTTTTTTAGTTTGAATTTTAATGACGTCATGTGTCGCCGAGAAGAGAATTCATTTCTTCTTTTACATAATGATCCTTTGTACAAAAAATCACGAAACCATGACTTGATCCAGTTGTTTATCAATAATTTAACTGTTCGATATAGCGTATTCAGTTCCTTACAAGAAACGTTTCCACACAATAAAAAAATTCCGTCCACATGTTTGCCGTCCTTGTTTTTTCACGTTTTAAGGAAAACGCCTTTGGGATTTATCACACACGAATTAAAAAATTTAAAAAACTCATACATTGGATCAAAAATTTCTATTGCATTCGTCTGTCCTTCATGGTCGAATACTTTCATCGACATGATTATCATAACATGTTGTGCACTTTGCAAAACACGCTTTTTTATGTAAAATACGACCAACGGAGTATTTTGTGAGTTTAAGGTAAAAAAAAGTCAATTTCTTCATTTGCCAAATGACTCACAGTTATGGAATCCGTAGAATAAGTAAATTATGTCTAATATTAACCCTCGTATCAGTAGATCTAAAGTTGCAAATGAGAATCCACATTAAGCCAATTTACTCTGTGTTAGTTACTGAAGAGTAAATTTAAAACTTTATATTACTGCTAAATTCTACTTTATAATCATGACGCCACAAAAATAGTTAAGACTATCACAACACTTGAGTAACGTAATACATCCATGAAGGCAAAGTCAGTAAGGCAGAAGTAGTTAGACGTACCGTTATCAAAGTTTCTTCCCACGGTGTATGATCGCTCTACAGATTTCAGAAGTAACGGACCTGTAACACTGAGCTAGGCAACTCAGTCAGTGGCTTCCTTTTTATCTTCTGACCTACTTTGTAAGGCAAGATTTGAGACGTTAAACCAAAAAACGGATTTCGTATGCAAATGAACAACACCCCTCCTATAATATCAAACATAATCATATGAGGGGGAATGGATGCTAAAATCGTAAATCAAGCGCTTTTTTGTGCCTAGTGATTGAGTTTTCCACAGGTGCATGCATGGATCAGCCTTTTTTTTTCAACTTTGTACAGTGTTAAATTTCGAGCAAAATTTTCGAAATTTTACTAGGAACGTCTTCATTCTGGGCAATTTCTTTATCCTGATATTAAATATTGGTCCCGTGACTACTTCCACGATCGGTCATGACACAGATTCCACATTGACAATCATGGGTCACTCCTGGTATAATCTCCATGATGACCGAGACCAATATCAGGCGAAGTAGCATAGAGTATATATATTAGTCTAGACACCAGTGCAAAGTGGAGGCGTGCTAGGATATAGTACTTGCAATTTGTCGTTATGTGGAGCAGAAGTCTGTGAAACACGAGGAAGACAAAAGACTATGACGTAATTTGCTACGCACAAGCGAACGAAGAACATTTTCTAAATTTTTCTTCAAAGTCCCTTCGAGCGCGCGTGATAAAAAAACAGAAACCGCGGGAGATTTATTGACCGAGCTTGCTCGTCGATGTTTTCGAAAAGAACTGAAAAAAAATAAAACAACGTCTGTGTATAGGCTAGTATAAATAGCTTTTCACCATTCTACTTAACCTGTTCCAGTCTCTTAGATAGTCGGGAAGTGAAGGGCGCCTGATCTCGAAAAAGAGGGCGGTGGCGGTTTCCTCCCGTTTTATTTTTGTGTTCGCGCTTTCTCATAAAAAAAAATGATCATGTTGGCGGATCACGATCACTAAGTAATCATGATCACTCTACACCCATGAACCCTTTGAAGTCGTGCGAGATCGTTCGTTCCTTCGATCCTTTCTGGCCATTAAAATGAATCAGACAAGGAAGTTTTAATGACTTTTTTCAGTGTACAAAGAGAGTGTCATCTGAAAAAATAACTGATTTTAGAGCGTATAAAAAAATACATTTTTCTACCGTGGTCTCGAACGAGACGTCAATAATTTACCTTGGAAACGAAATTTCATAATTCATTACTAGCCGAAGGTCCTCTACACCATCAGTCAATTTAAAAAAAAAACTGTTGCCTTTCCATGACACCTTTTGTCGCTTCTTGGTATGCTTTTAAATAGCGTCGGTTTTGAGAGTACGTGAAATATTCCTGTCAAGTTTATTGGGGTGAATCTTTACTCCACTTGGTTTCAAAGCTCAGAAGAATAACTAAAATGTAGTTATTCACTATCACACCCATTTCCTTTTGACTATAGAGCGTTTTCACTCACGTGGCCAGCATCTATGCTAATTTATTGGAACAAAAGAATACATTTACATGAGAAAAGACTTCAAATCCCAGAGGATTTTCTTGGTACACCAACATGGCCGCCGTTTCATTGATTTGGAACACCAATATGGCCGCCGTGACGTCATGTGAAAACGCTCTAAAACTACACGTGTAGGAGGGTCAAATGGGGTGAACACGGGACCTACGAAACATTGGCTACCTTCCTTAACAACACCAACCCCATTTAAACCCCAGGAAATCCTGGGAAATAAAAGGAGGTAAATTTGCAAAGAATTCGCCAAAATTGAAGCCAGTGTAATCTGTTTCCATGTGCGAGATTCGAGTTAATGACTCACCCAAATTTACAGGGTTTTGTATGGAGACGCCATGTTGGTGCCTATTCGGATGGGCACCAACAAAGGGGCTGGAAACCAACAGAAATATCCGTCACTACGTATCGTTACGAACGTTACCAACAAGTGAATTCATCTTTTAAGGAACTCAAATATTAAATTAATACGCCCTCTCATACAATGACTGTTCAGATTGCAAAATCCACCAAAAATAGGTCACTTTTTTGACCCACACGACAGCGCTCTCGACCAGCATGTAAATGCCGCATCACGCAAAAGTTTACAAATTCAACCGCATTGTATCACTTTTAGCTGCTCTACCACTTCAAAGGCGACGAAGCAGGGGGAGTAGGGGGGCCGTACCCCCCCCCCCCCCCCCCCCACGTTTTGGCGTCGAAAACACTTTTACGGATTAATTGACAATAACTGTGACACCGGCGACTTCAGAGTGCACATTTTCTACCCTCAGACGACTCAACTCTGCCTTACCTAAGATGCACCATGAAGCAGGACCGCCTGTACAACTGTCTACTGATGCATTGTCACAAATCAATTGCGGATGCACTAGACACTGTGAAGATTGGAAAAAGGTTTGCTTGTGCCAACTAAAAACGCCATTAGTATTTTGGAAAATTTGAGTAAGGGTATGCGCATTGCTGAGTGCAAGATGAGCCCTCCGCGTTTCAAAACGTTCCGCCGCCTCTGCACATCATAAACTCAAGAGGACAGCTAATTCTTCAGTTTTGGATTTTAAAGACGTCGTAAGAAAACCAACAATAAGAGGCCTTTATTTCAGTCAAAGACAGGACACTTTTTTGAAGGCGAGGGGGCGTTTCGGCGTTGTAGATATATTGGAAAATATTGATGCCATTACTAATGGCCGAGTTCATGAGCATAATAAAGAAAACACCCTCAGTATCTTCAACTAAAATAGCTGTCTGAGTCAGTTTTTTTCGTTTATACTACTACATGAGAAATTTCTGCAATTTGATTGGCTTAGAGCAGTGGTATTTGAGATAAAATTTGAAATACCTACATGTGAAAATTTCAAACCTTTTGCGGGTGTTAGTATAAACAAATAATAGCATGATTTGCACGTGATATTTGGCATAAATACCACTCGTTTTATTTCAAAACTGTCTCAAATTTGACTGGTGGTATTTATGCCAAATATCACTACAAACCATGCTATTACCTGTACTAAAAATTGGTAATGGTTGTCCATAGCCACACTTCCTTTCACTGCTATAGCCCAGGTGACGGTGAAAAGTACTTGGCAAAATTCATTCTTTGCCACACTTGACGGCGCACCTCTTTCTCTGCTGACGATCTTGCATCAAACCTTAGGGAACGAGAGTGAGGATATTGGCCAAATTACAAGCACGGATTTCAGTCAAATGCTTCTGGAACTCTTTTCCAGAGGCTCTCCCGTACGAAATGGCTGGTAAATATTCTGCTGCTTCTGGGACCGACAATCTTTGAACCCTCCCAGCCGATATCTTCAATGCATTTGATTACAGAAACTACATCATTCTGCACATTCTAATGAAAAAAATCGCTTCAAAGTAGATAAGTCAGGAGTCCTTTTATTTGGATAGAATGTATTTCATTATTTACGTGATAAAGCCTTGCTTCAATAGCTGACTTAATAACCTGATAACAGTAAACAATTCAAGTGAAGAAAAAAATCTCAAGGTAAAGCGTATATTAGAGAAAGAAACGTAGAAGTGATCGTAGAGTTCCCTTAAATCACTAGTCGATTATTATTTGAGTCAATGATCATCCTCTTCTTCTGACACTATCGGCAATTAGATGAACGCAACCTGGCTAGAACTCTTTGAACCACATTGCTAACTGGCTATGACCATACCACATTTTATTACGATCCATAAGTTGCCGAATTTTGTCGGGGTAAAGATGAACATAAGTACGTGGCTCTTTTCCTATGTGTAGAGTCTTCAGATAATCATAACGTCGAAAGAAACCCATTGAGCGCCTCAGAAAAAATTCCAGGGGCCACTCGATGGGATTACTTCCAATAAAGGAAGCCTGTCTAAATATTTTCACTGGCCCGTTGAAAAAACCAGAACGACTGAAAAACTCGTTGTCTCTAAGTCTGAATTCAGAAGGTTGTTGACTGCTTTTCCTAAACGATATGTAGTTTTCAAAAATATACTCTATGCTATCACAAATTGAATTAAGGTAATTGTCAACAGGTGGGTTTTTCTCAAACTGACGAATACTGAATGTAACTGTTCTTGCATCCAAATGATAAACTGGTTTGAATCTAGAAGATAACGACTTAAAACAAGCAAAGGTTCGGAAGACCTCCGTATGTCGCATCTTCATTAAGCTGAGGAATTCCTTGTGAATCCAGTTTCTTTGTACCCTGCTAAAAACTTCCCAGTTCTTGAGTTTCGCGATATTTTTCGGATAGACTTGTCTACTAAATAAAATTTTCGACATGTATCGGCGAAATTGCTTTAGATACAACGAACATCGTCTCCAGTCTCTGCGAAAGTATTCTTCTTCCCGCGAACATTGTCTCCTACCCGTATTGGAGTTCGACTGGGCTTCCTCTGATTCTCTCATTAAACTTTTCACTGAAATATTGATATCTTCCCACAGCCAAATAACAGGCCAGTAATAAACGCTTTCACGAGTTAAATCAATTTGAGGATGGAAGAAGCAGCGAAATGATTTTTTTTCTTTCTTTTCATAGGACGTCAGAAGCGACGTTATGAAGTGTACTATGTCAGGCCTCAAATCTATTGTAAACTCGTTTGGAATCCAGCCGTAAACGGCGTTATATATTATATTATACTCAACATTCTTTCTGGGATATCGCATTTTACCTCCATGTCTTTTGATTATTTGGATCACTTGTTCCCAAGGATTTTCAAGGCCATCTTGTACCCTCTCTTCGAAGAGTTTTGCTAGATACATTGGTGTTATCCCATCTGCGTTGGCACAATCAGCGTCCAATTGGTGCAAATCACTTTCGTTAAATATCGCTTCTATAAACTTCACTAGTCCTCGAGAGGCTGCCATATGATATAACGTCAAGTCTGATTTAGTGGAATCGCATCTGATCTTGTAGCCACGATTTTTTATTGCGTGATGCAGAAGCTCGATAGCCACTTGTTCAGCCTGTATCAGATGAAGATAATCTCCATCTGGCCAAACGAGTCCATGCTTCTCCGACAATATCCTCCTCCCTGCATGAAGAATAGCCAGTGTTAGCGCGTCGTGTCCATGTGGACTAGAAGTAGAGTCATTTGCACCAATTGCAAGAAGATAGCGAGTTGCTACTAGATTAGCTCCTTGGGCTGCTCTATGTAGCGGGGTAAATCCCTCAGCGTCAAAACAAAAGCTTATTATTCTTTCTTTCTCAGGATGACTTTCAATAGCTACAGCAAGGGGACCCTTTTTCACTTCGCATTCTGGGTTACTAGTTTCAGTGTATTTCGTCGAGTGAAAAAAGTTATTGCCTGGATCAGTCGGGAAGCGCCAACTTAAAAGATGAAACAGTGAAGAGTTAAAAGGCCTTCTACATTGGATAGCAACAGACAAGGTGAAATCACGAAGAACTACGTCTATGAAGTTTCCGCCGTTTTGAAGGTAAGTAATAAGGGGTGTTCGTCCGAGACTATCTCTACATCTCAAACTCGCTCCCTTTAGCAACAAGAGCTGAACGATGTAAGGCTGTTGGTTTAGAATTGCCCTGTGAAGCAAGCTACCTTCTTTCTGCTTGCATTTCCCAATAGAGGCGCCATAATTAAGAAGAAGAAAAACTGCCATCTCATAATCACGTAGAAATCCTTTTAAATCTTCTATTTTGTTCCCTATAAGAAACGATGTATGAATTGGTATGATTGGTGCATTTTCAACAGCCACTTCCAACGGTGTCTTACCATTTATGTCTTTTATCTCCAGAGATGCGTTCATCTGAAGAAGAACGTTAACAGCGTCAGCTAATCCATTCTGAGCAGCAACATGCAATGTTGTCTGCCCTTTGACATCAGCAGCATCCACTCTGGAGCCAGTAAAAAGTAACTTGAGGAGAGTGTCTAACCAGTGTAAACGGTCAGTACTCCTGATTTGCTTTTTTTCTGAAAAAAAGCCAGACAAATGACCCCTTCTGTCTATTATAACTGGCGTCAAAGTTCCTTTGAAAACGCTGTCATTAAGGAACATTACGCGATTAAGTTCACTTGACTTGATTTTTCGAACTGAATAGTGCAGCGCTGTCAAGCCATTATCATCAACAGCTGTCACGTTTGCTCTTTTGTAACGTAGATAATCAATTACCTCCACAGCACCGCATGCCGCAGCACTATGAAGAGGGGTCGATCCATTGGAGGTCTTAGCGTTGATGTCGCCCCCAATGTTTGGATGAGAAAATGTAAGAATTAAGCCAGCATGATTGTGACATGCAGCCACATGAATGGGAGTGGCTCCAGTACAATCCCGGTGATCAAGGCGAGCCCCTTTTCTCATGAGCGATATTGCCATTTGTTCGTGGCCATACCTTGCTGCAAGATGAAGAGGGGTGTAGCCACACTGACAGACATCTGCATAATATTCATTTAGTTCGTCAAATCTAAGTTCTGTTGCGTCGACTTCTTGCCAATGTTCACACTTGTAGTGTATCATCCGCGGTTCTTTATAAAGCAAAATATCAACTATTTTAGGGTGATTTTTTCGAACCGCCTCGTGAAGTGGAGATCTCCCGGAATAATCATGGCAGTTCAGTGCGTTATGTTTTTCGGCAAGAAGACGAGAAACAAGTTTGTCATATCCTGACGCAGCAGCAGCATGAAGTGCAGTTTGACATAAAATTAAATGTTTGTCATCATAAAATCGATCTCCTTCGTTCGTCTCTTCCAGCCAGGAGAAAGAGCCATCACATTTTAGACATTCGTCTTTGACACCGACTTCTAAGAGGAAATTTATTACTTGTAGTCTATTGTTTGCGGCTGCATGATGTAGAGCGATTTGATCTGGAATTGCACCTGCCTTGTGCAACGTTTTTACAACTTCAAGGTGTCCGTTTTCAGCGGCTATTTGAATAGCTGTCAAATGAGCACCATTCACCGTCGATATGGATGCATTGTTCTCAAGAAGAAAACGAACCACGCTTACGTGACTTCCTTGGGCTGCTGCGTGAAGCATGGACGCGTCAATGAATTTTGATTTGATATCAAAGACTGGATTAACTATAAAAGGAGCATGAAATTGGAGGAAATCGCCTTCGTCAAAGGCGGTTCTTTCCTTGGCTTTGTAAAATGCATTGACTGACTTTGTTTTGCGGTTCACATCAGCACCTTTTTTCACCAAAAATTTCAGATTGTCTCTAAGTCCATGTTTTGCTGCCAAAAACGCGGGTGTTATTCCACGACTATCAACGCAATCAATGCAACTAAAATGTGGTAATAGTAGTTCTAGTACATCTGTGCTGTTGATTGTCGCTGCAAGATGTAATAAAGTTCTGCCTTCACTGAGCAGATCCGACGAATTGATTGTCTGGGAGGGAAAATTAAAAAATTCTTGGGTATAGGTTTCTTTTAAACCACCAAAAGCAACGTGCTGGGCCAAAGGAAAGATATATTTGGACAGCTTACTTTTATCTCCGTCTTTAACAAGATTAAAGTAGTACTCACTGAGCATTTTGTGCCCTTTCTTTCTACTCACAAAGTACTTCTCGTTGCCTTCACTAGTTAACCAGTTAGTTAGCGATAAGTGATAAAGTGTGATTGTATTGTTCTTTCCATATTTCAGAAAGTGACCAAGTTCTTTTAATCTATTCTTGAAACTGTACTCTTCATCTAAGTCGTTGTCCTTTATTCTCAGTACTTCAAAAATTTCTTTTTGATGTAGTGGCTCAAATGTCGAAACCAATAATTCCAAAATATGCCGAACAGGTCTAAAGTTCCTTTTTTTGGGATAAATTCTTTCGAAGTAACTGTGGTACAGGTCTTCCAAAGATTTTGGCAAAGCATACGCATTTCCTAATTTGTGCCTTGAGTGCTCCCAATGGTTAAGCAACTCTTTAACAAACAGAAAGTTTCCTTGGCTTTTGCTAAGTAACGCAGCTGCTACCTTTGTTGTACTTTCGATACTGTCATCTCCGAACCAGGACGTTATGCGGCCTAGTAAAGCACTAGGTTGATATAGCCTTGTCATCACAAAAATTTCAATGTCCTCCAGGTTTCTAAAATCTTCGGGATCAATGACTAAGTTTGTTATTTTTGTTGAGCGTAGTAAAGCATCCGATTCATTTCGTGAAGTCATTATAAGTTTTAACCAATGTGGAAACCGATTTATCTTGTTTTCTAGGAGATAAATTATACTGTCACTTCTTTCGCCTTGTGAAAGACACTCATCTAAGGCATCCACCATGATAAACCAATTGTGTATTGGTTCATTTTTTAGGTTTCTCAGTGGAGTAATGACAGTTTGTTCAAAACAACCGACCGGATCATGATTCTGGATACAGTCCAGATCAAAAGAGCGTTGAATGTAGGAACTATTGGAAACGATATACCCATACTCGGGCAACCTGCGGGCTATCATCTCCGCTAAATTTCGCACAAACTTTCCTGCCATTTGTGAATTTTTGTCTGAGTACTTACACAAGTGGTAACCGAGGATATGAGCATGAATCGCAGAGCTTGCTGTTCGAGAACAAATAAGCTGAGAGGACCAGGCGGATTTGCCAGTTCCAGGATTTCCTATGATTAGTACCCCGGCAACGCTATCATCCTTAAATGCATCTTCCACCTCTCTATACAGCCACTGACGTCCGATAAAGTCCTCAGCTCGTGCTGATAGCAAGTACTCTGACATATTAATATCTTTGGTATCGAATGGTACTTTAGCCTCCTCTGCAGGACACCCTGGAAACATGAACATTTTAATTAAAAAAATATTTATTTAGTTTTTGTTCTATGAAAGAAACGCAAAGCCTTTCATAATACGCAAGGCCTGTAGCCGACATGGGGCATGATTAACTTTAGCCAAGAAACCAAGACCCTTCAGGTTGGTCCTGATTCAATTAGCCAGACCTTTCAGTACTCATCTTTAAAGCGCTCGTTATTAAAAGCTAGCTTGAGCCTCATTCGGAAAGATGGGGGCTAGGTTATGTAGTTGTACTTTTTAGTATCCAATTCAAAGCTTAAATTATAACTTGCCTTCAGTTTAGCCAGGCTACCTAACAGGTCGGAAATGTATCGACTTTTCATTCGGCTAAAAATAACCGACATCCCAAGGTGCCGAATTGAAGTTCCTTCTTATGTAAAAACCAAAAGGGCAGAGACATGTTTCTCAAAGAAACATGGATGCGTGTGCTATAGAGATGGACTTCCACAAATTTGGTCTAGTAAATCGCCAATAAAAATAATACAGCTAGCCATGTGCACGAGCGGTTCTTCTATACTTTGTAACTCTTCAGGGGGGTGTTCTGCAGATATAATATATTTGTCTTACGTCTTCTTACTTTTTTTTCCGTTTTCTCATCTAACAAATGGCAAGTGATAAAAGAACCATAATACATTATTTAAGGTTTGCTCAGGCTGCCATGCCCCGCATCCCCTTACCGTTTACCGGTCAATCTCGAGCTCGAGAAATAATACTGGGATATACATTTGTAAACCCAAACAGACCAAACATAATCTACTTACCATCCTTGTGTGAACTTGGATCAAGAAGGGTAACGCAGAAAATGCACAGGAGAGAGATCTTCAGACAAAGTCTAAGCGGCAGCTTCGAGAAGGCACAAATACTCTTGATTAAGCCGTTACATAGGAACA
Source organism: Porites divaricata (assembly GCA_038088405.1). Classification (NCBI taxonomy): domain Eukaryota; kingdom Metazoa; phylum Cnidaria; class Anthozoa; order Scleractinia; family Poritidae; genus Porites; species Porites divaricata. The sequence continues at coordinate 43,349,783 of JBBMOI010000003.1, forward strand.
GAGGACCACCTTTGACGAGGTTTACAAACGAATTTAATGCTCTTATCTTCTTGTTTACGTTTTCCAATGATTTTTGCATCTTGCGTAAACGTCCCTCCAAATGGCTTCGAAGTTTTTGGTTACGCTTAGACTCGTTTTCGAGTTCGCTCCGCAGGCGTAAGATACCTCTTTTGGTCATCTCTTTATATTCCTTGAGAACTTGGGCCTCAAAATTGCTTAAGTATGATACACACTTGAGTGTCTGCATCTCACGTAGGGCTTTTTTGACTTCCGGATAGTGAACTAAGTAAGGATCCTGCAGTACGCTTTCTATTGATGCAAAGGCGTTGGCCTTGTCAGCTTCGGTCAACTCCAACTTGGGCACATGTGCCCACTTTTGGTTCCTAATATCGCGGATATCTTTGATCAAAGCTTGAGGAATGGGCCGGAAGTGATCACACCAGTCCATTAGGTTCAAGATTCCCGTGACGTCCATATCTTCCGCGCTCGTTATCACGTGTCCCCCAAGATCCGGGAGGAAAAGCTTGGCTATCTCCCAAGGACCCTGGATTGGATCCGTCCATTTGGTGGAATCACTTTGTTTCCAGTTTGGCCTGCCTTTATGATGATGACGTTGAAGTACATTAGCCCACGTGCAGCTGCCCATGTCATGATACTGATTTGGTCTTCTTCCTGCGACAAAGATACAAGTACAAGGACCAGAAGCTGCAAGTGTTGCAGTTACGTTTGTATAGAAAGCCTTCATCTCTCTGTCGATAAATGGGCGAAGACCTTGACAAAGCACTGTTGTTAAGGCGTGCCCTAGAGCGAGCCAGTTTCTGTACTCTGGTGTAGTATGCTGATCCACTGATAGTGCTAGCGTAGAGGAGCTTGGTATAGCCATTTCTCTCTTAAGTCCAATTTTACCGCACCACAAAACTTTTCCGGAAAATATTAACGCCGAATATTATCACTAAAGTAACTCCTGTGAATATTGAAATAAGCAAGCTTGTTGTGTCAAAATGGCTGGATTTTAGCCAATTTTTATGGTGTTTTTATGCTTGAGACGAAGTCAAGGTCTGAATAACAGTGCAAACAAGAACGAATATCCAACTATCGTTCATGAGTTGGCAAGACCAGAACACAGGATCCGCTTCATCTTTCCCTCTCGCGGATTCAGCCATGTATGGGTCAACCGAAACATTCTGTGCGATAGAACAAGTGAATTTGTCAAACATAAGGCTCAAAGGGGGCATGGGGGAAAATTGTTGTTGCTAGAAATATCTGCATGTCGTAACTGTTAATCATTATCTTAAGTGATATAAAATAAACGACAATTCAATTTACACTGATAGGAAAAAACTTTTTAAACTCCAGCTTTCGATTCCATCGCGGAAACTTTATCAAGTAATAGATTTGGGCGTTTTGTCACGTGATTTATACGAGGTTACGAGTTACCGCGATCCATCAAGACGTTTTGTCACGTGATTCAGTATAAATCACGTGACAAAATGCCCAAAAAGATTCCACAATGGAATCGAAGCCTTGTGTGTAAAAAGGTTTTTCCTATCCTGTAAATTTAATCGTCGTTTATTTTATATCACTATGATGGGATTAAGTAATTCTTTTTGCTAACATTATCTTAAGAAGGTCTCTGTTGTTGGTGGTTTTCACAAACAAAAAAACTATCGATCCTACCGAGATTTTACTTACACGACGCATTAGAGCAGCAGAAAACTAATTTTCATACAAATTTTCGCTTCAAAAGGGTTCTTGGTTTTGTGAAAGAGTACGCTTGAATTTCTAAGCTTTTGCGTGACACGGCATTTACAAGACGGCCAAGAGAGCTGTCATGTAGGTTTAAAAAAATGGCTTATTTCAGGAAATTTTGCTATCTAAACAGTTCATGTATTAGAAAAAGTATTACTTTAATGTTTGTGAGTTTCTCGAAGAATAAATTGACGCTTTTGTAGCAAAACTCGGTGACAAATGTTTCTGCTGGTTTCCGTCCGCCATATTGGAGATATAAGTTTGAGTAAAACACTTCTTCGGATATCTCGTATACGAAATAATCCTCTGACCTGAATCTTGGTGAGGGTCTTTGAATATGTACCTCCTTTCATTTCCCAGATTCGGGACTTAATCTATTGAACGGTTTTGATTTTAATTTTGATATATTTTGAATGGCGTGACACTAAAAACTAGCAATTTTAAAATGCGATTAATCCACTGTCCTAATATATTCTATGTCATGTTTTTCGTATCAGACGAAAAGACCTTGTGAGTCACGGTTTTGGTAGCCATCTTGACGAGTAGGCAACCTCTTGAAAAATTACAGTGTTTGTATGGGAATCTAGTCTCGAATAATTTCTGCAAAGCGGGCGTTCTGAAAAAAATATGAATGGCTGCCAAAACCGTGACAAGGTCTATTAGGCAGTCATAAACATGTAAAAACTAACGAAATAATGTGGCGACGTTTCGGCGACCTCATGACGCCATTATCAAGGAATGAAATGAATGCGATTTCAAAAGGTGTTAAAGTACTCTAAAGAACTCGTTTGAAAGGCTCTCACTGCAATCTGAACATATACATGCTAAGCATACCAATATGTAACGGACCGCAAATCTCACGAATCGGCCATATTTTTCACATATTTTACCAACCAGTTTGAAATTATCTTGATTTACCTATTTGTTTACTAAGCTTTCCTGGTTCCTTTCTTTCAAACTGACAGTGAAATAATCCATACTATTGTGATCCCACGTAAATGAATCGTTCTCAGTTTCTTTTCCTTGATGTCTAGTTTCATATGTTGCTGAGAATCGACCTTTTAACCAAGGTCCAAGCCTTCTGAAAGTTCGGCTCTGGTTACTATCCTGCAACCGAATCGACAAACATTTTCATTTTGGCCTCAGATTTTCACAGTGGCTTGTCAACCTTATCAACGTCTTGTTAGCAAGCGCCCATCCACCCACTAAAGTCGATGATGAATACACTATTTATCAGTTTTCCGGCCTAAACTACGCTGCCAAAAGAATTGTATTCAGCTTTTACAGCGGCTAAACAGAGTATGATTGTTTTAGATATTCAGCCACGGTCAAATAGACTTGGCTTGCAATAACTGTAAGCAATAAAAAGTTTAAAAGAAAACTTAGTAATACGTACTGTTGGTTATCAGAGCTTGAAAAAAGATCCTTCTGCAATGAAATGTTGATACACCGCCGTAAATTTTGAGGAAGGTTGTCAGTTGTGCAAAGGAATTAATATGCAAATAAGGAAAACACACGGCCTCAGTCCCCTGGCAGTGGTATAGAAGGATCTAAACAAGCGCCCCGATTCTATTTATTTTATTTTATTTTATTTTATTTTATTATTATTTTGCCACACAGAATAAATTACAAGTAGAATAAAAAAGATAATAAATAAGTCAATTAACATTAAATTTAAAATGAGCATACAACTTGGAAGGAGTGTCACTGTGGCGGGGAAATCTCCGAGAAGCCGAGCTTTTAAGGAATAGAGATTTTCCCCAACGGGCAATTTAAATACTAGGCGGCATTTAGAAATAAAGAAAAAAGACGTGTATTTTAAGTAAATAAGTAGGTTGTATCTTGTCTGACCCGTAGAAATGGTTTGATCCCATGCTTGAATGTATTAAAAGTAGGGGCGTATTCGATGTTGTTCCATATTCTAGGACCTTGGATCGAAAATTTTTTAATATTTATTCTACAGGTATGAAGTCGGTAAAAGTCAGAATATCTTGTTGAATATTGATAAAACTGATTTCCAGTTTGAAACATTTGAGTAAAAGCATGCAATAGGTAAAGCGTCATTACGATATAGGTACATGAAAGAACTTACTTGGAGCGAGTAGATACTAAAAACATCAAGAATTTTCCAAATTGCAAAAAGAGGTTTACTTGAAGCCGTCTAGTCAGCCTTAGAGATCGCCCGGACTGCTCTTTTCTGTAGTATGCTATTTTAAAGTAGCTTACCTTGATAAAGTTCTTTATTATGAGTTAATACACATCAAATCGCATCTCCTCCCCTTTCTATTCCCAACTCTCCTAACCTCTACTCTCTTACGCCCCCCTTTCTCTTCAAGGTAACGGCCCGTTAAACGCTCGCATGCCACTTTCTAAAGACTACAACTGATAAGCCAAGTTACAAAAAGAAAGAAATTAGGTCAGAAAGACTTGGCAAAATAATAGCAGCGTTCTACGTTTGGAGACCTGCTTTAAAACTGTGAAACTCTGTCAGGATGAGTTCTTTGTTCTTGCACCTGTTTGGGGGGAAACAGGAAACTTGCCTTCAGGGTCCTTCGTTTTTTTGACGGGAAACGTAAGATAAGAGATGTACGAAGACGCTGGCAATGAAGTTGAGGAAAAAACTTTTTTTACAAATTGTCATGTGACATGAGATGGGGGAGGGGGACGGACGGTGATGGAAACAAACTCAAGGGGGTGTCCTGATGCGCCTAGAGTCGGCGCTGAAGGAAGTCAAAGTCATTCTCTGTGTACTCTATAATCACCGAATTACAAAATTTTCTCTCGGCCTTGTGTTTTCTTTTTTATTTCTGCACTAACCCTAGAAGAAGCAAGTACCTTGTCTCTACATGTTAGATTTCGCGTAGGTTCAGAGCGTCCTTAAATTCTGGGGGAAAAATGCACTTTACTTGAGCGTCAATGTATTTAGAAAGAAGATACTAACTGAATTGAGGGCACTCTTTTTACTTCTCCTTAGTACGGAGATGAGACCGCCATTTTGCGTGGTTATCCGAGCCCGCGAAGGTTTAGCCGTTTGGAGAACAAAGGAAGTATCTTCATTTCTCAGTTATTTTAAGACCCTGAGTATTAGTCCGGCCCTGGTAATCGAGCCCACGACCTCCCGCTCTGTGGTCAAGCGCTCGACCGACTGAGCTACAATAGTCCTGCCTCGGTCAAAAATAAAGTGGCTCTGACCCTCATACCCTCATCACACCACTTGTTTAAATCTTGGCAAAATATTTTTAATCAGGCCTATTTTACGTATACGTAAAAGAAGAAAATATGATGTTACCGAACTTGCTTACAATTGTAAGCCCTTTAAAACTGAAATTGACTATAAGTTACTGTTTTGATATACTCATCCTTTTGCCCCCAAAAAATGACCATTACATTTCTTATTAATGACTAGGCTGGCAAAGAGTAGTACTGACCCATCAAAAAAGAGTGCTGGAAAAATATTGAAACTGACGTGAGCCACTGGGGAACTCCTTTTTGCAAATTTCGATTAAGTCAGTTGCTAGATTTCAGTGCCGGTCACGCCGTCAATGACAAAAATCAAAACCGTTCAATAGATAAAGTCCAGAATCTGGGAAATGAAAGAAGGTAAATTTGCAAAGAATTCGCCAAAACTTAAGCCAATGCAATCAGTTTCCATATGCGATCATTCGAGTTAATGATTCACCCAAATTTACAGAGCTTTGTATGGGGACGCCATGTTGGTGCATATCCAGATGGGCACCAATAGGGCGGCTGGAAATCAACAGAAACATCTGTCACTACGTATCGTTACGGACGTTACCAACGAGTGTATTCATCTTTAAGGAAGTCAAACATTAAATTTATACTTCTTCTAATACAATGACTGTTCAGATAACAAAATCCACCAACACGACAGCGCTCTCGACCGGCATGTAAATCCCCCATCACGCAAAAGCTTACAAATTCAACCGCTTTGTTTCCATTTTAGCTGCTCTACCACTTCATAGGCGGCGAAGCAGGGGGGAACAGGGGGGCAGTAGCCCCCCCAAAAAACAAACATTTAGGGAGGCAGAGTCCCCACCTCCCACGTTTTGGTGCCGAAAACACTTTTACGGATTTATTTGCTGCGACTTCCAGTCAGAGCGCACATTTTCTGCCCTCAGATGACTCAAGAACAACCCGATAAGCACCATGAACAAGGACCGCCTAAACAAGCTTGAACAACTGCATGCCTTCGGATGCACTGTCACAAATCGATTGCGGACACACTAGACACTGTGAAGATTGGAAAGAGGTTTGCTTGTGCCAACTAAAAGCGCCATTAGTATTTTGGAAAATTTGAGTAGGGGTATGCGCATGGCTGAGTGGAAGATGAGCCCCCACATTTCAAAACGCTCCGCCGCCTTTGTTCTTCATAAAAGTGATAACTCAGGAGGATAGATAATTCTTCAGTATTGAATTTTTATGACGTCGTGAGAAAACCAGCAATAAGAGACCTTTATTACAATTGAAGACAAGACACTTTTTCGAGTGCGAGGGAGCGTTTCGACGTTGTAGATATATAGGAAAGTCATGATGCCATTAGTTCATGAGCATAATAAAGAACGCGCCCTCAGTATCTTCAACTGAAATAGTTAACTGATTCAGTTTTTTCGTTAAAAATTGGTAATGGTTGTCCATAACCCCACTTTCTTTCACGCTATAGCCCAGGTAAAGGACGATCTTGCATCAAACCTTAGGGAACGAGAGTGAGGATATTGGCCAAATTACAAGCACGGATTTAAGTCAAATGCTTCTGGAACTCGTTTCCAGAGGCTCTCCCTTACGAAATGGCTGGTAAATATTCTGCTGCTTCTGGGACCGACAATCTTTGAACCCTCTCAGCTGATATCTTCAATGCATTTGATTACAGAAACTACATCTGCACATTCTAATGAAAAAATCACTTCAGAAAAACTACGAATCATAAAAGTAGATAAGTCTTTTTATTTGGATAGAATGTATTTCATTACTTACTTGATAAAGCCTTGCTTTAACAGCTGACTTAATAACCTGACGCCAGTAAGCAATTTAAGTAAAGAAAAAATGTCACGGTGAAGTTTATAGTAGAGAAAGAAACGTAGAAATGATCGTAGAGTTCAATTGTTATTTCAGTCAATGATCATCCTCTTCTTCTGACTCTATTGGCAATTGGGTCAACACAACCCGGCTAAATCACGTTGAACCACTTTGCTAACTGGCTATGACAACACCACATTTTATTACGATCCATAAGTTGCCGAATTTTGTCGGGGTAAAGATGAACATAAGTACGTGGCTCTTTGCCTATGTGTAGAGTCTTCAGATAATCATAACGACGAAAGAAACCCATTGAACGCCTCAGAAAAAACTCCAGGGGCCAATTGATGGGATTACTTCCGATAAGGGACACTTTTCTAAATACTTCAACTGGCCCTTTGAAAAAACCAAAACGACTGAAAAGCTCAATGTCTCTAAGTCTGAATTCAGAAGGTTGTTGACTACTTTTCCTAAAGGATATGTAGTTTTCAAAAATATACTCTATGCTATCGCAAATTGAATTAAGGTAATTGTCAACAGGTGGGTTTTTCACAAAATGACGAATTCTGAGTCCAACTGTTCCGCGGCTTACATCGAAATGATAAACTGGTTTGAGTCTAGGAGATAACGACTTAAAACAAGCAAAGGTTCGGAAGACCTCAGTATGTCGCATCTTCATTAAGTTGAGAAGTTCCTTTTGCAACCAGTTTCTTTGTACCTTGCTAAAGACTTCCCAGTTCTTGAGTTTCGCGATATTTTTCGAATAGGCTTGTATATGAAATAAAATTTTTGATTTGTATCGGCGGAATTGCTTTAGATGCAACGAACATCGTCTCCAGTCTCTGCGAAAGTATTCTTCTTCCCGCAAACATTGTCTCCTACCGCTATTGGAGTTCGACTGGGCTTCCCCTGATTCTCTCATTAATCTTTTCACTGATTCATTGATATCTTTCCACAGTCAAATAACAGGCCAGTAATAAACGTTTGCACGAGTTAAATCAATTTCAGGATGGAAGAAGCAACGAAATGATTTTTTTTCACTCTTTTCATACGACATCAAAAGCGACATAATGAAATGTAATGTGTCAGGCCTTAAATCTATTGTAAACTCGTTTGGAATCCAGCCGTGTACGCCGTTATATATTATATTGTATTCGGCATTCTTTCCGGGATATCGCATTTTACCTCCACGTCTTTTGATTATTTGGATCACTTGTTCCCAAGGATTTTGATCAAGACCATCTGGAACCTACTGATCGAAGAGTTTTGCGAGATAAATTGGTGTTATCCCATCGGCATTGGCACAATCAGCGTCCAACTGATGCAAATCACTTTCGTTAAATATCGCTTTTATAAAATGCACTAGTCCACGAGATGCTGCGATATGATATAACGTCAAGTCGGGTTTGCTTAAGTCGCATCTGATCTTGTATCCATGAATTTTCATTGCGTGATGCAGAAGCTCAAGAGCCGCATGTTCGGCCTGTATCAAATGAATATAATCTACATCCACCTTAACGTTTCCATTACGCTCCCACAATCTTCTCTTCCCTGCATGAAGAACAGCCAGTGTTAGCGCGTCGTGTCCATGTGGACTTAAAATAGGATCATCTGCACCATTTGCCAGAAGATAGCGAATTGCCACTAGATTAGCTCCTTGTGCTGCTCTATGCAATGGTGTAAATCCCTCAGCATCAAAACAGGTGTTTATTATTTCTTCTTTGTCAGGGTGACTCTCAATTGCAATAACAAGGGGTCCCTTTTTTACTTTACACAGGGGGTCAGAGGGTTCACTGCAACTGTCTAAGTAAAATAAGTTGTTGTCTTTGAAAATTGGACGGATATAACTCAACAGATGAAATAAGGAATAATTGAACGACTTCCCACATTCAATGGTAACAGGCTCAGTAAACTCGCGGAGAAGTGCACCAGAACGTTCTTCGCCGTTGTGAAGGTACGTAACAAACGGTGTCCGTCCAAGGCTGTCTTTACAAGTTAAATTGGCGCCCTTTAGAAGCAAAAGCTGGGCAATGTGAAACTGTTTCTTTACGATTGCAGTGTGAAGCATGCTTCCACTTGAACTTGTGCACTTCCCACTCGAGGCACCATGAGATAGGAGGAGAAAAATGACCATCACGTGACCATGTAAATGTTCGCGCAAGTCTTCAATCTTAGTTGCCCGAAAAGAAGGAAATTGTTCAGGTTCGACTGGTGCATTCTCAAAGGCGACTTCCACTGGTGTCTTGCCATTGTTGTTCTTCATTTCCATGGACGCATTCATTTGGAGAAGGACGTTAACGGCATCAGCTAAACCATTCTGAGCTGCAATGAGCAGTGGCGTCCGACCGTCACCATCAACGGCATCAACGTTGGAACCCCTATGCAATAACTTAACGAGGGTATCTAACCAACGTAAACCATCTACACTCTTATAGTGATTATCATACACATAAAAGGCAGACAAATGACCCTTTCTGGGAGCTATTAGGTCAACAAGACTTCGAAATCTGACGTTATGAATTGAGTAGTGTAGTGCTGCCAGGCCATGATTATCAACCGCTGTGAGGCTTGCCTTTTTGTAAAGCAAATAATCAATTATCTCCACCGCTCCACAAGCTGCAGCGCTATGAAGCGGAGTAGATCCATTTGATGTCTTGACGTTCAGGTTGCCCCCGATTAAGTTGGCATGATTGTGACAAGCAGCTACATGAACAGGTGTGGCTCCAGTGCAATCCCTATCGTCAAGCCGAGCACCTTTTCTGATGAGCAATATTGCCACTTCCAGGTGGCCATACCGTGCTGCAAGGTGGAGAGGAGTAGAACCACAATGACAGACATCTGCATTGTATTCAGCTAATTCCTCAAAACTAAGAAGCGTCTCGTCGACTTCTTGCCAATGTTTACACTTATATTTTACCATCTGAGAATGTTTATCTAGCAAAATATTGACAATTGTTGTGTCATTTTTTCGAACGGCTTCATGAAGTGGAGTTCTCCCTGAATAATCATGGCAATTCAGAGCATTATGATTTTCAGAAAGAAGACGAGTAACAACCTTGTCGTGGCCTGCAGCAACAGCTGCATGAAGTGCAGAATGACAGAAAATTAAATGACTGTCGTCGTACAATTTCTTTATTTCATCTGGCCATTTTTCCTCATAGTCGATGCAAATCTTGACAACATCATTATCTATAATCCATATATGAGAACAATAATCCTTGAAAGGAGGCCCGAGAAGGATTGTACTCCTTGGAAAGCGGTGTTTTGAGTTCAACCAGTAAAACGAGCCATCACATCTCAGACATTCGTCCCTGAGACCAATGTCTAACAGGAAATTAACTACATCCAGTCGGTTATTTGCAGCAGCATGATGGAGTGCTGTTTGATCAGCAACTGCACCTGCCTCATACAGCGTTTTAACAACATTAAGATGTCCGTGTTCAGCCGCTATTTGCATGGCAGTCAAGTGCGCACCATTCAAGGTAGAAATGCGAGCGTTATTCTCAATAAGAAAACGAACAACTCTTTCATGCCCTCCTTTGGCAGCAGCGTGAAGCATTGAGGTCTCAAAGAATTTCGAATTGGTTTGGTAGACAGGCATGTCTATTCTTTGATACGCCACTGACAAATATGAATCATTGTTGCCTTCATTTAGGGTGGTTAGGTCTCTAAGTATCTTGGCTTTATAGAATGCAACCATCCCCTTTGTTTTTCGGTTGACCTTGGCTCCCTTGCCAATCAACAAAGCAACATTGTCTACAAGTCCGTGTTCTGCAGCCAGAAAAGCAGGTGTAATTCCACGGTTATCAACACAATCAACGCAAGTAAAATGCCTCAAGAGAAGCTCTAAGGCATCTCTGTTGTCTATTGTCGCTGCAAGATGAAGTAGAGTTCTTTTGCTTTGGGTGTCAGATGAATTGACTGTCTGTGAAGGGAAATTAATAAATTCTTGAACATAGGTCTTTTTCCAGCCACCTAACGCAATATGTTGCGCCAGCTTGAGAGTGTATTTCGACAGGGTACTTTTTTTTCCTTTCCTAATCAGATTAAAATAGAAATCGCAGAATGTTTCGTGTCCTTTCTTTTTGCTTACAAAATATTTCTCGTTCTCTTCACTGGTGAGCCACTCAGTTAGAGACAAGTGAAAAGTGTAACTGTATTGTCCTTTCCGTATTTCAGAAAGTGACCAAGCTCTTTTAATCTAGTCTTGATACTGTATTCTTCATCTAGGTTATCCTCTCTCAATCTAGGTAATTCAAAGATCTGTTTCTGTGTCAGAGGCTCAAATGTCGAAACTAGTAACTCAAAAATATGCCGGGCATACTTAAAGTCCCCTTCTCTAGGATATAGCCTCTCGAAGTAACTTTGGTATAGATCTCCCAGAGTCTTGGGCAAGATAAAAGCTTTCCTTAAGTCGGGTCTTGAAAGTTCCCAATAGTCAAGCAACTCCTTGACGAAAAGAAAGTTCCCTTGACTTTTACTCAGTACCACTGCTGCCAATTTTGCGATACTTTTCACACTATCATCTCCAAACCAGGAGGTTATACGATGCAACAAAGGGCGTTCTTGGAAAAGCCTTTTCGTCACGTAGAATTCGAGATCTTTAAGGTTTCTCGGGTCTTCAGAGTCAATCGTTATCCGTTTTATTCTGCTTGAATGGAGAGAAACATCAGATTCATTTCGCGAAGTCAAAACAACCTTAAACCAAGGTGGAAGCCGGTGAATCTTTTTGTTCAGCAGATAGACAATGCTGTGACCTGTTTCACCATGTATAAGACATTCATCCAGGGCATCTACAATCACAAACCAATTTTCTTTAGGATAATTTTTCAGGTTTCTAAGAGGAGTCAGGACAGATACTTCGAAACAACCTACAGGATCTTGATTCTGGATGCAGTCTTGGACCAAAGAACTCTGAATGAAGGAAGTGTTAGAGATGAAATAACCGTATGCGGGCAGCCTGCGGGCTATCATCTCCGCTAAATTTCGAACAAACTTTCCTGCCATTTGTGTGTTTTTGTCAGAGTACTTACACAAGTGGTATCCTAGAATATGTGCATAAATCCGAGGGCTGGATGACCGGGAGCATATCAGATGAGAAGAAAGGGCGGATTTTCCTGACCCAGGACTTCCAAATATTTGCAACCCAGCAATGTGTTTATCCTTAAATGCATCTTCAATCTCTCTAAAGAGCCACTGCCGACCGATAAAGTCCTCAGCTCGTGCAGCATGCAAGTATTCTGACGCGTTGAACTCTTTGGTTTCGAATGGCACACTAGAGTCTTCTACAGGACATCCTTCAGAGAGGAAAGAGTAAACAAAATTAAAACATTGATATGGTCATTCAGCCTGTTAATGCTCAAGGGCACGCCACTATAGCCAGGAGGCCCGTACATACCACTGCGGCCCCCCTTCAAGAGAGAACGGCCTGAATTCATTTATTGTAGCAAATCTTAAAAAAGGACCGTCCAGTTATCAATCTTTCCAATTAAGCATTTAACTAAACTTAAAAGGCCATTGAAACGATGATGCTAAAATCTAATACTACTCACCATCCTTGTGCGACGAGGGATCAAGAGGGATGATACAGATGCACAGGTAAAGGGTCATCAGCCAGGGCTTTAGCAATATTTTATCTGCTCGAATGGACTTGAATAGACTGTTGCAAAGAAACACAGCACCATTTTTGATGAGGCCAGTAGACGATTCTTTGGATTTTTTCTTGTTTACGCTTTCCATTATTTTCTCGACAATGAGTAGCCTTTCCTCAAACTGGTTTAGAAGTTCCACGTTTTGTGCAGTCTCACTTTTTAGGTCTTGAATACCGTTCTCAATCATCTCTTTATATTCCTTGAGAACTTGGGCCTGAAAACTGTTTAAGTCCGAGACACACTTGAGTGTCTGCATCTCACGTAGGGCTTTTTGGACGTTGGGATCGTGAGCTAAGTAAGGATCCCGTAGTAAGTTTTCTATTGATGCAAAGGCGTTGGCCTTGTCATCTTCGGTCAACTCCAGCTTGGGCACATGTGCCCACTTTTGGTTCCTAATATCGCGGATATCTTTGATCAAAGCTTGAGGAATAGGCCGGAAGTGATCACACCAGTCCATCAGGTTTAAAATCCCCGTGACGTCCATACCTTCCGCGCTCGCTATCACGTGTCCCCCAAGATCCGGGAGGAAAAGCTTGGCTATCTCCCAAGGACCCTGGATTGGATCCGTCCATTTGGTGGAATCACTTTGTTTCCAGTTTGGCCTGCCTTTATGGTGATGACGTTGAAGGACATTAGTCCACGTGCAGCTGCTCATGTCATGATATTGATTTGGTCTTCTTCCTGCGACAAAGATACAAGTACAAGGACCAGAAGCTACAAGTGTTGTAGTTACGTTTGTATAGAAAGCCTTCATCTCTCTGTCGATAAATGGGCGAAGACCTTGGCAAAGTACAGTCGTTAAAGCATGCCCTAGGGCAAGCCAGTTCCTGTACTCTTGTGTAGTATGCTGTTCCGCTGAAAGTACTGGTGTAGAGGGGCTTGATGCCGCCATGGTTCTCTTAAGTCCACTCTTATTACAACAGAAAACTTTCGGAAAATCTAAACGACGAAGAATATATTAAAATTTTCCAGTAAATAGTGATAAAAAGTAGGATATAATAGGTGTATATGTGTCGTGCGTTATTGAACCGGTCACACTTGGCAAGGGTGAGATCAAGATGGCTGGATATTTACTAGTTCCTTTTGCGCATGCGTTTTTATAGAACGAGACGAAGTAGAAGTCAACAAAAACGCAAATGAGAACGAAGCCAGTAATGTATCCAGTCATCTTGGCCGAACAAGCTTGGCCAATAAACATTTTATAAAATGGCCAAAGGGAAAACGTTTTCTTGCGGGATCAACGCAGGAAATCGTGAGCGACTGAGCAAAATGGACCCATCTAGCCTGCTGAGGTAGCCAATCAGAACTCAGCATTCGGTTCATCTTGCCCTCTCGCGGATTCATTCCTGTAAAAATATCGGTCAGTTGAAACATCCTGTGCGACAGAAAAAGTGAACTTTTCATTAGATCAAACACAAAGTTCCGGTTGTTGCTGGAAATATTTGCATGTCGAAACTGCTCATCATCAGTATCTTGAGGTCTATATTAATACGTTTAATCCACTTTGCTAATATATTCCATGCCATGTAGATCTTTTCACAGAAGAATAAAGCAGTGATTAGTACACTTCTCGATAAAAAAAACCGATACCGATTGTAGCGTTAACTGGGTCTTTTCTGCATCCTTCGACTGGGCAACGGTTTCATCTCATTCAAGAGAACAGCCAATCGTCTTTAAAAATATTCATTTTAATTCGGTACGGGATAACACTCGCCTGGACTCAACTTTGGGTCATGTTTATGGCCGTCATTTGTGCTTTCTTTGCCTTTAAAGGTAATGCCATTAGCTAGACACGACCGCCAGGACTTGAAAGTTGGTAGAATTGAATAATTTTGGGGAAAACACGTTAAATTTTTATCATTATTATTATTATCTGGAGGAAGGAAGAACAAGGACCACCTAAAGTAACAAAAGAAAAAAACCTCACCCTCTACCCTCTCTTGGGTGGCACTTACTGACCCAGAGTGAAAGTTCCCGATTCACTCATTTTGTGACAATGAAGAGGGCACAGTGTTAAAAAAGTGGATAACGCCATCCACTGGTTAAATCTTTATCCAATCTCGATCCAGTGGATAACGCAATCGTTCCCCCTAATGATTATCCACTGGATAGCTTTACTGAGCGTTGGATAGCGCTATCCAGTGCTGGAACCACTGAGACAAGATCTTTTCAATACTTGCAATGTACGTCAAACAGTTTTGGCCTCGATCGGATGTCCACACTGATGGGTCACCGCAATAACGTTTTGCTAGCAAGGGCCCATCCACGCAATACAGATCGATCAGTCGGCGCTATATACACTATCTATTAGTCCCAGTTTTCTGACCTAAACTATAATTCCAAAGAATCGTATAAGTTTAAAAAAAGCTTAGTAATACGTACTGTTGGTTATCGGAGCATGGAAAAAGATCCTCCTGCACTGAAATGTTGATGAATGATAACAAGTACACTAGAATACCTCCGTGAATGTGTTGGGGAAGGTTGTGCAAAGCAATTGATAGGGCGGAAGTAATATGCAAATAAGGTAAACACTCGGCCACAGTCCCTTTGGAGTGGTAAAGAGAGAAACTGGAAACTTTGACTGTCAGTTGTGTTTCTAAAGTTCAAAGTAGCTTGCCTTGATTGATTTCGTCATTGTGAAAACGTTGAACTTCGTAACTTTCATACCCTCATTTCCTTACACTATGCCGAGATTTATTTGGATGAATATTGACTCGTCACGATTTCAAGGCCTCTAAAAACACAATTTAATTGAGTTTTCGATCTTCGTCTAATGCAAATTAATTGGCCTTGATTCTTTTTTTAAGTTAAGATATAGCAGCCAATAATTCTTTTCAATATAGCAGCGCCAACGCCAACGTTATACTTTACTTCTATTTTACTACAATATTCGAACACGATGATGTCATGAAGTTTTTTTGCGAGAGAAATAGCGAGCTTTTCGCGTTTCGTTACCGAAGACAGAGGACTGGATTTTTTCTTTTGATTAAGCAGCAAGGCCTGATTCTGACTTGGAACTTCACGTGTGATGTCAAACCCAGAGTTGATGAGTAAAATCGATTAGTTTTGCTTCCGATCACTAGGTTCGTCCAGAAGTCGATCGGTTCCTGTTTCGTCATATGAGAAGCTCCGTCATGGCATGACGTCATGTCAGCCATATTGGTGTTCCAAACCAGTCTTGTGGGAGTTTCACCTTACGTGAAAAAAATTCTTTTGCTCCGATAAATTTGCATAACTGCTCGTCACGAGAGTAAAAAGACTCTAATTTCTGCGATCTGCGACTTTCACATTCCATAATGTAATTTTTTGCCCACATAATTTTTGCGTGAGTGTTACCTAGTTTCTCAAGGGACGATTATTAATCCCAAGAGAAATTGAAAACAATAGTTATGTCAAAATTTGGGGGGAAAATCTGCCGTATGGGGAACTCAAAGTCGCATATAAATGTTTATTTTATATCGCATATAAATTTTACATGAGGAATAACCTGAATCGCTAAATACTCTGAGCTATATTGTATATTTTTTTCTTCCGAAAATTAGAGCCTATTTAAGAACCTAAACTTGTGCTAACTACCATTTATTTTCTAGAACCTGTAATTAGGCTAACTTGGAAAATCCAGGTTCTTAGTCACTAAGTTTTACTGTACCACTACCGCTGTTCGAGAAACTGAGCCTGCACTCATCAAACTCGGGAAAAGGGCGGAAATCTATCAAATTATATGCCAAGAAAACTAAATCTCTCGATTTATTAGCATCAGGCCACCTTCAGTATTCGTCACTTAGAAATTTAAAATGCTTCCTTCCAATGATATCATCACTCCGTTTCCTGTTTCTAAGGACAAGTTTAAAACCACTTTCATTTAATAATGAATAAGGGGATATCCCTGCCACGTTTATATAGATGAATTTGTTGAGGCTCACGTTTTTATTTTCAATTAGAAACTTAAAACAATTTTCAACGTTCAGAGGCAACATTTAGATATGACGTTGACAGATAATTTATTTAGCAAAACGTACCATGGGAAAGATTATTCCTTTCGGTACACGTGACTTGGTACACAAGCCCATGTCATGTTTGCAAGAACACGAGCGTTTTATTGACCACGTGTTTTTTGTTAACCAATGCGACGCACTGTTATCCATTTCTAATTTGCAATTAACAACATCTAAGCATGATGTCACATCAAACGATTCTCAACAAGACTGCGCGTTAGCGAACGTTTTATCGAAAAGAGAAGAGAGCACCTTTAATATTGAAAAGGTAAGCAGTTAGCTACTTAACAAAAATGCAAGACATTTGTCGATCGGCTTCGAGAGCGTGTGCAAAACGCGTCCTATAATGAACTTTTTAAAATTCATTTTGTATGGAAACTCCTCTGGTTTCAAAAGTTTACCGATGCACCGAATCAAGCGCCAAGTTTTGTTTAAGTTCAAATTTTTTCTTCAAAGTGGAACGATTACTTTGACTCCTGGCAATCCTAACGGTGGGAAATATGATGTTCGAAATAAGAAGCACGATTGGCAATTTTCATTAAAACAGTAGCTATGAGTATACATGATATAAATACACGAAAGCAGCTCAAAATTTCAAATTTCGATGAAGTGAGGTATAAATGTTTAATGAAGGCTAGATTCGTACAGTGCAGGACAACCTGAAGTAAGTTTCGGTTATTAAAACTTTTTCGTCTCATATTTTATTATAGACATTTGAATTATTATTCAAAAAGCCAGCTTTTAAAACCCAAAGACAGCAGGTCGCATAGTTGCCATGGTTTGTAAAAATTAAACTTAAACAAATTTTGATTGAAAAGCAAAATATATTGATCGCATCATAATCAAAAATTTTCGCGCAGTAATTTTTTCTAGCCTTATCTCCAGCATTTTTTGCATTTCTACAAGCTATAAACAAGTTAACGAGGTCGTATATAAAGCCATATTTGAAGCTAGAATTAAAAAGCCAATCCGTCCCCGATTATAATTATAACGATTATGTGGCTCATCTGAGCTATTAAGAACCTCTCGCAAATGAATGTATGCCCTCAATTGCTACGCTGTTAAAGAGATGAAAATCATACATTATTGATCGTCGAAAATAAATGTAAATGAATGAAAAAGAGAATACTAAGAACCTTTTTTTAATTAAGAATGACAGGCAATAAATAAGAAGATTTTGTCCGCCAGTATTTAACGGGACGTGCTGTTAAGAACATATTTATGCTGAGTAATGCAAATGAATTAAATACTCTGGGCAAGTTCTGGCTGTTTAGCAAGCTGCCCCTCTCATTCAACTTATGCTATAAATCCGATTCCCTACTTCCGCTTGCTTTTAGAAAAGTGATGGTCTGGACGGAATTTTGTTAACAACAATTTTTCATGTGCGTCCGAAACTCGGTTTCGGCGTCGGTTTATGGTATATCAAGTACGAGAAATGAAAATTAACAAAATCAAACGGCAGTTTTGCGTAAGGATTCTAATAATTTTTGATAAAAGGTCATTCGAAATGTTCCAGTTTCGCAGCCAGGGAATCAACCGACACTTGAAATACGTAAAATCAACTCAGGCGCGTCGCATAGGCCGTCATTTTAGTTCAGTAACCTTAAACAATCTAACAACCTCTTTCAGAAACACATGACGTTTCACATTTTGATGGGTCTTATGCACAGAATCTCTGAAGCGGTAGATCCATTTTTATGTATACTAAATGAATGGTCTAAAATGTCTAAAAGCCAATCAGGCGTTCAGAATGTTGCTCCATCTGTCACCCTTCCAAACCTCTCCTAACTCGCCACCTTCCTGACTTTTTTCTCAAACGTGTCTGAGAATGAATGAATTTAAAGGGATTTTCCACCGGCCCTAAGTGAAATTTGACAAAGAGTGGCTGAGACGGAAATGAATTATCCTCTGATCAAACTAATTCGCCCTTTATCGAACAGGTTAAGCAAAGTCTAAATAACATCCTCACGAAACGCTTTGTCTCTGTGCAAAACCCACGGCAAGCCAAGGTTTTGAGCTTTAGCTGGACTGGGACATTTTATTTCAGCACCTTTTTCTTTGTGCTTTTAGGTTTGTATGATATAAATAACCCGTCTTTCGTTCGTTTGCCAAAATATGCTGGATTTCCTTGGAACTCGACTGCTGCTGATTTTTCCTCTGCAAAAAAATCTAGAATGAGATCAGAAACTTTAAAACTGTGGTATTTATTTAAAATTTCAGTGTCAATTAAGTAAAATGACAATGCCAGCTGTTTTTGCGGGGCGCCGCCTTCAGTAGTCCGTTTACGCCAAACTTAGAGATACTGAAGAAATTAGTTTGCTGAGCTTGAGACCACGAAGTTTGTTTAGAGTTGTTCTCAGTCAGTTTAATTGAATAATTGAAAAGAAAAAAAAGAATCCGTTAAGAAACAGAGGTCAGACGTACTAAGCTGCAGACTATCAAGCAGCGGGAATTCATCCCAACTTTATGTCATCAGGGGAAAAACAGAAAACATTCCTTTTAACGTGTTATATTTACGAAAAACACAGCCTGAAAAATAAGTCGCAAGAGAAAGTAGTCTGAAGGTTGTAGAATGGTGAAAATACCGAGAAGAGAACGTATCAGAGAAAAAAATTTATCGAGAATAAAGAGCAGCAATACTGTGTCACTGTTTTTCTGAAAAAGGTTGTGACTCGTTGCCTTTGAATCCTGCCTTGTTTTTTAAACTCTAAGTCTTTTTCTTTCTTTTTTCTTTTGTCTTTCTACAAATCATCTACTCGTACTTAGTTTATGACTTCGGGATAATAAACTAAGACTGATACTAAATCTAAATTTAAATGAGTCACGCAAAACACCCTTTTGTTTTAGTTTGTCAAATTGAAGTTTTCAGTGGTATGTGATATATGATCATAATGGCTTTCGTTTATTACAACTTCAGTAATGACGATAACATCTGTTTTGCAGACAGATCTGACTATGTAGATCGGGGCTCTTTAGAAACAAAATGACAACTCCAACTCTCATTCCTACTTCATCGCTTTCTTCAAAGAGAAAAACGCGAGTAGAATAAAGAATGAGCTAACTTTCCAGATGAAATATGGTTTTAAAAATATAGGTGTATTTTCATAATAAAAGACGCTTTGAAATAGAAATTTACAATATTTTTAGCAACATTCTGTGAAATTTTTCTTTTAAAAAAAGCCGCTTCTCTTTGCTGCGATAAAAACTGTCAATTTAATTATCATTTATTTTCCAGAATCGACAATTCTGAAACTCGAAAAAACTTTTTGTAAAAAAAATATAAAAAGGTAATATGAAATTTGGACGCTAATGAGTTATTTAAAAAACGTTTTGACTTGAAGTTACACATGGCATAATTGCAATAACTTTTGCGGCATAATCTTCACCTGTTTTGCAGGCAGATATGACTATTTGAGGACCGGGCTGTCGTTTAGAAAGTCATTTGTTGTGATGAGCACGTTTTGTAACGTTAAACATAAGCCATATCTTCACAATCTTGATACGTAATCCTGCAGGCTGGCAGTGCGATCAATTCAAAATTCTACAGTTTATCCCAGAGGAACAGGTAAAAGATTTTTTAATCTGAGACATTGTCAAAAATATGGCATCATTTTTACGAATTTTCTTCCCGCAGAATAGACTTAGATGAAATCTGCTCAGTCGTAAAATGGCTTCATCCTTTTACCGACTATGCTCGCAAAAATCACGTATTCATTCCGCTCGAACACCTAAATTTTCTCGAATCCGTCGTTTTATACTACTCTTCATCCGAAAAATTGTCCACCCGTCTGGCCTTATGTATTTTTATAAACATGAAAGAGGAGCCTGTCCCTACACCCCTTTAAGAATAGCAAAACTGTAATTCACGATTCATCTTACTTCGTTCAATATCAATCATTTGTCGAGGCGGTGTATTTTTTCTTACGATCTATAAGTCTTGCCTTGTATTTGGTTTTTTAATTTTTTAGCAAACGTTATGCATATTATTAGAGTTACTGATTCTTTGGTATATATTGCCGACAAATTTGGGCAAAACCTATCGCAGGTCGAGCCACCGATTTAGTGCCCATAAAACAGACAGCTGAAGTCCTAGTTTTATATATTTCGGTTGGGCAGACGTATTCTAGAAAGACGACCATAGCATTCGACAACTTGCTATTAAATTTGACCACGTCTTCCAATATAACAGGAGGCAAATGTAACTTAATGAACTCTGAAATGTTTACTGTACTGCGTTAAGCTTGCATGCCGACTAGATAAACATTGCTAGAACCATACGTCAAATACTGGTTATGGAACATTTGCCTGCGAATAGGATTTTTGTCCTCCCCTTCCGCTTATAGTAACTTGATTGTTACTACGTGACATTATCCAGGCAATTGATGGGGGTATTGTATCGACTTGACCAATTGCTTTCTCCCTCTAGAGTTTAGGCGCACGTGGAATCGATGCATCAATTGCATATTGTCATTCGCTCTCTTCTCGCTGCTAAAAGGTCAAAATTTTTACCTGTCCCTCCCCCCTTGGGTTAGCGTCTTGGGTTTCCCTCACCTTTACTCGGCCAAGAAAACCTTTTCTCGTAAATATCAGACAACACAAATGGAAAAGAATATTATTGTTATTTTTTAAGTTCTTCATTTGGGCCCAGTAAACTAGCTTTGGGAAATGCAGCACCTATCTAATTTATCAGGCGTCGGAAGGGAAAAGCATAAAATTAATATATTTATGTAAAAAACTTTTTTTTATTTACGACATTTCTTAATGATATTTATGCTAAAACATTGCCTGCGTCGCAGACACTCTAAACCTTCTGTATAAAGGGTTTAGACGAGTGCGTAGGCCGGCTAAAACACTGCAATTAATAATATATTGTGCTGTCAGAACCGGTGGATAGTTTTCCTTTCGGTTCGCAGAGTACATTTTAATGTCTAGAGAACAATCGGGTATTGGTTCTTAATAATTATTATAACCTCTTGGAATACGATGAGGGGCAGATTACATTCAATCCATCCAACGGTAAAATCAACAGTACATGTATTTGGAATCAATTTTATCTTCTTACAGTTCTTTTTGCTCATTTTAGGATCTACAGCCCACCAAAATAATGGAAACTAGTTCAAACATGTCATCTCCTCAAATAGAAAAATTTCATCAGTACAAGCCTACCACAGCAAAGTGGTACTGGACGCTTCGAGTGACCATAGCCTTGTTTACGATACTTGGCAACGGGCTTTTGATAGTTCTTTTAATGACGAGACGTAAGCTACGGCGTAACCTGTCAAACCGGTTTGTCTTGTCATTGAACCTCGCTGACCTGTCCGTGGGCTTGTTTGTGACTCCACCTGAACTGCTCTGTACCCACTGGGTGAGCTGCTCTCGAGAAACACAGCTAGCGATGTACGAGTTCTTTGTATATACGTCTGTACTGTGTCTCTGTGTAGTGACGTGGGATCGTTACAAGTCAGTGACTCGTCCTTTGACGTACCCAGTAGTCATTACTGTCAGACAATACATGATTCCTATTGTGTTGTGCTGGGCAGTGCCTTTTGTGGTAGCCCTTCTTCACTTCACCTACTTGCTTGAGGACCGCGAGAAATTTGCTTCGCCTATGAAAGTGTTCACGACAGTGGAAACCATATTTTTCATTGCGCTTCCTTGTCTCGCACTACC
This sequence comes from Porites divaricata, assembly GCA_038088405.1. Classification (NCBI taxonomy): domain Eukaryota; kingdom Metazoa; phylum Cnidaria; class Anthozoa; order Scleractinia; family Poritidae; genus Porites; species Porites divaricata. Next base: position 43,371,882 of record JBBMOI010000003.1, read on the forward strand.
ACTCGCTTATCTGCACATCGTCTGTATCATACGGAGACACAAAGACCGCGAGAAACGCCAGCAAGACCAAGTTGACTACAACTACTCCTCAGCAGTACTGAGCGACCACGATGACGCGCTCAGAGAAACCGAGTTCTCCGCTTCGAACCTGAACACGCGTGGGCACGAGCCACCTCCAAGCGACAAGCTGAGCGTCTATGGACCAGATTCCGATATTGAACGTTCAACAGATAATGGCCGTTCCCTGCCACTAAAACCAAAACAGCGTCAACCAAACCACGACCGCTCCATTACTGTTCTTGGCATTGTGATTGTAGTTTTTGTAGCTTGTTGGCTGTTTGCCGCGTATCTCCATTTCGAAGAAGTTGGCGACATTTCTCATTCAAAGCCTGACACGACGATGAACTTGTCTTGGTTGCTGTTGTTGGCCCATTCAGCTATGAACCCATTTGTCTATGGGTTGGTCAAGAGAGACATTAAAAAAGAAATGAGCAAATGTCTCAGATGCCAAAAATATTCAACAACTTGACGGTGACACTAATTCTGTGGCGTTAACATCTGAATCATGTCGTACATTTCGTGACAGCTGTTCATGCAGTCAAGTCGCTTGATAAGGATTGAACCAGCCCAGTCCCTCTACGTGCGTTCTCGACTCAGTCAATCCTGGACTCTACCGGTACCCTTTCCCAGACTTCGCACGGGCAGAAGAAAACGCCTAGGGACAGGGCGTAAGGAGAGACCCTCTTTCCTAACCCCTGCCTAGGTCCTTGGCTGGGACTGGCCCGAACTAGGATGACATACAAGTGTTGCGCTCAGAGGGAGACTCCCATGGGGACAGGTCTTGCCTGGGGTTGAAATTACAGATTTTGGTCTCACTTAGGGACAGGTCATTATTTATCGCCGGGGTGGGGGAGGAGGATTTGGGGTTAAACAAGATGAAATTTAGCCGATCACCCCTTTGAATGTTATTTCACTGAAGTGATCCCCCCCCCCCCCCCCCCTGTCTTCATTTTCCAAGCAAATTTGAGTGACGCCCCCTCTGAATCCTTCCAAAGTTTTCAGCGATCCCGCCTTTTGCGTTTTCAGTTACGACTGACCCACCCTTTTGGTCTCCCAAAAGTCGATAAGTTCCAATTACCAGATTACGTTCTTTGTTTTTTTGGGAAAATTTTGTTCTGTTGAATAAGTTGTTGCCAGCATGATACATTCGCTTACAAAGGGTGGTAGCAAGTAAGGTTTGAGTGCAATCTTAGTGGATATTTCTGTGGCATTTTTCAACATAACAGTCGAAAGTACTTTTCTAGCGGAGCGATTCCTCAAGGAAGACAGCCATGCTCACATCCTCACCAATTTTATTAGCCTCTTTACCGAGTTAAAAGATACAAATTATTGTACAATAAAATATCCTAATATGACAACGTGGGTAAACAATTTTTTTCATTTTTAGTGTGCTATTTCCAGTCATTTTCTCTTACTAACGCGCTTGAATCAAGGAGAAAACTACGCAACAGTTTCGTTGCACCAAGACGGTCTGGCTTTCATTTATTCGCAATATAGCTTCAATAGATACTGAAAAGTAGGTGTTGAACAAAACAACAACCCACTCCTCCCAACAAACAATTAAAGTCGCACGCCTTAACTGAATCACATGACGTCAGGAGAAATTTGACGCCACAATTTGCCCCATCCTAGTATATTATTTTACACAATTGGTTTTCTTAAGCAATATTTTAACGGCTAAATCTTGCCTATAAATCGTCTCTTAGAATTAAACAACCCTCCACTTGGTACACACGTAACGAAGTAGAGTAATGATTGAGGTATTTTGTTAAATATCACAATTTTAAAACTGCTGAAGACGAAATATGAACAAGCATTTGAGCATTTCGAGTCAAAGACTTCCCAACAGAACAACCGTTCCGTTCTGAAATAACATAACATAAACTAACGGAATAACCCGTAGATTATAAAATATTTTAGTCATTTTCACTGTGCTGGTTAAACCCACGTACAAATTAAGAGTGCTTCAAAATTATATATAAAAGCCCTAAAGAAAGATTCCAAGCAAAATTACATTCAACAAATAAGACCCAAAGTATATAAATACGTACAACAACCGCCACACACATTTGCACGACGCTTAAAAAAATATCTAGAACTAAATAGTTAATTGTCAACTTAACGTATATGTAGCAAAGAAAAAAACAAAATTCAAAAACCTTATGAAAAAGTTTAAAAACGTTATGAATAGGACAAAAATCACATAAACTGCACGATGAAAACATGTTTGACTCTACCGCTGACCTAGCCAAAAAATAGACCTTCACAATCACATGGTAATGTAGACGACTCTACGATTCTTTCACGAACGTCGCCTCATTTATTTAATATTGTAAATCTATCTAAAAGACGAAACACATCAACTCTTTAATACGACACGATAAACTGTCAACGAATCAAATCAAAACAATTTTTCCACAATCATAAAATCTATGGACACCACGTTTTAATGTATAGAGATAACCTACTGATTCTTGAAAGAATAAGCGAATACCTTCCATCAGTTGAAGAGACAATAAATACTAAAGGATACGAGTGCCACTATGTAATCGTTACTTACTTTGTCACACAACGCTTGTGAAAAACTGCGTGACATGCGTGACTATTTAAAACAATTCGAACTGCGGATAACCACAAATTGGATTGGACACTAGTAAATTTTTTAACTACAAATCCCTTTGTAAAGCCCTGGAAAGGGCTTATTCTACAAAAGCAAATATATGCTCTAACCGATCAATTATATCAAACTACAAATCTGCACTTTCTTGTCTGGTAGGTCACGAGAAATAGCAAATGCTTTCATTGTAACTAGTTCTCAGAAATTTCTCAACTCAAGAGTCCACCTACAAAAAGCATTGCAAAGCCAACAGGCAAATAACATGTCTAATTGCTTTCCACTTATACAAAACAATTAGCGATTACAACTCAAACGAGTTTCCATTTTCTTATTTTCTGTCATTCAATCAGTCCACCGCGTCAATACTTGCATATTGGCAGTAACCACGAGATCTACACGTGAAGGCGGAAAATTCAAAACGTGAAAAACACGTGATCAACACTATCTTTACTTCCATCATATGAGAAATTGACGATATCACTGTTCATTTCCCGCTTAAACTGGACTATCTCTTCGATGAAAGCCTTCGTCACAGGCCGACACTTTAAAAGTGCTTAGGATTTAGATCAGATTTAGCGACACGAAAAAGAAACACTTCCAGTTAGACTGGGACCTATTTAAACACACGATAAAATTATTCGATAAAAACACCTAGAACAGGAAAGGTTTCATTTCACACTTGGTATTTGATTCGGCTCTACTCTATTTAGTCTATAAGATACAGACACACGCCCTTGCTAATGACTATTTACACACAAAATTGCCAATTTAACAAACGCAACTGCATTCACTCTTGCACGCGGATGTCTCCATTACAGCCAGAAGTCATCTTTGACGTATCCATGACATCATCATTGTTAGCCAATGAAGACGCACATGACCCGCGGAAGCTGCTAAATCCGCTAAATGCATCAAGCTCCCCGGTGATTTCACTACCTCCACTACTGCTAAAGCCAAGCCCCATGGGGGCCCCGCGGGAGATTACTTTCGGATACGGCTTCATGATACACCGGGGGTCCGGAACAAGCCCCGCCTGCTGTACATCCCTGATAGCCAACTCCTGGGCGAGCTTACGATCATCTTGTTCTTGTTTATCTCTCTGCTGTTGTTGTATAAGCTTTCTTCGCTCCTGAAGCATTCGCATATGTTCTTCTTTCTTCCTCCTCTTTATTTCGGCCTCGCTTTCTAAGCCATCAAGAGTCAGCATAGAATCAGGAGAGTCCTGAAAAAATTATAAAACATAAGATAAGAAGACAAGAGAAAAACGTGACTTTAACTCTTACGCCCCGTCCACAACGGAGAGTTTTTCCCCTCCGTTTGCGAAAAAATACATACACGTCCACACTAGCGTATTCGAATCGTTTTCGCCCGTCCACACGAAAACGCTAAAACGATGAAAATAATATTCTTACCGGTCTTGGTTGATTATTTCAAATATCACTAAAACCTCATACCATAATTGTTTATAGGGCAACCGATTTCGTAGTAAAGCGCACTCAATGTCCACGTTACAAGTAAAACTCGAGACTTGCCTCAACAGCGTACGGTTGGCAACAAGTAGATGAAGGTCACATGATGATCGAATTTTAAGCAAGATCGAGGAGGCATGGCTGGCACTTTTAAGGCAGTTTAATGGATTGTCGCCTTTCGAAACTGGATGGAGACAGTAAAACCTTGGTTTCCACTGTAAAACAATATTTCCAAGTAATACTCGTAAACATTCCTTGAACATACGCACAAGAGGGATTAATTCAGTGATTTCAAGCACAGGTGCCCAAAATTCATTTTCACCTCCCTTTTTAGAGAAAACTTCATCACAAAGCAAAAGAAGGAATCCGCACGCAGAACGTGTGGCAATCAGGTCAATTTGCTCAGTTATCAGCACTTCACAAGACCTGTAACCGTACAAAGTTTATCTTCCAGTTATGCGCCACTCTCCCCAGCCTCCCCACCCCTGCAGCCATGTTCACTTACTTGGTGATCTCCAACATCACGTGTTTTTGAAGTTTCTGGCGGTGTGCAACCAGCGTGATCCAGCTTCTCCTGGAGAGCTCGAGCGAACTGTTCATCTTTCTTGATCTGGTCCTCTTTCCTGGTAAATCGGAACAAGCAAAAAAAGTTTTTAAGGGATGAAATTCAATTCAGTTGCTCCAAAAAGAATGCGTTGGAAAAACGGTGACAATGTTTTCACAATTTTCAGGGAATTTTTTTCACAATCTTTCGTCAAAGCTACGCGTATGTTTCTTTTCTCGTTCTTACTTGCTCAGACGAATGCATAAAAAAGCAGAGAATCAAAGAAAGGGAAAGATTGTACTCTTACCTCGACCATTCATCGTAGGGAATCAATGGCGGTCCCCACAGTTTACGAACCTATTGATTGGAAGTAGAAACATGGTAAGTGAAGGCCAAGTAAACTTCGGAACGACAAAGAAAACAAAAAGAGACCAAACAAATAACGAGACAAATTACGGTGTTGGTAAATGACGCTACAGAACATACCGTAACTGCCACTCATATATCTTGAGCTTATGCAACTTCGTACGGGGTTTACGGAGGGTTTATAAACAGAGGGGCTTACATCCGATGGGGTATATAACCGGAATAGAAAAAACGCCTGCGAAACAAGCTCTACCAGTACTGACCAAAATATGTTACGCACTTACTGCTTTGCCATTAAGCTTCAAAACGTCAAAATAAATCGACGTCAGCTCCTGTTTAAATACATTTGGATGATGGGGTTATTTCCGGGGGGATTATAATCGGATATTTTTTTCCGTTTGCAGGTAGATGGGCCTAAAACTGGAGAGCTTAAAAGTTTTTGGGGGGTTACGCTGACACGAAAGTATACTGATCTGCCAACCTCATTTCCATGCTGCCAAATAGTATCAGTAATCCCGGGAGGGGGTGGTAGGACATTGTTGTCACTCCAGATGTCAGCCTCGCATCCATGCTGCCACCCCACAGGGGACTGTTGCCTAGGTGACAAACTGGAGTTTGATGATTGGCTTGCAGCTGGAGAGTGACTCAATGGGGAGCTACTGCTGACACCACTGCTGGCACTAGACAGGCCAGTGTCTTTCCTGGTTATGGTGTACAAGTCCAGGATGTCGCAGTCAGCTGCCGTGTCGCTGCTTCGAGGAGAGGAAGAGTCGGCGTTCTAGCAGACAAAAACAACGTGGTAAGCAACTCATGTAAGATCAAGATTCCGGCTCACACCATCTTATTCCCGAGGTTCATGTAATTATGTGCTTTTTCGCTGTATCAGCCATTTACATTTCAGTCAGCTACGAGAACCTAATCTGGCGTTGCCGTACGGAGCTTAACCGACAATGAAAGCGATGGCTGCAAAAACGTCACTCAACAAGTTAAGTTGCGCTGCTCCCAAATTTATCGAGCTCATTCCATCTCGTTCAATTCGTGCAAATGTTGGCATATTTTTCTGAAGTTGAATTCCGTAAGACTTGAAGTTCAATAAAGAAAAAAAAAAGTCGTTGTCTTGTGTTCACGTCGTAGTCGTGCAGTAACGGCAAAGAAATGTACCAAAAAGCGTGATGCAACAACAACAACAACATCTTTTATTTAAACACGGTGGGTTTTAAAGCTAATATAGCTTATGGGGCCGTGTAAAAAATGTTAATAAAATAAAATAATAAAAATTATTAAAATTGAATGTAGTCAATAAAAGTTGAGATATGTACAATAAAATCACTGTCAATTTGGGGACGACCCATTTGCGGTGACTCTTCATTAAAGTTCAAGTTTCTGAGAGCGTGAGACTTTTTTGCCCTTTTGGCATAGTCCCTGGCGCTGACAGCGGATGGTTCTAAAAGATTCCAAACAATGGATCCTCTGTAAGAAATAAGGTTTTTCATATAATGAGTTTCAAAACGTTGTACGCTAACACGATGTTGATGACGGAGGTCCTACTTAGACTCTTTCCTTTGGATTATATGTTCCAAGCATGATGGAGTTATGCGGTAGTATATATTATGAATTAAGGCGGCTATTTTGACCTTATAAGTGTCGAACAAAGAGTCCCAGTTAGCTGTTTTTCACGTGCAGAGTTGTTGTTTTGCAATCTAAACCTATTGCTTTCTAGCCGTTGTCGTTGCCGTCGCCGTCGTCGTTGCTTAAGTTCCCTTACATTCTTGTGTTTACGCTTTATGTCGAGGCTATCCCCATCAGCTTGCGTCACTAGTGAGGACCAAGTTTCAATTTACTTAGTTAATAATTACCAACCTTTTCATCGATTAGATCGCTAGGAATAAAAGGACATCTTCGTTGCATCTGCTGAAGAATTCCTCTACCCATCACTGCATCAGGAGAGTCAAAATACGGCCGTCCATAATAATCGCGCCCTGAGTAATGGTATCCCACGATTCCCTGTTGAACTGGATCATACGACAGGGCTGTTCTCCCAGCATATGCTGCGCTATAATAATCAGCTTGTGGACTAAAAAGAAACATTAAAACAGACATATTCAGTGTGGTTCGTAAAACTGCACGTCGAAGGTCTCGGGTTCGACTCCTGCCGGGTGTGAAACTACTCGTTTTGTTTTGTTTCTGTTTTTTAAAAAAATACACATAGGAGGCGTTTTGCAGCATCAATTTATTAGGAAATAACGTCACATTTGACAAAACCTAAAACAGCTCTAACGCACTTCCTAATCTGAGATTACTACTAGTTCCATGCAATAAAAAATGTCTAACTGATTCCCTACCTACAGTACCCAGTAGGATCAGATGGATAGCCAAAACCATCATAATGCTGATAACCGTTATGGGGTTGAGATCGTATTGGTGCCATGTCTCTTCTCGGTTGTGCCGGCCTGCCATTATACAAGGTGTGATGGTGGTTCACGTGACCATTTGTCATTCCATTCATACCACTTATGCCGTTCACTCCATTGATTGCTTCATCCTGAATAGTTAGCGGAGAGTTTCGAGGTGGAGTCATGACACCTGCACAATCAAAAGGGGAGAACATGTAGGTAATAAATTATCTTATAATATAAAGTCTAATATTATTATTACATGCCCTTTGCCAAAATTTATGCTGCTTCGGGACTTTGAAGCTCTGACAAATATTCCGTTTAGGATCATGCCCTTGTAGGCCTCAACAATCAACAGAATTCTGACAAGAATGGTCATAAACTACCACCTAACCTGTTTTTGGTCAAAATGTTTTGAAACCTCTGCTGGTTAAACGTGTCTGTGGCTAAATGAAATTTAGGCTAAGTTAAACTCAAAACATGGCTGGTAAACTGTAAGAGGTATGCAGGGGTGCCCTTAACAACTCACAGGGGTTTGTGGGTCTTTTTACAGCCATTCCCTGAGGTCTGGCCAAAACGTTAAAGTGTCGCTGAGAATCATGGCTCGTGCTTCCAAAGTCTTTTTGTCTGCTCCCTCCCCTTCCCCCTACTGTAAGTATATGGCAAGTATCTAAGGGGGTGTTTACATGACACCGGGGCGACTTTCGCCCCAAAGCGAATTCACTCCGGTTCCCTCTCATGGCTCTACATTTGTTTACATGCTACTTCTACAAATTTCATGCTGGCGCGAGTCCCCCCGGCGCAAGTTCACCCCGGTTCTTGTACCGGGGCGAGAATTTCACTCCGGTACGAAATCTCGCAACGGTATCATGTAAACACGAAACGACCACCCGTTTCGGTGTGAAATCGGTCTGCCGGTAGACTGGAATGGGTAGCGCATGCGTAATGTTCGCGATTTTCAATCATACGTGCATTTTATCAACATGAAGTGTACCTACAAATAACGAGCTGTGAAATAACCCTGTCATCATGTAAACGCGATACGCAAAAAGTCATGTCGGTATGAAACTCGTGACGGTGCGCGTTTTCTCATGTAAACACCCCCTTAGGTTCCACTGGTTAGCAGTGTGATGGTGCCTGGGTGGATGCTATTCTCATGGTTGACAAGGTTATGCATTGTACTTGGCGGCAAATTGGGACTCCATTAGCCTCACAGGCACCTCCCCCACGCTCATCTCTGTTGATGAGTTTTAAGCCACTGTCTATTGACAACAAAAAGGTAAACCAGTTTTCTTACCAAGTGTAACATCCTTTCCTCTGGACACGACATTAGAATAGGAATTGCCAGGCGGGTAATACTGGAAATATGCACCTCTCTCACTTCCAGAAGAAGGAATATAAGATGGCGGCACATGATCATATGCCGAGCGAGGCCCCCCAAAGCCATCACTCTGGTAAATGTTCATGTGCTTCATTCGCTGACTTATCATCTGAACTTGTTCCTGGCTGTCTCTGCGGGTTACTTGTGGTGGAGGGCCATAACTGGGTGTCGATTGTGACATTTCACCTGACATAGAGGAACAGAAAATATTCGGTTTAGTTTTCTACATGGAGACATATGACAAAAGTACAGTGTAGTACTGTATGCTATTGCACTAATCTAAGGCATCCTTGTCTTCGAGCAGTGAATCCTTTGCTAGTATATGTTGTAGTTGATTTTTTATCTCAGTTAATTTTTATTTTTCCTTTGTTTTTGGGTATGGTAATGTATTCTAATGAATTTAAAACAAAGGAAAAACAAAAATTAACTTAAATAAAAAATTTAACTGCAACACTGATACATTCATGCGATATACGTCTTGTTCTTTAACTTTGATCATCATCCTATGAGGTAACATGTCAAATAAAACACTCAAACTGTACAGGCCCTGGTTGTTCAAACGTTGGATAGCGCTATCCATCGGATAAATCTCTATCCAGCGGATAGCGTAACTGATTTCCGTAATACTTATCCGCTGGATGGTGATTTATCTGGTGGGTATTGCTATCCAACGTTTGAACAACCGGGGACAGGACATCAGTCTCTCCTATAAGTATCTTGCTATCTACAACAGTGAGGCCCTCACAGGAGGGTGTGTGTCCTACATCTGAATTTTAAAACCAATGGTTTCACGCATTGAGAGGAAAGCTACGTCACTGTCGATACTGTACTACTGCATTTCCTCTTATCTTTGTGGCAGTCACAGTATCAATGCCTTAACTTAGGAGGCATGGGCGAGGCCTTACAAAGTGAATTACATGTACATAGAGGATATTACACGGTGGCGCGAAGATGTGAGTTTTATTCTCAAGTGGCAAAACAATATGTTATGAACGAACGCAGTGAGTGAGTAAAATATTGTTTTTGCATTGAGAAAATAAAATTCACATCTTCAAGCCACCATGTAATGTTCTTTTTATTATATAGACAAAAAGACATCTATAAAATAATAGAGGGAAATTACCAAAATTATGTCATCGATAAACTCACGTGTGAGATTATGGAAACTAAACCACCCTGGTCCCGGATGTAGTTTTTATGAATTTTACGAGTGGTACATTTTCCAGTAAAACACTCGTGTCTACATAATAAAATGTAATATATTATACTGTATTTTGTACAAGACACTAAATTCCTCTCCATTCATACCTGTAACATAGTGAGGAGAAGATCTGGCCACACCATTGACAGCGTTGGCAGGAGCTTGAGTAACAGTTGGGCTTGTGTCACAGCCATTCTCTATGGAGCCATGAGGGGAGTATTGATCAGGCCCTGCCCCAGGGCCCGATCCTCTGGGTATTGCTGTAGGGCGGGGTCCCCGAGTTCTCCTCTTGCTGAACCTAATGATACATCATGTAAATAACATTAAAGGTATATCCCTCTACACAAAAAGAACATTGTAATCTTGAAGTAAGGGTTCACGATTGTTGCTCAATGAAGATATCATTTTGAAAAAACTGAAAAGGTTCAGTTACGTGTATGGTTGACTTTACTAAATTATGACCCGGGAAATTATTTTAATTTAGTGTGGAATTGCAGTTTATTTTTAATCAGGAATCTCTTGTTTTTTATGAACTGGCCTAATTACCCAGATATCACCATTCCTGATACATTTACAGTATATATGTTTTTTTTTACTTCAAAATTTACTTGTGTTTTTTATTTTTGGAAGAAATCTCATGCTGAAAATGATAATAACAGCATCCTTTCCAGGGAAGGACACAGCTCGCAATCAAGACAATTAGATGGAATTACCAGCCGGAAAAACCCGTATTAAGATGATTAAAATACTCACCTCTCTAGCTCCTCCTCAGAGTGTGCAAATGTGCAGTGAGCTCCCCTGGGGCATCCTCCTCGTGAGTGATCTCGGCACATGCTGGTTTTAAATTTGTTGTTGCTGTGAGGCTAAAGAAGACAACATTGAATTCAAATGAGTTGTCACAATAATTGATTCCCCTATAAATTGCATATAAAGTAAGTATCTAGAGTGTTAGCTCAGATTCAAGCCATTGATTAAGACACAAATTACCCCAAACTTCCGAAAATAAGCCCCGGGACTTATATTTTTCAAAGGCCCCTTTTGAGGGGCTTATTTTTGGAGGGGCTTATCCATGGAGGGAAATTTGCATTTCAAAATTGATTGGGCTAGCCTTATAGTTGAAAGTAAAATTACCGTTTTTGCTTTGCCCTATTTGAGGGCAATTTTCCAAGTACAAGCCCCCGGTGGGCTCATATTTGGAGGGACGATTAAAAAGGAGGGTTTTTTGCGTTACAGGTTTGGGAGGCTTATATTTGGAGGGGCTTATGTATGGAGGGGCTTATTTTCGGAATTTTACGGTATAACTGTCGATAACTAACCTGAGGTGGATCACTAGAGCTTCTCATTCCCTTGCCATATGCCTAGTGCACAAGGAAAAGAGAAAACACAACAATTACAAAGGGAGAATAAAAACCAAGAAACTGATCCACAACATAACAATGTACTCTTTAATAAAAACAATCAAATAAGAGAGCACTAACTTTTGAAAACTTTACAAGTCCATGAACAACAGAATGTACTGACGCCATTGCTTTCTCTAATTCCTTCCACTCTGGACATGCTGCCTCTGTTTTAAAAATCAAAGAAACTAAAACATTAACCCTTTAAACCCTAAGATCAAACTTTGAGTTCTTATTTGTTGCCCCTATTCATTTCCTACAGAAGTAGTTGGGAGAAGTTGATGAAATGTCGAGTAAATTCATTTTGTCTGATCACGTCCGTAACTCTCATGGCTACTCTGTTTCACAAAGAATTAATATTACAAGGAGAAATTTGACGATGATCACTCTTAGGGCTTAATGGTTAAGAAAATTAATTCCTAGTACTCTTGGCTGCTCTAGCTAGAATGCTAGCACTCCTCTCAAAGGATCATAAAAAAATGATGGACAAGTAGTACTAAATCCAGCAAGTGGCATGAGTGGGCCAACTGTCAATGACAGAGATTGTCAGTAGAGTGATGATCTCTGCATAATTGCATTGCTTCTGTCTTTTTGACAGGCTGAAAAATCATGTACCATTTCTCAACAGTCAAAACCAAATCTCCAAATTGTGACTTGTGACTGACTAACCGAAGTAACATAATTCACATCAATCTAGTTTAAACTTACAAAAACATAACAATACAAATTACATTCCATCAATTCCCCACAACAGAATTATTTTATTACACCTCTTATTATGCAATACAGGCCTCGCATAGCACACAAACCTGGTGACGCATCAATCTGCGAGAGCAGCTCAAACTGGTCACGCATCTGGCAAAGGTCACCTGGGTCTCCAGACCTCTGCAGAGCAATGATCAACTCCTGGATGCTCTGAGAAAAAGATGCTGGCGACTGAAGCTGAAATGTACAAAAACAATATTAGATTTCACCCTGGTATAGTACAAAATATTGCAATAAGGATGTGAAATATTGCTTAAAACAGAATGACTTTGATGATGTATACCAACTTAACTAAAAGATAAATATTCAAGGCAAATTTCTTGCACACAAGAATTCCTTACAAGGAATCTTTATTGTGCCAGTTACTTTGCTTTTTTTTCACAAGAAAAAGTAACCAACATGAAAGACAGTAATCACTGTTGCACCTTGTCGATAATGGATTGCATGTGGGACTTGTGATCTAGATCTCCATACAGCAATGATGACCACTGGTCTGGAAGAATACGCAGTCCTGCCTCTGTAGCAATCTGTACAATCTGTGCATCATGTTCTTTTCGCAGTGCGTCATATGTTCGGAACTATATAAAGCAAAAGAGCAAGTGAGTGAAAAATCCATTTAGATATCCCAAGCTTACATCAAGAGGTTTATTCTATATGTACAAAATAATGTATACACATTCACATTGTTGAATTATCAGCATAACTCTTGAATATTTCTTTTGCCTTCAAATCAGATAAAATTACTGTACCTGTTCTTTAAGCTGCATCAAAGATGATTCATTGCTCTTTTTTTCCACCTAAAACACAGTCACATGAATGCACACATTAATCATACAATAATCAAAGAGATTGTTTGAGGGAGATGGAAATGATTAAAGGTACTAAAATGTATTTACAATTGAAAACAAATTCACCTACAGACACTCAAAAAATGTATGGAGAACATTCATACAAATATTAATGTTGCGGCACTCCAAACAGCAACTGTTTTGGTTGCAAATGGTGACCCAAGGACCCAATCATATTGCAAGACTTTTCAAGATTTCCGAAGTTTTCTGAGCTCACTTCAAGGAGTTCTAAGAAACTAAATATGCCCATACACACCTTGTTTTTATTTTACTTTATAAATTTCCCAAAAATGAAATGAGTTTAAGGCTGTAACTAGTACAAATGTTTCCTCCAAGTGTAAGAAAATGGTCCACAAGCAGTGTGTGATTGACCAGCAGATGTTCAAGGTACATGTATAGGAGATACAGTGCAAGAACGTACCTTAAAACATGATGCCCTGTAAAGTAACTGTACTACATGGCCAATACTTGTCTTAGAGGCTTGTGGAAACTGCGGCTCCAACTTTTGAACAACAAAAAGAACTAAAACTTTCCTAGACAGAGCTTCTCCTCCCTCAAGAGCCAACAAAATCAGTTTTAAAGCTTCCTCTTGCATTGCTGGTCCTAAAAACTGACAACCACGGTTCCTCACTGCAGCCCATAAATTTGCTGATAATTGTTGCTGATTTTGGTGTAATAAAATAAGCTCTGTAACTGTTCTTTCTCCAAGGCTTCTTGCTGCACGCATAGCCCTCGTTCGTCCGTCAACTTCAGCAATCTGACAGTTAATTAAAGTAACCAGCTTACGTTGCATTGGTCTTGTTAGTATACTGTTTCCACTTCCATTAAGAGAACCAATACAAGCACTTCCATTGCCATTACCGTTAACTACTCCATTTGGAGCACTGGACACAGGTTGTAAAAACAGTGCAAGTTCTTCAATAGCACGTTTGGCCGCTCGATATTGATCTGCATTGTCCCGTACACTTTCTATGGCTGGAAGTGAATCATCTGGCACTTCTACTCCAACTAACTGAAGCAGAGCATAGTTGTAAGGAAGCTTGGAAATGTCTGTGTCAACAATAGCCTGGTCAAATGGACACTGTGTTCTCGGGAGCTTTGATAAGCAGGAAATGCACATTGTGTGGCCACATCCAAGGCTGATTGGCTGTCTGGTGCGTTCGTCGAAGTCGTTGGTACATATTGGACACTGTAAAAATTCTGTCCACTGAGGGGTTTGTATCGGCATGATTGATTTCAGCTATAGCAGATTGCAGCTTAACTTAAAATAATGCTAAATACCATGGGTATCCTAAAAACAAAAACAGTTATAATAAGATTAAGACTTGCTCTCTTCAATCAGTCAATGTTAGCAACAGTAAAGTTCTTACATCTGTATAACACTAAATAGAACATGATTTGTAAGATTGCAAGAAATTACAGACTGAGTCATACAGTCACGTGACAAAATAGAAAGAACTTCCAAGAAGCTGAAGAGACATGCTTCCAGGAAAAAGAGCTGCTTTGGACACTCTTGCATCAATTGCACATCCCCCCTTGGGGATCACATGAGTTATGTAAACTGACAAGAAAATCGGAAAGTTGAAAATAACCACCCATATCAGACCATGTTTAGCTTCACTACAAATGTTCTAGGAATTTTTAAAAGTAAAACTTAGAGTTCTAGTTTATAAAATTCTGGCATCAAATGTGTACCCCTAATACTATGAAGAATCCAGTAATTTATTATGCCACTCTCTCAGAACTAAAGTATTCAAGCAACTCAGTTTGTGCTAATTTTCTCTTGAGTAGTCATCTCTCTGTTACAATTTCCCATTATTTCATACATGTAGGTCACCATTTCATGAAACACAATGCAAATGTGCACCAAGGTTAAACATGAAACCATTTCAATTCCCTGCAGAACTACTGCAGCAATATCAGGATATTTTCTAGAGAGAATCTTAGAGATTCTAACTGTGTGTGTACACATTTATTTGAACAGAAGAACTGTACTGCATCTATGAAAAGTCAAAAACCTACCAAAAATAGAAAATCTGAATAATTAACAAAGAGCTTCCTGTTTACAAGTGACCAACTTTCATAAAAGAATTTACATAGCTTATGATCTGCCTTCTCGCCACATAAAACCATCAGAGTCCCTTGCACATGTGATACAAGTTTAAACCAGAAAACAAGAAAAGACTTGAATATCAAAAACTAAAACTATAAAAACAGCTGGTGACTGTTGAACACTGTAGCTAACTTTCCAAGAAAACTGCTTAAAAAAAGATAAAGTAACCTTTTCTTGAAAAAATAAAAAGGCAACTACAGTCGTAAAATTCCCCTCCAGTCAGATGATTGGTTTCATCTGTGACAGTTGGAAAGCGCGATCAACAATCAAATCTACATTCTACTACAACAAGTCATCCACAAAAAATGTAAACTGTTAGTTGAACATTATTTCCAGCATTTTCTTCTTCATAGGTGAGAACTTCCTTTGCATGCATAAAACTAAACGTTTTACTATTTACCATAAACTTAGGGGAATGATATTTTCAGAAAACCACATATTGTTTACTCCAGGGTGATAGAACTTAAATCGTGATATTGGAAGCATTCAAAACTATTTTCTTATGAACACCTTATTTCTGTACAGTGGTGCATTTAGTATGACTTGTTTCAGATTTTGTGTAATCAATATTTTTTTTTTCTCTCACTATGCCAAAACACAAGATTAAAAAGACTACTAAATGGGTAAAAAACAGGAAAAATAATTTTGAAAAATATATTAATACTACAACATCTTGGCGACTGATCCGTGAACCCAAATATGTTTTAACGAGATTACGCCAAAGTTTAACAACGAAAAGCTCTAACGATTTTCGGACCCCTTTAATCAACAAGAAAATGAACTTCTTTCAATAGTTTTACAATGGTCGGATCCCTGCTCGATCAATTCTTGAACAAGCTATTTCGTGACCCAAGCTGGAATTTGCATTAGCAAGCACAAACCATAGCATCGAGACTTCCTGATGTATACTAAAATATTGAACTTTCTACGAAGCTTGATAAGAAAACAACAACATCGACGAACATTCTTCTTATTTTATGGCCTTCAAATTAATTTCCGGCAGTTAACGTCAAGTAGACGCAAAAACAAACACCAAAGAACGAGTACAATGTACAAGATTTTGAAATTCCAGTGAGTGCTTTGAATAGACTGAATAGGTCATGCGACGAATACAAAACAAAGCTCAATACGATCATTCGTACGTGCGAATTGCAGATTATCCCAAAATTATAAACCAAATATGTGGATAACAGGAGATCTGTTTAACCAGTTCTACGTAGAAAACTACCACCTGAACATTTTAAATATTCCCAGATCGTGAGATGGACATTTTCTCGCGAAATTTCTGAACAGTTGACAAGCCCAAACTCACAATAATACGCACGAGAGAGCAACATGATTAGTTTCAAGCACGATCCCACTATATACCGATTTGTACCAAAAGCTAATGTAAAGAGATTGATTCTACAGTCTTAAGGAACGAAAACAAATACAGAAACGTTAAGAAAACTCCACGAGAGCGATAGATTCAAGGCACAAAACATAGTGTCAGTTTACGTGTTTCTGCACGTTCCCACGGACTGCAAATCGATCAGAAGGCAGCATTCCGCGCCAATAAACTCACCTTAAACAAATACAAAATCACTATCCAACACTGGAAAATACTTGTGTGCACAATAAATGTCGTCAGCAATTAACTAGGCTTTTCCAGAAAGCAGGAACGTTACGATGAATCGCAGTTAAACAGTACCAAAGGGGTCGATTATCCTCGCAAGCTAAGGAAGTCAAGTTTCGTTTCCAACACGGAAAGAGGAATTTAAGCTTTAGACACACAAAAGATGTCGTTTACGGGTCCTAAAACACTCCCAAAGGAAGTATGGTGAAAGTATTAACTCTAGTGAATGAGCTGAGCTCCTCGCATTTGAAAATACCTATTCGAGTCGACGTATTTCACGACGATGTTCACGAGCTTCGTCAGTTTCATGATTGAAATATACGCCATGACCGGATAAAGCAACTGACGGTATCTCCCCCGGGGATAACGTCATCCTTCTACGCCTGCGCTCTAAACTCTTACCGGAAGCAAACATGCCCTTTTAGCAATCTCATTGGTTGATTGCAAGCACAAAGGAGCAAAAATCTTCTCTTCTCCGCGGTAGGGGAGGGGTGAATGACTATCTCTTTGTTGCTCGAAAGATCAGATGTAATTTTGTTAGCTGTAAATTAAATTAGGCATTACATCTAACGACGTGCTTCCTTTCACAATGGAGCGCTTTTTAGTAGCACGCCTGTTTGACAAAATGCCCTCTTTTGTTGTATTCCTTTATTTTCGGACTTTGACTCTTTCTCAAACGTGAACTTGATGCATGAATAATCGGCCCAGACTTGCCTTTACTGTGGCAGTACCGGTTGTAATTTACATTGTTTGTTACTAGCTTTTAGATCAATATTTACTACTGAAACTTTTTTATATCTCAGCTATGTCAGCTATAATTGTAGCATTCCTCACTGCCATTTATCTAGAGAAATGTGGAAATATAAACAATTAAATAGTTCATCTACGATTCCAAACATTCACAAAAATATTTGAGCACAAAATTCAGTCCTATCCTAATTCTAATCCTACAAACATAGATACATGTCAAACTTGCTTTCCAAAGTGATACAGATTTCAAGATATGAAAATGCAAATAGGGTATATTTATTCTTCAAAAAAAAGAATCTGCTGATTTCACACAACAGGAAATGGTTTATGTGACACACCGGAAGTGTATGAAACAGCGGAGCTATTCTACATTGATAACTATTTCAAAATAAATATTATTACATATTTAAATACTGGTCTAGTGTACTGCAAAATATGCTGAAACAAATAATGCAGGGAAACGTGTAATATTAATTCCGGTATCTAAATCGAAGACATTGTTCGCCCTAAATATAACGCTGAGGAAATCTGAAGGGACTTGTCTACTGGGCCCACGCATGTTGAAACTGGCAAGGAAACAAACTTCCGCAAGTTAACGAACCATAATAAACAGAATGCCGATTTGTTCTTAATTTAAGTTGGGAGCTTAGTAAACTGTAGGCTTCATGCCCCGCCCGAAATTGCGACTGTTGTTTATGAGATCGCAGGTCGTTCAACAGGTATTTTGAGGTGGAAAATTTCTTATATGTAGTTATATAGGCGTAAACAAGCCACCGCCGCGTAACGACAGTCCAACAAAGGCATCAAGCGAACGTTTACTAAGAAATACTTCTCTGTCTGGCTTCTTCGAGAGAAAATGTTGCTTTCATTTTACTCCACAAACGCGTACGTGTGTTTAGATAGTATATTTAGAAAGTGCATGCAACAGGTGGTATTGAAAGAAATACATACGGCATGGAAAACGAGCATTGTGTCTGTTTAAAGCCTTGTCTGTTTACGGGAAACAGTTTTTCCAAAAAAAAAAAAACGAACAAAGCTCTAAAACAGCTTATCATAGGTTGTATAAAGCGACAAAATTAAGTACATTTACTCTCAAAGTATTAGCTTGAAATTGAGCTGGATCGGTTTTCCCAATATTCCAAAACAAAAGGCAAACTTCTCACAATGTGATGTGAGAGGTATGTGTTCATGTAGACTTTTTTAGAACTTTGCTCGGTCTTACAGTGAATTCTACCACAAATTCACAACTATACAAAAAAGTTCGATTTTTCTGTTAGTATCTACAGAAGGCGAGAATTACAATTGTGTATACGTTGTACTAGCTTAACTGACCTTAAAACCTGGCTCCAAATTCATCCACGAAGGACAAATTCTCGTTTTGGTCCGGTTGGAAACTTCACCCTCACAGCTGAGGGCTTTTCTCGACGCTTGCGGAAACTTATAGCTCACACACCCTGGTTGCAAGCGGGCAAAACAAAAAAAAACACTTATAAAAAACAATTACGCCATAAAACTTGAGGCAAATTGTTGACTGGTGTTTGTTCTCACATGCGCCAGACTAAGGCGTGGCAATTTGTTTATGGCGAGTCGTCGTGTCACAGTAAAATATAGGCTGCATGTGAGATGAACTGTAAAACTTAGAAGCTATAAGGAAAATATTAACGGTCGCCTGTCACTTGTCTGTACAGTATTAATTTAGAGCAGGTTAATGGGGTTTTGTGAAAAGGGGGACCGTTTCGCACGTTCTTTTCATGACAATGAGATTGTTATTGTCAATGTGATTCTGGTTCTCAGCGTTTTCGACCTTCCAGGTATCGGAGGGGTAAGCCGGTGGGGATGGGTAACGTAGGATTTTAGAGAGCATGACCGTTCTATTGTTTGAAAGTACGAAAATGTTGCGTAGTAAGGTCTAACATTGTTCAAAAAGTAACACGACCTTGTTAAGTAACTCTACATTATATAGTTGTAAGCGAAATCAGCAATAGGCCCGAGTGCAAAGAGAACTAACATTTCAATATGTTTAAGTCAGAGTTTTAACATTAACGTGTCTCTCTATCCCACCAAAGAATTCCTGGATCCTTGCTCCCCCCGGGTTCGCGGACAAGGCGATAGTTTGTTTATTTTGAAGATATGAGCTCTGCAGGAGTGTGCCAGCATGCAATGAAACAGGTGTGGTCAGAGAAATCGAAATTAAATCGACGTTTACTAAATATATATAAATGGATAGCACTTTAAGGTGCTCTGCATACCATTATTTATATTCTGGATCTTATCCTGACTAGCAATGAGAAATAGGATGTAGGACTTTCATTTTGAACACCGAAAAAAACTCAAAATTTACAGAAAACAACATTTTTTGTCATCATGATCGTAAATAATAGGTGAAAGTCACTAGTTTATCTATCTCTGTTTTAACGTGTCTAGCCAAACCTCGTGTCAAAAAGCCATAATAAGTATAGTCGTTTAATTCAACACTCTTTTGGTGCTAGCTTTATTCCCGCGAAATTTGCGCAATCGACAAACGTGTGCTCGTTTAGGTGCTACCTGAAATGTTCTCAATCATGATTTTTAGGAGCTTAATATTAGCAATGCAGACGCAAATTCTTAGCATTAAGATCAGTTCAGGGCCCGTTTACAGCTAATCCGGGATTAAAATTTTAATCCACAATTGTATATATCCTTCCATGGTCTCTAAAACTGGGGATGATTTTGTGTTTTTAGCATGGCTCTAGCAGGAGTGAAAGCTCAAAATCATTTTTCATGCTCCTAGGCGAAAAAAAATGGATTTAAATTTGAATTCACCACTTCACCGTCGGTAAGACTTAACAAACGATCTTTCGAACGACATGAACGATTAACAAACGATAAGATTCCTGCTATGAACTGAAATTCATAATGTCAAAACTGTTGTTTGACGCCAAATTCATATGGAAAAGGCTAAATTTTCTCCACTGCTTAAACAAGAACAAGCTCAGAGTAACTTGTTTAACAGGTTTGAAACCAGGCATTGTATTTGGAATCAGTTGGGGTATTAGGTGATGCGTACACCTGCAAAATTCTAAAGATATCTACTTCAGTTTTATGCATAAGTGACAAAATAACTGAATACAAGGGGAGCGGATATTACCTGTCGGCAACAGTAGTAACGGGTTCTGTCTTGTGGTTCAGGAAGTGTATCCCGGTAATTTAAACGATTTGTGTGAACAAAACCGTGATCAAGGAAAATAAAAGTGATCTACGACAATTGCTTTAGCTGGATTCAAAGTATTTGCCCCCGGGTACCTTGTATGCTGTACGTTCGACAAAATGGACAAAAAGCCTTTATAAATCACAGCGGAGAACCAGTGAAACGGCGAACCCGCCTTGTCATGATTGTAATTCTCAGTCGATCAGTTTTTAGTTGCCCTTCCGGAATCTGTAAAAAAATACTTTTTGCTTTAGTAAACATGTTCTACGGTGTTAGTTCTTCTTTCTTCTTTCTTCGTTTTCACTTGTAAAAAAGACTGACTTGCGTTATTTTCAAAACTGTCCGCCATGTTCAAGCACAAGGGGAGAAACTGTCTTCACTTCGTCAAGTGTATTAAATGTACAAAGCGCGTCGGGTATTGTCAAAGACCAATCTGTTAAAATGTACGCAGATCACGGTTTGTTCGGCTAAGACGCGGGCGGGCAAGATAAAGCGTACTCGAGCGGACAAAAAGAAAACGTCAAAAAGAACTCAGAGACCGGTATCCCACAGTCATCTTGACCTCACGCTTGCTCAATAAGACCGATGTTATCGTATTTTGCACTGACAATTTCAGCCCTGTGATGAAAAATACTAAAAGACTATTTAGGGTAACAAAAATTGGTTAAACAGCTTGTCCCGTTAGGACAAGGACTTCGGACGGCCTAAATGAGTTTGTAAGAGGACTGCATGCTTGGAATAAAGCTTGAACGGGGTTAAATATTTTTTTGCCAGTAAAAAATACAGAGTCGTCGTTAAGAAAGACTAATTTTAACGTTCAGTTTTGAAAACAGTGTACAAAGTACCAGCTAAAATACTTTAGACGGAGTGATCTTATCCGGATCTTTGATGCAGACAAACGTAAGGTGTGCAACTGCGAGAGTGAAATAAAAAATAGTTCGATCGTAAATCGAACGGTTTTCAACAAGTTAAGGTCGCTTAATGCAGTCTCTTTTCATTCTAGAGTTGCACTATAAATGCTAGTATTTCTAAGGGAGCTGTTTGGGCCAGAAATCTAGTTTGG
The DNA here is from genome assembly GCA_038088405.1 of Porites divaricata. NCBI lineage: Eukaryota > Metazoa > Cnidaria > Anthozoa > Scleractinia > Poritidae > Porites > Porites divaricata. Next base: position 43,393,651 of record JBBMOI010000003.1, read on the forward strand.
CGTTATAAACAATCTTATCATCCCATCCCAATCCCATCCGTAACTAGCTTTGACATCACAAAGTAACAATTATGAGGGGCAAGTGATCAACAAGTGATCAACTACTGGTTACATAATGAAAATAATTTAAAATCAAATTTACGAAGGTGAGCTTTAATTTTACTACAAAGACGGAAGTCTTTCACTCAGTGATTCATTTCACGTGCACTTCTAGTCTAGAATCAGAACTCAAAAATGCCATGGTTTTGTTTGATGGTATTCCATTCAGACTGTTTTCTATTATTATTTTATTTCATATTTTCAATATTTTGCACTGAATTTTAAAGAAAGCATCTTATGGATGTAGAATCAGAGTAGGAAGAATAGATAGCCGAAATAAAACTTTGACCTTCACGAGACTGATGGATGTCCAGCATGCTATGCTTTGTTTTGTTGTGTAACGCGAGCATTTTTTGTTATTATGACTATGGTCAGTAAATTACTTCTTGTCATCGACAGTTATATTACGAATGAAATATTTTTCGTGTTTTTGGCCCGTTCTATAGGTTTAGCCAAATAAAGCTATTTTTTCAGTTTTCTTATCTTCAACACACAGGGAATTTAGCAGTTTAGAGACGCGAGTACAATCTTATGATTGCTCACTAGCAATTAACAGTAGATTTTACAAGTTACAACTGATTTTGCCATCATCAAACAGCTTCAAACCGTTCACATAGAGACGCAAATATCAAATAGGAAGTTTAAGAACTTACCTTCAAAGCCAGAATTTTCATAACTTCAAAAAAAGATTTGATTTTCCACTTTAATCGGCTGAATCACAGACTCGTCGACCGTTCATTTTCACATGTAAGAACGGAACTGAACATGTTAAATCGTTGTTAATAATGATCAAATGACTAAGCACATGATGCATTTATGATACGATAATGAAACACGAACTTCAAAATTAGAAGATTACCTTGAGCTACTCCAAAAACCTGAAATTTCAAATATACTAATTTCATTTGTGAACCATATTTTGAAAAAGGTGATTTTGGAAATTCTACAATTAATCGAGCTGCCATATCGCTCCGTACTAAATTTCAATTTCTTTTATTGGCTTTTTAACTTTGAATTTAAATGTTTATCCCGGATTTTAACAATTAACCGCTTACTAAGAGATTGCTAAATAAATGCATTAACGGACGGTTTTTCAAGGTTTTGGCTTTAATGGTACATTGGAACTAGAATACAGGCCATTTCCTATGAGTTTCAAAAACCATCACTTTCAAATAAAGTCAAGGCAAAAACTGTCTCTCGGAAAAAGTGAGTTTTATTTGTATGAGAATAAAAACAATCATTTTCATGTCAAAGGCTTTGCACTCACCCTGGCCTGTTCTAGGTTCCGATACAGTTGGGTCCGCGGGAATTGAGAATGCTGTCGCGTCTTCCCCCATCCTCGGAGACCCAGGGGCAGGTAATGGGGGCGAGGGAAAGTCTAAACGGCTGGAAAAATATGGCACGAAGAATAGTAAACTGACGGCGAAAAGAGCCCCTGGGGACAATGTCTTACCAGACCAGTTCCAAACGGTCGCCGCCGTTCTGCCTTCTGATTGGGCAGGAAAACTCAAAAGTTTTCTGGCACCACCACTCGTGAATGCGAAGCTCTGTCCTCATTTTCAGAGGGATCTTGGCAGGAGCCGGCAGGTGCTAAGCATTAATGTAGGTACGGAACGCAGCTGTACATAAAAACGTTGGCCAAAAAAAGGTTTATCTCCTATGATTGTTTAAGTTCGTAGCCTACTTTGTATGCGAAAATTGAGCTTAAGCAAGCTGTGTTTAAGAGCAACTGTCTCCTCCTCGAACTTCGCCGCGCCATAACAAAAAGGGGAGCGGAGCACAGCGGAGCTGGGGCTATAAGCCTGCACATTGATATTTCCATAACAACCATTTCAAAACGTAACCCGCCTTTATTGTCTAACTATACGGTCCACCTATCTATCCATTCATCCATCCCTACATACATACGGATACACAGTCATCCATCTATTTATTTTTTCGCACGTATTGATAACAAAACCAGGTGCGGATCTAGGATAAATACTGACCGATTTCTTAAACGAGCGCCAAAAGCGTAAGTTTCTAGCGGGGTCCGGGGGCATGCTTCCCTGGGGAAATTTTTTGGATTTGAACTCCTTCAATTCCCCTTACTTGGGTTTCTGATCGTTCGGTCAGAATATTGGCCGGCAGTTCCTTTCTCCTCGAATGAAGCCTTACAAATCGGCGATTATTTTTATGATTATTTCTTACGCCCGGAATTTGGAAAAAAATTGTGCAAACCATTTTCCAGAAAAAATGTACATTTCATAAAAAATCTGACCGATTTCCGTAAAACGGTGGAAACTGGTGTGGATCTGCGCCTAAGAACTCTGACTGTAGTTTGAACGAAAATAACCGATTTTTCCCACTTACAGTTTGTAAATATGGGCAGATTAAAAAATCGTCACATAGAACTTGATACAGAACGCTGATAACCAATTCGAAGGCAGACCCGCTGAATGAAACCGAAATTTCATTGTAATGATATTTTTAAAAATTAGTTGAAAATTAGTTGTAATCGTTTTGAGACTAAATTCGCCTAGAGAAAAAATCAGTCCTAGCTCAGCGTCAGCTCAGAAATAGACTCATCTTATCACACGTAACACGTCACGTTTCAGCTCAGCTTCCGGATCGAAACCAACCTCGTTTACAGCGGAAGTCCTATTTTTTACCCGGGTCAATAGAAGAGTCAGTATGGCAGCCGGATGCTTGGCGGAAACGAAGTCCAAAAAAGTTAATGCTTCTTAGAGCCTTCTTACGATAAGCACTCGTGTTTCTACGCTTATATTGACTTAGGATGTATTTTTCCCCTCTTTTTAACCTAAAAAGGAATTCCTTTCTCGTCTTGTCTCATGAGTGAAGAACGAAAATAACAGTCGCAAGCAGTCTCTTTTGTCTCTTTTCGGTCTGTCGTGTCGAGGCTTGGCAGGGCTACCCTAGCTAGGTTTTTTCCTTTTTGGGGCCCGAGCGGCTAATATAAACTCTTTACACTTCTCACCGCTGGTAAGCAAGAAGACCTCTGGCATGACTCGCGAGAGCGGCGGATTTTATAGCCGTCAAGGGAGGTGGAGGTTTGCCTCATTCGCTACCTACGCAACCACCCTACTAACCGTGAGAGACTTCTACCAGTCAAATAAACTCGAATTTTGGGCGTGCAGAATATCAAGCAGCCCGCCAGCAGTTCAGATTACTGCTAATGACGTCACCCCCAAAAATTGTCCTGCAAGGTGCAGACTACAAGCCGAGCGAAACTGTTTCAATCTCCCCGTCCTCGCTCCTTGCCTAGTTCGTTGTTCGTTCTCTTTAGCCTCAACGAAAAGGTTCATTTTTTCTCTTGAATTTCTCTTCTCATAGTAATTTTATAAATTGTTATTGTTAGGGCCATAGGTTTGTTAGCGCTGCTGTTTAGCTAGTGTCACCCTTAGGAAATAAAGACTTTGCTTTCTCAATTACTGCCTTCTCAACTGGTTGAAAAGGGTCTGCACTAGCAGCTTACGAACAATTTTATTTGTTTATATAACAATATGGCTAGACGCCGTACATAGGTGTAATAGCGTGAATGGAAAAGTACGTGTCAGCAGCTTAAAGTAACTTTTGCTGCGTGGGAAGGCCACCCCTTTAAAAAAGAACTTAACTTGGAGAGATTCACGTGGATTTCAGGGGAAAAGCCCACTGGCAAAAATATTATTCAGGAGAAATCATCGGTGAATTTAGAAGGGACAAGGGCCCCCTTTTGGTTCAGCCCTCTTCTTTCCCAGCGATGATCATGATTTGTTGACAATGTGTGCGAAGGTTTTTTACCCCCGTAATGAACTAAAAGACGGATTTTAATATATATTTTTTTATGAAAAAGAAAAAGTTTTATATTTAGTCTGCTTTCTAAATTACTATCAAAATTATGAAATCATTATTTTTATGCATTAGATTCAGCTGACAGCAAGCTTGGTTAACAATGACAATGTGGTCTACGTGGGAAGCGGAAAACAGAGCATAACATTACTAATACAAGAAAAATTTTATACGAGTGTCTTTTCGCATGGTAATGGTCATAAAACTTTTCCCGTAGTTGGAAAAGGATGGCCATGAAACAGCTATAGACCGGAGATGGCGGTAAGCAAGATACTAAATACATGATCTTTGATTCATAACATAATTTAGACCGAAAAAATAACTTTAAAATATGGTACAAATATGCAATGGAAAGCAAAAGCAAATCAATTCGAGAAGTATGAAGCATTTTTTCAGTTTCATAATGCTGTAGAACATTTTTAAAACTTTTGCAGTTACTGTTCAGTTCTACCAAGAAAAACGTGAAATGCCATGCATGGATTTTCAAGAAATAACAAATAGTAATAACCACCTACCAGTGAAAAAATACCTACAGGAAAGCAAAACGTTTCGGAACGGCCGTGGGAACGCCAAACTGAAACTGACAGTTCAGCAAAATTATATCGTAAGCTCAATATTTTTAGGAGACACAGATTTTTTTCCTCAGTGGTAGCCATAGACAGCCCATTGCAAAGGAAGACTTTTCTTCTATTTCTTATGCAACGACTATGATGAGCGCAGGTTTCACATATGAGAAGAAGTTGTATTTTATTTAGTCTTTTATAACAGTCTATCTGTGTGTACAGTACATTGAAATAAATCATCTCTAATCTGCTCAGTTTGCTAATATTAATCGAAAACCTATTTTTTTAAATCTGAGAGCATCCATAAGTATGATCAGTTCAGGCTTGATGTTCGAATTATGGCGCTTTTGCTTCATTTTGCAAACGCTGCTACTATTGATGCTGAAGCTTAATAAGCGTAAACACGTTGTATGAGGAACAGTAAAATCTAGGGATGCAGAGAATCCGTCAAATATCATAATAAAGTTTCCCCAGACAAGTATTCATGATCAGCTCCTTGCTGCGGGAATCTGATCCGTAGGACTCTGATCAACGACGTTGAATTACGTACTTTCTTCATCATGAGCCTTTTGGTTTTGCATAATGAAATTAAAGCTATCCTTCATACGATCTATCAAAACCTCCAATAACTGAACCAAGGATCATCGCTGAATCAGTTACGGGCAATTCGCAACAATGCCATTCTAGTGCCGCACCCATTTAATTCACAATAATAAAAATAAGGCTGACACTAACATCTTATGCTAAGTCATTAGAGAGTTACCTGAAAAGCGGATTCCTTCAAAGCTGCTTTCCTTGGATCTGGCTCAATCGGGCGCACACTTTCGAAGCAATACTGCCCTGCTTGAATTAGTCTTGTATGTTGTACTCTTTAAGCATACCAGGACGCAGTGACTAATATGGGGGCAGATTTGTCTTCTCGCTGTCAAGGTGCTGTCAAATTTCCATGATAAAGGTTCCCGGTACCCCCTTTTTCCTAGAAGCCGTAATTTCATTTTCTAAGGTGCCCCATTTGATGCGGGCTACGCAAACTTCCGTTCTTTCTGACATTTTGCCTGACCCTCATTTTATCTCACAAAACTAGTCGATATTGGAGTTTCAGCAGTCGAAACTTGCAGCATCACTAGGACTTTGCTGCAGATATTTTCTGTTGACTCCTCCTGAAATCACGCACACTCTTCTTTGAACATACGTCGCAATATTCTACCTTGACAAGCATGAAAAGCGTTGTTTTCTTTCTTGGCTGTGCACAGATTGAAAGTGCTCCTCAACGCGCGCGCCCAATCCTTCAACAAGCGATGTTCAGCGAAAGAACTGGTTCCAAAAGAGGCTTGAACACCAATGAGTCAAGATTGAAGAGGAGGGGAGGAGAAGGTGAGGTGAGCGTTTGGACTCTCCCGAGTCTATCAAAACTTCGAGTCTCTTGGTTAGCCTGAACATACAGAAAACCCGTGGATCAGGTTAGAATGGACGTTGAATTGTTAAGTTTCGTTAACACGTATCTCCACTCTGTAGGAGGAGCGCAATAAACGTGGTCTTAAACTTAAACAATTGCTGTTTTTTATCTAAGCTTAAAATGGAGAAAGTATCCCTCTCTGGCTTTAGCTTTTATTCACAGGCCTTTAAAGGGACAGGCGCACGATTCAGCGCACGTTCGTTGATCAAAATGCTGATTTTCTGCCGGGACATGCTGTATCGTCTATGAAAGCAATCTGATCATGTCATAATGTTGTCAAAGAATCAATCTGCACATGCACTTCCCTGGCAGTCACTTGATCAACTTAGTTTGGAATAAAACCTTCGAGTCAACAATAAATTCAACGTTGGAAGTGTTGGCATAATCCACTAATTTTTCTGCGATTTTAGTACTCCTCCATCCCACTTCAGATTACTCTGAAATACACTTCTACTTTGAAATACACACGACAGAATTAATAATAAATTGGAAAAAAGTAATTAAATTTATGAGCATGCGCCTGAACCGTGCATGAGCCTGTCCCTTTAATAATAGCAATAAACAAGGCTAGCACTTGGAGCAGCAACTCATCTTTGCAGTAAAAAGCATCTTTAGTTACAGATCCCCAACAGGGACTGATCTAGCTGTTTAAGTATGTTTATCATCACGTGGTCTGTTCATGTATAAGCTATTTTGCAATCCTGCCTTATCAGCGCTTCTCGGGGCTTTTAGAGTTAGCGAAGTGTAATCATAACAGAATGCAATTTGATTTGATTCTGTACACTAATAGGAGTACGAGATTTACTCAACGTAGTGCACGCGCGTGAACCAGTATCATTTTGGCGGGAAAACATAGTAGCCGTCGTCACTCTACTACGAGTTTTAGCTAGAATGTCGTAGTGGAGGGAACAAGTTATCAAATGTAAAAAGTTTTATCATTTTGCGATCGGGAGAGGGTCTAACAACCTTCACTAAAGGCAACAGTGCTAATTTTTCTAGTGAAAAATGGTAAAATGAAGCTTCCCTGGGAGTCTAACTGACGTTCTGTGTAAGCAGGGCAAACGTTCAAAAGTTGGATACTGCTATAAAGTGGATAAATTGCTATCCAGTGGATAAGTATCAAGAAAAAAATTACGTTATCCGGTGGACTGGCACTACCCAGTTTTGTGGTCAAATGGTCCTCAAATCGTGACAATGCTGGAGCCTGGGCCCGAAGTCATCTCCAGGCTCAAATTACCAATCAGTAAGGGCGCAGTCAGCATTGAGAATCAGTGACAACGATAATGCTGTCAATCATACGAAACTGCTTTCCGCACATTTTCCTACCTCTAGAGTTTTCTGCCCGCCGGCTAAGCGAGACAGGAGGAGTGAAGAATGCTTCTGGTGGTCGGACTCACCTGGCGACATAGTGAGCCATGCGACCAGGTTCTTTCACATTCTTTCTTTTCCTAATGAAAGAAAGGCGTTGGATGATTTGTGTAGGGCAGGACTCTACTGTGATGCAAATAAGCAATTTCCTAGTTCCAAAACTATCACTTTCGAAACTATATCAAGTGCAGAACCTTTATTATGAAAACTAATTTGATTTGCTTATGAGAAAAGAATCAGTTTCCCTGCTGGCTGCCAGACTTTCATGTGCGGTTTCCGGTTTCGGACAAGCTTCGACCTGCGGCCAAAGTACAAGGTTTTGTCAGCCTACAGTCGACACCGAAGGATGTCGCCTCACGCCAAAAACTTTTCCTTCCAGAGACGGATCAGGACGAGCTTTGAGTTGTTCAACGACAAACAAGAATACTTGCAAAGTAACATGAAAAAACTCTACATCCTACGCAACCTCGTCCCCAGTCCTTTTCCCTCTTTAGAAAATGCGAGGGGCCCACCCTATTTCCTAAGGGAAAAGCCCCAGAGACTATAGGTTGTATCCCACGGGAAGCTAAGATGGGTGGTGCTTCGCTGGTAACAAACGCATCCCTTTTGGAAACGGCAAACTGAAAAAACCGATGAAGTCGATCGGTTGAACCCACAGAGAGTCCTTTTGGATAGCCTTTCGATATGCTTATTTTTAATTAAGGAGCTTCGTAGCCAAACAAATTACCATCACTTGCCTCATGTTATGATGCGCACAACAGAAGCGACAGCTAGGATTCGCAAAGAAAGCTTTCTTTATTTTATTTTTTGCAACACAGTATAATACAGTCGAACCTCTACTTACGCACATCTATATAATATGGACACCTCTCTATTACCCGTATTAAAATCTTTAGAAGAAAAAAGGGGCGCGCGAGGACAGAGATATCCCCGTACGCGCGTCCTCTTTCTTCGCGACCTATTTGAATTTCTCACGCGCCTGCAACACAGGCTTTATTTACAATGCTCAATATACCACATCAACAAAAAGCAGCACTATGTTTTTCCGTCAGACGGAATCTCTAAGGTTTACAAAATACAACTTGAGTGTCAATCAATCTTGTCAAACCTGATTAAAAGGCGCCTTCAGGATTCGTACAGATGTTTGGATGCAAAATTCAAGACTTTTTCCAAAAACAATAATTTCATTTTCCAAAGCCAATTTCATCAAATACACGATCCATAGAAACGATTGAAACTCCTCATTTTGCGATTAAGTTTTGGATATAGACGAGATTAAATAAGATTTGGCCACTACAAAAAATATAACTTTACAATTAAGCACTTGTTGCAGGTTTGAAAACTAAAACCACACACAAACTAACCGAACCAACAAACGTAAAAAAACAACCAAACAGTCCAAATTTCACCATTCTTCCAGACTATTTTCCAGACTTTTTCACACCTGGAAAACCAGTTTCGTAAATGGCATGACTTATTCACGGATTAATCACTCTGTAAGAACTCTTCCGCCTTTTTCAAGAAGTTTCCCTAGTTTAGATTGACCATTATCAAAACCATTTAAGAATATGTGGCTTAAACTAATGAAAACAAAAACCCCCAGACTATATCAGGCCATTTGGATATATGGATATAAAATTATTCCACCTCACTATACCCTGATTGATATTAAATATCATAATTTTATGTCTGTACTGGTCGTACAAAATACTTACAAACCAAACGCGCCAAATATATTGATAACTTAATCTACTAATTGACGACGTCACTAACTCGTGCCCAGGCCCGGGTTGTTCGAAAGCTGGATAGCGCTATCCACCGGATAAATCGCTATCCAGCGGTTAAGTATTACGAGAACCAATTGCGCTATCCAGTGGATAGTGATTTATCCAGTGGATAGCGCTATCCACCTTTCGAACAACTGGGGCCAGGTCCCATTTTGTTTTAATGATCACATCATCGCGTAAACTGAGTTCGCGCCTTCAGAGTAAAAGTTGGCGAACGCAAAGCCCCGATCCCCTCCCCCTTTTTCAACTTTGGTTTCCCTGTTCTCTCTGTCGTGGCCTGGTTAGGAGGCAGTTTCGGCATAAAACTCACCTACCACCCTGACTACATTTTTTTTCAGAGGTTCGCTGTCGTTCGTTTATAAGGAGCGAACTACCGAAAAGACTACGTTTAGTCGATCTATCGTGAGACAAACAATGTGTTTTTCATATCAGCGAAAATTTCTATGAATCTTCAGTTAAAACGTAAACGGTGTTTCCGCTAAGATGTTCTCTTAATCTTACTGTTATGTGCCTTACGAGAGATTTTTATCGATTTAACTATTGCAAGGGCGTTTGTTGAGCGTTACACCCCAGATGTTCCAGATTATTATAGCACTTGTCTAGGGTCATCTGGGACAGCTCCCTGACTCGCTGAGACGTGTTTGGATTTGCGGTGAGACCCTGTAATAGCTCGATGCCGCCTTCGTCACGAACAAGTTTGCAGTATTTCTCCGCTGAAAAAAAAAAATGAAAACGACGTAAATGAAAAGTTTCTTCGCCGTTACAGGCTGCTAGGAGGAAGAAACCTTTTTCTCGATCTCATACATACAAAAATATATATGAGTGCCATCAACCCCTTCCCTATCACTTCAAGCAACGTTAAATTAGTGGAAACGTCGAAGAAGGTTCAGCAAAGACATGTCTTTCACTGTATTTTTCCCTTAGCGCTGGTTTTCAATGCCAGCATTTTTTTCATCTTGGATTTAGATTAGAGAACTTTAGATTCCAAGACGGGGACGACCAATCTCGACCCAAGGCTCTTCTGCGCATGTAGAGGAGAGAGATTACGCGGACATTCCCAAACCCGTAAGCACTGAGGTCGAGAATGGAGGACGACTTACAGAACGGAAACGGATAGAACGAGGTTTTCTCAATACTAGGTAGTGCGCACGCGTGAACCAGCGTCATTTTGGCGGGAAAACATGGTGGCCATCGTCATTCTACCACGGGTTTTAGCAAAAATGTCGTAGTGACGGAAAAAAGTTATCAAATGTGAGAAGTTTTATCACTTTGCTATCGGCAGAGGGATCAACTTGCTCCAATAAAAATACCCGTGTTAACTTTTCTGGTGAAAAAAGTTAACTGAATCTTTCCGGAGTGTCTGTTTATCGAGAATACGCTAAAAACTTAAAGTTAAATCTAGTCCTCGCAGTCGATCTCGTCCTTGAAGCTAAAATCTTAAACCTTGAATCTGCTACACCGTCTACTACAACTCTTACCATCAACATTGCACAGGTTAGCCAATGCCCACGTAGCCCAATGGTGTATAGCGTTTACGTCACATCCGGATATCAACCTCAATATTGGAGCAAAAGAGCTAGAAGAAAAAGAGGAAATCAAGGGATAGTTCCAGCTCGACCCTGTTGAAGCTAAGAAAAGTGAGCCATGTGTAATCATAACAACAGAGTTATTCTTTGAACCGCATGTGTAGTATCACACCGTGTGTAGGAGCGATGACTACTTCATGCGACTATCGAAGTCACATTGAACTTTTTCCCTTGAACCAGATTTTCATTATTAAACTTTCTGATTGGTTGTCTAGAAAGTTTCGATACCTTTTTGTGACTGATTTGATTAGTTAATGAAACCTCACACCAAAATCAAACGTGACTAGATCTCAAGCGCTTTCTCACGCTTGACGCCCTCGCACGATCACTTTATTCGAGCTCTGATTGGTTCATTGGTTTGTCCAAAAATAACAGAATAGAGTGTTTTCACATGACGTCACGGCGGCCATATTGGTGTCCCAAAACAATGAAACGGCGGCCATGTTGGTGTCCCACACCAGTCCTGTGGCAGTTGAACTCTTTTCTTATGAGAACGTTTTATTTTGTTCCAATAAATTTGCATAGATGTTGGCCACGTGAGTGAAAACACTCTATTGCCAAGTTTTCAACGCTAACAGCGTTGCTTGAAAGTCCTGAAACTGCCGTTGAAGTTATGTATAAGCGGTTAGACTTGCTCACAAGTCGAGCTTTTGAGCGCGTAGCGCGACGGTGAGCGCGAAGCGCGAGCGAGCGAAAGCTCGACGTTCGTGCCGGGTCTACCACACCAGACAAGAAAACCAAACGAACGACTTTGAGAAAGTCTAATAAGCGGTCTAAAACTTCTTAAACTACACGTGCTACAAGGAGACTGAAAGGTTCTCTTTATTTCTTTGTCCTTTTTCGCAAGGTGACTTCAGCAAATACAAAAGTCAGAGTTAATGCTACTTTCTGAACATTAAACCAAATTTACATGCCCTGAGATTTTGCAGACAACTCGGCTCCTGGGTTTTAAAGTTCGGAAAGTATCTTACCGATAACTCATCTGGCGTCGCGCTCGTATGTCCCAAGTCTCAATCATCTCCTCCTAAAAAGAGCGAGTAAATCAATAAAAGTTTAGGAAATTACTGCACAGTGAACAATCGCCTCGCGGACACCCCGCTTGTACTTACAAGTTCTAACCATGTTCAACTAATCACTTAATTTCCAGGATTAATCTCTACTTTTATTAATTTGTTATTTTTTGCATTTTTGAAATAATGAATATCTGAAAATCATATATTAGAACTGCGGGACAAACCAACTAAATGGTCAGCTACACCGATAACGGTGCGCTCAAGAGGTCTAATTCCGTATAAGCCCTATTTTTGTCAGTTTTTCTTTTCGCAACTGCAAAAGTTGCGTCTATAATATTCGACGATCTTTACGTAGAAGTTTTCATTTTCGTTGTTGTTACTATTCCAGTTTACCACTTTCTAAACACAAGTAATGTCAAAATTCACAGAAGAAAACAACTACCAATCACGTGTTTGCTTTGTGTGCATGTTTTTATCACGTGCACGCCTGGTTTCTCGTTAGTTGTCGGATAGACAGTGTACATTATACAGCTGCTTCGAGGAAGGTTGTCGGACAAAGTGCACCCGAGAACCCTGAAAGGTATTGTGGGTGGTTTTGAGTTAACTGTTTTTTCAACGAAATTTGAAAGAATGGCAGGAGAGGCCATAGACATATGTCTACGAGTGCTAAAGGAAAGGAACAAAAGTCGGTTCGACAGCTACAGTGTCAGGAACAATGTATTGAGCATATCCCATATTACCTTTCGGAATTGTCGCGTGCGCAATTTTTCCGACAATCTTTCTCGAAATAGCTGTATACGTTTTGCTTATTAAGCCATTCATTTTGGGGTGTCCGCCGTGCCGTCGCAGTTGACGGTGCCTGGACTTCCACTGATACGTGCAACTTCGTATCCAGGGACTGGAGCCCCGGGTTGTGAAAGTGCTTTACCACAATGCACAGTTTACCAGTTTATCAAATGAGCCACTCAGCACAGCTTACCAGTCTTCGAAGCGCCTCTTCACGCGTCACTTCAGTGTTTGTCCAGCAGTCTGGCCCGTCAAATGCCAGATGACTGATGATCCCACCAGCATTGTAAGTCACCTCCAGTTCAGCAGTTGGATTGTTATTCAGTAACAAATCACTGGAAAAAGCAACAAATTATTCAATTTTAGCAAATGAATCACAAAAACTTACTTGCAAATGGCAAAATTAAAGATTAGTGTCAAACAAATATGTCTCCATAATATATATCAAATGTTACAAACAACAAAAAACTATAAGGTTAACAAGTTGTCAAAAATCACAGTTGTAATCCGCTTCACTCTTCTTTTAGTTTCTCCATTTGTATTTTCTGTGTTATTTATACCTTCTTTGCAAGTTTTGAGCAGTTATTAAAAATGTTTTACTCAGTTTGGTGGCGGTCTTCACTGTTTGAATTTTAATAAAATTCATGACACAGCTCTTTTAAGTAGCAAATTGAACCTACTAGAACACATGAGCCAGCGTCATAAGTTGGGGTCTTAATTCAGGGACTTCCGCCACGTTACCCTAAAAACAAAACAAAAAAATCATAGAGAAACAAAAAACAAACAATCACTTAAAAAACTAGATGTTTATATACAACAATCTAGAGTTTTAGAATCAACGACGAGTACTAAAACTTCTTCTAGTGGTTGAAGGGCATCAACAACAAACACGCGAGGAAACCATTACGTGGGTAAAATAGACACAGCCTTTGCAGTTTTTATATGTTGCAAAATGGATGCAAAAACTTATAAGACCCTTACGCTCCAGCAAAACCATATTAATCAGCTATGCATGCCTTGTTTTCAACTCCGTTCTTCTGAACTCGTCGTTCACGACGAGGTTGAACAGTCTGTGAACAGGCTTTCTAGAAGGAGGCAATCGAAAGCCTGTCCGCAGGCAAAGGTAGCGGTGAAAAAGAACTCTTAGTGCGACAAGCGTTGACGAAGCGATTTGAGGATATACGCAGACTTAGGCTCAGGTCAAACGTCGAATTTCTATGAGCTGAAGCTAATGTTGATGAATCGTTAGGATAGGGTTCGGCACAAGTGAAGTTCGGTGCCTGACTTGGGCTTAAGTGACACTTTGCAATTTTGTCAGGGCAAACGAAACTCTTTCACAGTGGTATCCCATCGCACTGATTTTTTCCCCACTATTTTATATCAGAATCGCAATTCCAATGATGTTTGCTTGTATCAGCTTACCATGAGTCCCAACATGTTTCGCACTAGATCTCGCTCATTGCTCAATTCCTGTCAAAGAAAGGAAAAGCAACCGTGCTTTGAAAACAAATGAAAAAAGAATATTCGGTAGACTTGTATGTTTTGCAGTAGAGATGGCGCTTGGGACTTGGTAACTAGTCAAAGATTGGGAGGACACCCAGAAAGCGGGACGAGAATGGCGCAACAAAAAGGGCCTTGGGGTTCCTTAAAAAGATCCATGCGTGGTACCTAAAAAAGAGAGTGAAATGGCGCGGAGATAAAGGGACTTAGGAGGCCCTAAAAGGAGATCCAAGAATACTTGAAAAAGGAAATGCCAATATGTTGAGATAATGGAAAACTTTGATGAAGCATAAAAGTGCGGCTTGCCAAGAACAATATGAAATAAAAAAATTAACACAGTGCACAATATATTACAATGTCGCACAAAAGAAACCAAAGCCAGTAGGTGGAGACGTATGATATTTCAGACTAGCAATTAGTCTGAAATTGGAGAAATTTGAAAGCAAATGAAGAGCCCCTCACACTCATCCATGTGTCTACTATTGAAAAACAAGCTGCTTCTCGTAAATAATTGTTACCACTTACTCTATTGCACCTCATAAAGAGCTCTAAACCACGGTTAGAAAGGAACAACGCGCAGTTTTCTGGAGTTTCATCTGCAAACGACAGGAGAAATAAATGCAACAGTTTCCTTAACTTCATAAATCGTCAGACTTTTATCTCCTGACACAGCGTGATTTTTACCTGTAACATTCCACAATGCACTCCAACAGCATTCAAGAACTCCACCAGACACCTAAAAAAATAACCAAAAACTTAAGAGTGATTGTCTGTAAAATTCGAACTTCGGCCTGACACGGTACCTCATCGATTTGGCTGATTTTTGGCATGTAGTCTTAGAATGGTGTCCTAAATACTGAATGCATATTCTAAGGTTCGAATTCTCTTTGGTTTCAAAGATACAGGAATGACAGTTTTGACGAGGCCTCGAGGGGCCGCCATGTTGGTGAACTGAAAGAGGTTTGGTATAATTAATTCTAGCCTTATCATTGAAATAACTTAATCGTGACTCATACAGTCACAAAGTACTATCCTTCCTCCTTTCATTTACCTACTCTTATCTGAAAATGGTTAAGCCTGAGCTACGAACGGCTATAACTTCTCACGGCACTTTCTTGGTACTTAAAAGGTACACAAATTTGGTAGAAATTGGAAGGTCAATATCACCCATGCCACATCGATTTAGACTAAGCCATTTTAACTAAACATAGCTTGTTTATAGATAAGTTAGACTGATGAATAAAATAATTGGGCAAATGTAATGTAGCAGAACTATAATTGCATGAATGCGCAATGGTTCAGCCATTTGGCCGCTAAAACTTCCAAACGAAATTCGGTGAATATTTGAAAAGAAAATTCTTAAAAACTGATCGTGCCTCTTAAAGCCTATCTATCGCTTAAAAAACCTTCACTTGTAATGTAAAAAGATGATCTTTTGTTTCTGATCTTGCGAAGAGCTTGAAATATGCGCTAAAATGAAAATTATACATTTTGTTACACACAGTACTAGTTCGCTCTTCGATTTGCCAGTCCAATCGGGAGCCGCTCGTGTGCACAGTTACAATTTTCTCTGTAGTATTTCGCTGTATAAAGCTACAACTTACATATTTTCTCAGGCAAAGATAACGTAAACTTTGTCAATTTTTATCAAAAGGCTAGAAAAACAAACCGTGCACTGCGGCTTTACGCGAATTATATGGTAATACTATTCGATATTACACGTGTAAACAGGAACCTACCTTTGCTTCTATGCACATTTGGCAGATCTTTCCGGCGTAAGATATAAAACTAGTACATGAAATGAAGTTAAAGAACTCATCAAGTCAAATTACGTGATCGTACCGTCATTACTGAATAAAAGTCGGAAAAATATGACATGGAATGATCGGTGGGAAACGAAGCTATTTTTAGGAGGTCAAGCGCAACTGCACGCTGGAACGGAAGTGAAATGAACAACCTTAATCCAATTCAGTCTTCTTGACGCTATTAAACGTTTCACCCGGCTTTGAACAGAAAGTTTTTTTATTCTTTCTCCTTCTTGCGTGTATTCTGCATTTCACCCAGTTTTTTCTCGTACCTTTTAATTTTCTAGCAAACTAGAACTGTTAAGAATTCCTTCCCCCACCCCTCGCCCCCCTATTTGAGTGAACTTTCACTCAGTCAGATTCACAATAATTTTCGAACGGTCAAAAAGTGAAATTTGAAATGAAATTTTATTTTGGTATATTAAGCTCCTTCTTTTTTCCCGATAGCCAGAAATGTTTTGAACGTAAAGGCTAAAGTGTCGGTGTTTTTCACGACTCCGCTCGACTCGGCTCGACCTCACCACCAGTATTACACCACACGGACATAAATTCTGATTCCGGAGAGGGTCAAAAAGTAACTGATGGGTGTCTGAAAAGCAAAATGCAATCACCTTGGGGTGAGCAGGCTATATAGATGATGAACTCATTGTTTATATTAAACTTTATGACCGTATCCCAAAAGTAGAGCCAGCCCGGGGCGAGCGAACACAATTTTGGCGCCACTCCACGCCAGTATGTTTGGCGGGAAATTGGCTGCTTAGTCAAATCTCCTAAACTCCATGACCATGCACCTTTCCAAATATTGCCCTTCTAATCATTGTATAACAGTTTCCATATCTTTAATGTCTCGTAAACAACACGTGGTGCATGTTCTGATCTCTGCCCCCCCCCCCCTACCCCATCCATAACAAAAACTTTTCGGATCAACACTGAAGGTACAAACAAAAAATGACCATCTCAAGGCAAAGTTCATCACTGTATTAAACACATAAAAGTATTTTCGTTGTTTGCCATCGACTGATTCTGTTCCGAATACTAAGATCCCATAAACAACGGCAGCGTTTAGAAAGAGCCCGCCCTTTTCAATCCAAGAAACCCAAGTAGCAATTTCACCAACGGACATAAGCCGTAAAAAGAGGACCGCGTCAAATAGTTCATAAAAACACAAACGCCTCATGACACCTTTACTTCAGCCTTTCTTCAATAGACTAATTTTTTAAGGATAAATGACGCCAGAATGCGCGCGCGATTACAAGCATAGTAGGCTTATGAATAGAAAATTTAACCAATGCACATGAAAGTGCTTAAGACAGGGACTATGGGGAATTGGGAACAACGTGCGTACCGCTGGAAAAATATTAGCTAGTTCCCTGAATAGACACAATTAAAACCGTTTTTGTTCAGTGAGGAGCTGTTAGATCGGGGAAAGCGACATAAAGTAGATCACATCAGAATACGGCACAGGACTAAGCCTCAAACATCGCAGGATAAGCATGCAAGATCAATCATTATGTAAAACAAACAAAAATTCCTTGAGGGAAAAACTTATGGCTAGGGAAAAGACTCGAAGGTAGAAAGTTAGGATCGTAGCTTCTTTTCAGGTAACATTTCCTCAGGCCCGTACATGCGTAAAAAAATCTATAAAGGTTAACAAAAAACGATCTTCTCCCTGACTAAAAAAAACTTAATTGACTGGACAGTGCTCTAAAAATAGAAACTGAGCAACGTTTTTTCTATATATTTGAAAGAAAAGCTATAATGAATTCAGCCGAACTCACATAAAGACCAAAGAAGCATATACCACTAAGGCACCAAGCCAAGGGAAAATAGAGCAAAAATTTCCAATTTTTCAAATGACGAAAGCACTACGTTACCTGTTTGACACCAACGAACCTATGAAATCAAGGTTATCTTCCCAAGTGACAGAATATATCTTTCATTTTTTCTTTTTTTTTCCAAGCAGTTACCGTAAATGATCGATGAAGCACCGCTTCTCGAATAAACGCCGCTACGGAATAGGCGCCGCAGCGCTAATTTCATTTACAAATAAACGTCCTACCTTTGTTACGGCGCTTGATATAAAATGATACCAAACCCATATCGCTTGACAAACAAGACCACGACCTACTAGTGAGTTCTAAAGTTTTAATGTACGGGAACTTTCGAAACCAGGCTCATATAGCAGTTCGAGGTGTGCATATTTGTCCTTTTTCTTGCCGAAGTCTGAGTTCTCTCTATATTCCCCTTAGTGTTTTTACCCGTAGTTGAAATAAGCGCCGCTCCCTAATAAGCGCCGCACCTTTAACATGGAAAATGCAATAGATTATGTACGATGGGCACAGCTTGGTGGACGTCTTACTAACAAGCACATTACCACTACTTATCTTCAGAGGCGCTTTGAGTTTACGAGCAGAGAAAATTAGGTTTTGACCGTTAGAAAATGAGGATGCCTTTTGTATGATGACGTCATCGTCCTACAGTAAAAAGCGTTCGTTTTTTACCACTGATATTATCAATCGGTACACTTATATTGTCGAAAGGTCCGTGAGCATGGTGAATTATTTTACATTAAACTGCAGACACATCTTCTGTCACTCCGTGAAAGAACACCCTTACTATTCGCGATATCGGATAAACACTCTGGTCGCTAACTGAATTTTCTTTGCTGTTTCCTTTATTTAGAATTAGGACTCTCTTGAGTTATCCATACATGGACTAGCGATTTTAAGCTTTTTCAAGAAAACTAAAGTCTGGAATTGTCCATAGGGTGGGGCATTTGAGCACAGTTTTGAAGCCAATCGGTGGGGTGGCTGGGGACTTTTCTTATCTCCTGTGATCATCCCTCATTCTTCTCAACCTCTTCCAAGAATCTCCTCAAAACGAGTTGCGTGATTGAAACAAAATAACTGAAACTGTTGTTAATGGTGTACAAGACAGAATGAGTCTATTTATTACTTTGCTACGCCCAATTTGCAAAACCGGAAGTAATGATGTTTATTTCAAGGGCTCATGTCTCATGAGTTTTGACTGAATCTTCAAACGCTGTAAATACACGTAGCTGGAACTATCATCGCATCCTCGCTCACTAATAATGATAACTTATATCAATGCCATTATTTATTGCCTGGCTACGATTTTCACGGATTCTTCAGTTCAGTTGTTTGAAACCAGGCGGTTTCACGTGAGTTGTAACGCCATGCAAGGAACGTGACGATCGACCCGCGATATGCGTGGGAAAATATTACTTTTTTTCGATCAAAGTGGAAATTGGCATCTTTGTCGTCGAGTAAGGTAATCCATTTCAATTTTCATTATTATGGTTAATTTTAAAAGCTCTGTTTTCGATAAAGGAACTGGAGGAAAATCAGGAAAATTCCAGTTTGACTGTGATGGCTGCATTTTACTTATGCGTCGTAGCATAAATATAGCAAATTCATTTTCCTTTTCCTCATACAATCTGCCTTTTTATACTGTTTTTCGCAGCAGAGCTATCGCTTATATTACAGAGGCTAATTTGTTGTATAGACCACTCAGATTTAGTGACAAAATTTCTATGATCGATTGTAATTTTGGCAACACCTGGCGAGTAATCGGTGTAAAGCTCATTGACAAAGTCGCTAGAACACTCTTCCATTCATTACTTTTGTTTCTGCTCCATTAAATTTGCCCAATTTTTTTATTAACGAACTAGATTTAACTACAAACGATGAGTATTCAGGTTGAGTGGCAACCTTCAAAGCGATGTGGCAAGAGAGATATACGCCTTTGAATTTCTGTTAATTTTACGAGTGTAAAAAATTCAAAAAGTATACCCACCAAAAGTTTAATCGATCGTTGCGAAAATGCTGTCAATTTCGAATTAGTTTCTAAAAATACAATAAAGAGGGATAGTTCTTTCAATGTGTATCGGCAAAGGAAGATAAGCTTTGAAGACAGGGTTGTAGTCGAAGGCTCAAAAACATCTTCTATTAACCAATATGGCGCCGGTCCGAAGCACCCCAAAACCGACCGTGTCGGTAATTTCCGAAATAGGAGGAATTAGAACCTAAAGTTACCTATTCCTTATTAAAGACCCCAAATCAAGTCTACATGCCAATTTTTAGCCAATTCGGTGAGATAGTGTGGCAGCGACTTTTCAATATAGTTCGAATCTTACAGACGACTTAAGTAGTTCCTAGTGATTCCTGGGTCATGAAAAAGCTGTAAGTGGTTAAAAACCAATGAGTAAAATATTTTGGGACGAAGTTTACAACATTTTTCGGAGAGAATCAAACGAATCAGTAACTGTTCTATCACTACGATATAAATAGAGAAAGATTTCATACAGGATTGCTTCCCATCTTGTATCGCATAACATTCAGGATTTTCTGCAAGACAAAAAATGTTGACAAAAAAAAAAACGTTTTGAAACCAAACATTTTACAAAAACACTGTCAAATACTATTAATTTTTGGCGCTTTTCAGGTTTTACGTGAACTAAAACAAACTTAGAGGTACAAATACTAGGCTATGCTTCTTCACGACTCTTCTGGATAACATAAACCTTAATTAATATTCTACCTTAACAGTAAATGATAAAAATACCTCGACTCCTTTCAGGTCTCGACCCACTATAATCTTTTGGGAGTCTTGCACCTACATAAGTACATGTAAATACAAGAAAACTTAATAAAACTATATTGAAACACATCAGACAATGATAATAATAAATAAAATGTAATAATAATAATAATAATAATAACTGTCTCATGTCATTTAGAGAGGGTGACAATAGACAGTTGCAAGGACTAATAAACTTGTGGCCCTCTAATCTGAAATAATTAGAGACAATTTCTAGATAGAATTGAGAAGAGGGCCAATAAAAAAACTCAACCCACCCTTGTTGACACCAAGACTTGAGCCCATGCCACCTTGGTGTGAGGCGAGCGTTTTCACCAATGGGCCCCCACTGCTCCCAGGTTGAATATACCATAATATCAAATTTCTAGCACCACATACCTGACAAACCAAAAGGTTACATAGGGCAATGGCAGTCCTTTGTATAAAGTCGTCATGATGAACCAAGGCTGCCCGCAACAACAACTCCACAATTCTTTTATAATTACAACTCTGAAAGTAAAGCCAAGAAAGCTTTTAAATAAAAACAACAAACAAACAATGAAACATACTGGAAGAGCTCGAGTGTAAAAAGTGGGATATTGGCAGGAGGGTTTGAACCCCAGCTGGATCACTACCTAGGGTTTTTACGAAAGTTGTCATATCATCATGACTAAATGATCAAAACTTTGTCTTGGTTTAAATAATCCCTTTATTGCACAGTGGTGAGGCTGTTGATATTTTCTCCTTCCTTGTCAGTTTGAAGGAGACATTTACAATGCTAACTACTTTTTAGAAACTACAGGAGACACAGATGCTCGTAATGTAGTCCAACTTTTAAGATTTGAGTGGAAATAGCTCGCTTTATAATACTTGATTGTAATCAAATTAGTACATGCCGACACAGACACAGAGCCCGCAATGTAGTCCAGCTTTCAAGATTTGAGTGGAAATAGCTTGCTTTATAATACTTGATTGTAATTAAATCAGTACATGCGGATGCCGTTGTGGTTCCCAAGAATTTACCTCACTGAACCAATGACTTATAACCATCTGCTTGAGATATGACTAACTGAGATAATGTAGAAAGAATTACACATTTTTAACTCAAGAAAACTGTAGAATCATCTAGAGCAGTACAGTCTGCATGAACAGTGAGCTGGAGCAGGGGCATTAACTGAATCGGTAAAACTGACTTCATGAGCAAAGACAAAAGTTGGAACATCAACTACTTGCAGAGCTGAAGAGAAAATCTAAACTGCTTAACGTGTAAAACATGGAGAGACAAGTACTGCTTGCAAACAATGGCATCTTTGAATGGTCACACTAAAAGTATGGAAAATTCATCCACAAACTTGGCAAATTATTGTAAACACCACACTTGTTGTAGTTAGATTAGTGGTACCACATGAGCAGAGAATGCTGAAAAAAAGGTTTACAAAAAGCTGTTTACCACTTCATCTGGAATTCTGAAGTTGCAGAGAGTTAGGCAACAGTTCTTCTGTAGCTAATGAAATAAAATAAAAATACAGAATGTAGTATTTCAATTAAACATAATGCTATCGACAACTATAAAACAATAATTTCTTTATGACTGCCTTTAAAAAATACAGTTTGAACTCCTAGTGCATAAAATCTCCAAATCATCTAACATTTCAAATCTGGAAAAGACTGTGGAGATAAATAAAGTTTTAGTTTAAGAATGTAACATTTTTCCTTGAATTCAAGGAACAATAAGGCCTGGTCCCAGTTGTTCAAAAGCTGAATAGAGCTTTCCATCAGATAAATCTCTTGATGAATTCCTCTTTTCGGGAAACCAATTGCACTATCCACTGGATAGGGATTTATACGGTGGATAGCGCTATCCAACTTTTGAATAACAGGGGCCAGACCTTATTATAACGGGAAAGGCACCCTCAAAAATAATTTTTCTCGGCCCTTCAAGTTAGGCCTTGGTCACTGACTATTGCTTATGATAATTTTAATGGCTTAAGCACTTGTCTCCTAAAACTAGTTTAACTCTTCCTATTGTATCACAACAAGAACTTGTTATTACTTATTATTTCTAGTAATGGTTTCAAATCAGTTTACAAACCTGAGCCTCTTTAACATGATGCTCCATGGCATTCAGTGTGGCTTCAATGACACGTCTGAAGGAGTGATGAGGAGAAATTTTATTCACTAAATCATCATCTATGACAACTCTCCAAATCAATGACGTTTTCCTGTTAAATTTGCTGATTTCTTTACATGTACATGTACCTTTTTAACTCCATGGACAGCTGCCAGTTAGGATTGTCATCATCATCTCTTGACAGATGATATAGGGAAGCACTGAAAAAAAACACACTTCATAAATTTAAAGTAAGACTTGGAGCAGTTTATAAATTCAAATATAAACTATGGTTAATTACAAATACTAACAATTTAAGCAACATCATTACATAGATACCAGTGTCCTTTTCCTTGAGTAACAAAGGAAATAGGAGACATCTGCAAACATGCTAATTACATGAAAACAGGACTCAAAATAAAATTTCTCTCTTGTAGGTTTAAATCCCACCGATTTGGTCATTTAAACTACTGACAGCCATTTTAAACTCCTAAAACTATTCCATGATCATGTAAATGTTTGAGCAATCCACTTAAAAATTTTTACCTGTTTAAAGGAAAACATGGGCATCTATCTTTCCTTTCCTGGTTACAAAATTTAATGTACTGAGTGAGCTATCTAATGGCCTGTATCCAGCCACTATGAATAACTCATAACTCATTTTGACTGGAAAATATACCACTGGAAGGTCAAATAAGACCAAAGGTTCATACAGGGCCAGACTTACCTTCCAGCAAGTTGAATTTTTTTCTCTGAAGAATGATTTTCCATGGTACCTAAGACAAGCTGTTCAGAAAACAGATTGAATGAATTTTAGACTAAAAAGCAGTAAACTGAAAATTGGGGGAATGATGAATGTACCAGTTTGTTGAATTTAAGACTTCTTTTTTCACTGGGCTTATAATTTCTCAAATTATTTGTATGCGCATGCCTTCCAATTTTCTTAAGAAACACTTTTGATTTGGTCAAATAGAAGGTAAAAAAGATAGGTTGGCTTTTTTGTAAACCAGAGAAAATGAAGCAAAATAATATTTGCACTTTTTGCTTTGCCGTGTTCATTGTATCACACATTGTATAAGAGCTATCAATGGCTTACGCTGCAAATTGAGTTAACGTCCATGTCATAATCCCGTTGTCTGATGATAGAAAACAGTTCTTGTAAAGCACTGATCAGAAACTTGGGCCTTTTCTTGTAAATCTCCATTGACAGAGTGATCTGACTGAGATTCGCATTTCCTGACACCTACATGAATGTTAAAAGAGTTGAATGTATTACATCTCTTAATCATGTATGGCGATTTCTATGGATTATTTTCTTAGAACTCCCACATGAAAAAGATGAAGATGCTTGTCATTTTGCTTAGAGATGTGAATTGCAAAGTCTGGTCTCAGGATGAAAAGCCAACATTAGTTTTTACACATTACAGCTACTGCATAGGACTGTGCAGAAAGAATATTGTTTATAATGCAAACCATGTACCATCATACTGTAAAGAATACAGTACAATGAAAATCACTATAGCTCTTATTTTTGGCTGTCTGTTTTACAGTAGTGCAAACATCAGAGCCACATCCATATTAGCCTGTAATGCAGACCTTATCTAACTCTGGCTAATAACATCTGCAAACAAGCGCCAAAATCCTTGTTCTGGGCACCCCACAGGCTCAAAAAATTACCAGAAGTGTGTTTTGAATTTTTTTAACAGGCCAACCATGGTACAAACTCAAATCCTGGTACAAAGCTGGGGCCCTAAAAAAAGGAATTCCGGCACTGGGTTCCAGAAAGACTTACCCAGAGATTTAGTTTCATCTGTACCACAGGCTACATCCATTCCAGATGGGTCTCCTCTGGACTAAAATTCTAATTTTTCAACAAGCACCCCTGTTGTACACATATTTATATAAGAGTCACCCCTGGGGTCACAGGATTTCCCCTAACAGTAAGTGGCCCATACAAAATAAAATAATACACCTGGGTGAAGAGAGAAGCAAAGTTTTTTCTCTAAGAGAACCACACATGACACTTACAGCCAACACTCAAACCCTGATCTCCAGATTCAAAGTTCAGTGCAGAAACCACAAGACCAGGGTTCCTATGCATTTTACTCTGGCTCATACACTAGTCATTGTCATGAATTAAACTTGAATCTCAATCAAACTTCAACTTACAGGTAAGTCTCATTTAATTTCCCAATTCTATCACATGACCAGAAGGCAGAGATCCCATGAGACTTCAAAGGGTTGATGCGCCCATGCGATAGGCCCAACGAGAGGTACAGATAACCCAAGGCCATGTGCAGAGTAGCCTCTGGCAAAAGCAACCCCAATAATAAACACAACATAATGCAACAGTGTTTTTTTTAATTGCTATATTCTTTGACCTCTTGACAGCTCTGGAAAGGAAAGCATTTGTAAAAAAATATATAGTGCTGACCTGTTCAGCAGGAATTTCTTGGTAACGGTACATGTCAGTCTGAAACAATCCAAGAAACTGAAGCCTATGTTTGCAGTGTTGACGAAACAGCTGAAGGTGCTCAAACTTGAACCTGGCATTACCTGGTGAAAATAAGGACAGGAAAATTGCTGATTCTCTTGAAGGATCATGGCTCTTGAATAAGCCACGTCATGAATTTAAGATTAAAAAAAATGATAAAGTCCACCTGCGAAAAAGCATTGCATCTTTCCAGTAACAATGGCCGTTTTAATGCTAGAGATGTTGACTTTAATGTCTAGTATAAAAACAGTAAATAAGACAGACGCATTTATAGCCAAATTTGTTGTATTGTGCTGTGCGTTTTGCAAACTTCAAAGGAATTTTGGGTTTTCCTGTTCCGGCAATCACCTTAGCGGACCTCTTGGGAAACACACCTTTACTTGTGATTGGTGCATTTCAATCCACTTTGTTTGTTTCTGTGTTTTAAGGTTCATTGATTGTGATCGACCTGTTTTGGGCAATAATTGACTAGTTTTCTTTGAAGATTCTTCTGATCATTCTTATTCTTGTCTCTTGCCCTCGACAAAAAGTCCACTAATCATCACGATTTCCTTCACTATTCTTGAGCAGTCTGGAGTCAATTTTCTCAGTTTTGTTTTTGCAGGCCAAGCTAGGCGAGTGCTTTGCATTGTGATTTGCATTAACTCCGCCCCTACTCAAATAATAATTTGACGGAACCGAAAAACCCATTCAAAGTTTGCAAACTCACAGTGGTATACAACGAATTTGGCGACAAATTATGTCTGACAACTTTAACATTTTCTGTTATTAAAGGGCATCATTCAGACTACTTACCAGATGACTTCAACTTCTTGGACATTAAACGAGTCTAGTAAAAAATGGGACACTGTAATTGGGACACATTTGTGCCCAGCTTCTCCAGAGATGACTGAGAAGAGTCAGTGGTTTGTCTTTTTTTCAGAAATCCTGATTTTTTTTTCAATGTCATTGTCTTCTTTCATACATCTGTACATTACATTTTTACACCAGTTGCCTTTAACATCTGTGACTTTAAATGTGTCTAGACGACTTTAAGGTCTCCAGCATTAAAATAGCCAATGGGGGTTAACTGATTTTGGGTCAGGAGCCAGGGGCCATGGACTATGCTAGAGCACAGTCTTTATCCTTTGTAAGAATTTAGTTAAACCTAATCTTACCTGAAATGTCCAGTGACGTTAGATTTGGAAGACAAGGCAGCAATTCTTGCAAAAACTCCTCATCCACCAGCACTGCTATAGCCTCCAAAAATGATTGAAACCATACAGATTCATCGGGATCGTCTCTTGACAAATCAAGGTGCTGCAAGTGCATTAGTTGTTGCAGTGTAACTAAAATTTCACCTGCTTCCAGTTTTCTACAGTTGTACAGTGACAGCCAGCACAGAGTCCTTGAAACAAAAATAGATTTAATTCCAATACATGTGTAAGCAAATACCCTGAATAATGATAATAAAGTGGGAAAAATTTTTTTTTTGGCCCTTCAGGCTTCAGTTTGGTCTTCAAATAAGGGGGGCCCTGCCCCCCCCCTGGTCCTTCCCCTGGATCTGCCACTGTCCTTAAAGGAAGTGACAACAAAGGGAAAACCTCATCAAGTCAATGGCCAAAAGGCCAAAAAATGGCTACAACTCTCTCACTAATCACTGAGCATTTGTTGCGAGGTTTTCATTACACATGCGTCGCATGTAGGTAGCAAGCATTCGTTTGGAATTCCACTAAGAATGAATGAATGCACAGAACGCAATTTGATCACGAGAGTCTTGACCTTCTACCCCTTATAATCTGATCATGTGTGTTTTGACAATCTGTCATGTGAAACTTACACAAAGCACAGCGATGGAGCAAAAGTGTTTGGACCTTTGATTGTTGTCACCCACACTCCCTAAACTTTGGTTATTACTAGTTAAATAATATTTTGCTGTGGTCATTTAAAAGCAGAGGAGCTGAAAAATGCTACAAACCATGGTGAACCACTTTGAGGCCATTATGAAGAATGTTTCATATTTTTTTTATCAGCAATCCCCCTAAGGATGGCTGGAATCTCAACCCCCAATTTTTTGTTGGCACTCTCTGAAGGGTTTAGTTTTTGAAGGGCATCTAAAATTATATCATAAGGTACCAGATTTTGTCAGCTTCCTGAAAAAAATGTTCAAGCCTGCCTATTCGAAAGTTTGCCATCTGTGGCTGTGGGGGGGGGGGGGGGGGGGGGGGGTTTATAATTAATGGAAAGTCCCAAGTCCTGGTGCCAGTTGTTCAAAACACAGATAATGCATATATACTGGATAAATCACTATTCACCAAATCACACAACAATATTGATTTTCCTAAAATTTATCTGCTAGATAGTAATTTATCCAGTGGATAGCGCTTTCCAACGTTTGGACAACCGCACCCATGAGTATGGTATATGTGTCACTTGACAAATGAGATCCAAGTCATACCCCTTAACAGCTACCAGAGGTTCAACGCTCTCAAGATCATCACAGTTCGATAAATCCAGAGAAGTTAGAGAGCACATGCTTTTCACGGGCTTCAGGGATGAAATATGTGTATCACTAATGTTTAATCTTCGGAGATGAACCAGTGTACATAGGGAATCAAATTCTCTTTGATCGATAAATGTCCGGGACAAATCCAGACTCTTAAGTTTAGTGAAATATTGCAGACCAGTAAAGTGGTTAATCTGGCGACAATAAGAAACGTTCAAAGAAAGAAGGGAATCTTTACAACGGAGCAGGAATTCGATTGATTTGGATGTTAACGCCTCGCACTTTGAAACATCCACTTCTCGCAGAAAATGACAAGAGATCAGTTCGACGCCCGCATCTGTTATGGCTGTACAGCTAAGATTAGCTCTAGTCATTCGACTCGTTTGCACATCAGCAAAAAATTTAGCAATAAAATCATCGCTGCAAGTTCCCGTCTTTATCTTTTGAGATATAAGTGCTTGGCAGACTTCTTCAGGCAGAAAGAGGCTCTCATTCTTTGGAAGCTGAGATGATTCAAGGTACCTCAGAGAGGTTTTGAAACATATTTCAAAGAGAGAGGAAACTGTGCCATCGGCCAGATCGTCTTTTGTCATCTTTTACAACGACCAATAGGTAATCCTTTCACGATATTAACACCATTCCTTGTTTACACGCGGAACTATA
This sequence comes from Porites divaricata, assembly GCA_038088405.1. NCBI lineage: Eukaryota > Metazoa > Cnidaria > Anthozoa > Scleractinia > Poritidae > Porites > Porites divaricata. Next base: position 43,421,793 of record JBBMOI010000003.1, read on the forward strand.
TCGAGAACATCAAAGAAACAGAGATCTTTCGTTTCCGATAACAAGCAAATTTCGTCGCAAATTCTGCTTTCTAACGATCGTCCCCAGGACTCCTCAAACATTGGGAACCTCGTCACCATTTCCCGCCCTAAATTCAGGTAAAGTGTCCCACTAAAGTAAAGATGGCAATCTCGTGAAGCACGAAGCAGACCACAGAACCATAAAAAGAAATGTTTGTGGGTGAGTCACTTAGATAAGGGACACAACCTCCATATTAAAACCAATCTCTGGGCTGCCCGGGGCGAGGTAAGGTTCCTCTGTCAAGTCTTCACTGACCTTATGTGACATGTACTGACATTTAATTTGTGGAAGTTCTCATTGGCAGATTGGCTTTTGCCTGTATTGTGTGCGCATGCTGAACAGAGTATATAATTTCACTATTTAGCACCTTGAACAGGGTGTCGTTTTGGACTTTGAAGCTATTGAAAGACAGAAAGACTTATGAAAGACTTCGTTCAAACCTCTTGAGCGAATTATAACTGGATACCCCTGAAGGTACGAAGAACAATCTCGCGGTTGATCTTATTCCACAAAGCAATTCATGGTGATGGCGGCCTGGCCTTTCCAGACTATGTTATGAAGCGCAGTAGACATTTAAGGAACTCTAGGCAGAACAAGTTTATTGAACTGCTGCCAAATACTGAGACTTATAAGAATACTAGTTATTTTTGTAGAACTATCAAGGACTGGAATGCATTACCAAGCGTTTCAAAAAAGTCTTATTAATGTAAAAAATTTTTTAACGTCATTACACGAAATTTAATTTCATTTTACTTAGTTAGCCGTCTTGCGTGATGGCAACCCTGTTGCAGGACTATAAATTTTTTAATAAAGGTTGAATAAAGGTTGGCTATAAAACGAGAATATGGGCTGGTGACCAGACAGTCATAGGTTCAACTGCTGTTAGGAAAACCCGACGTGCAAAGAAAGTGGTGTCTGATAGCCCAGGTCTAGTGGATTCTGCTATCGGGCTAGCAAATTCTGTTCTTAACTGGCAAGTGATTTCTTGGGGAATTCAAATTACAAAGCTGTAATCAATCCTGCTTATCAGATTTTTTCAGGCTAGTTGAAATCCCAGCGGGGGTACTCGATATATCCCTGGGTGGGGAGGTGCGGTGCGCCCCCTCATACCCTGACCCTGTTTAAGACAAATATCGCTGATTTTCCTACCCTGTTTAAGACAGAATTCCGATTTTTGATACCCGGTTTAAGACATTCGTAGAACATACGCGCAGGCTGTTTATCATCCAAGAAACGATACCCTGTTTAAGGCAAAAATTGATAAAATCGATACCCTGATGAAGACAAAAAATGATAAACTCAATACCCTGTTTAAGACAAAAATCCGGGAAAACATACCCTGGCTGGCCGCACGTCCCCATTAAGCCCTTATAAGGGAGTACCCCCCCCCCCCCCCGGGGTTGAAATGCCTTTTGGGCTAGTACATGCTAGCTACAGCTTCCCCTAATGGCAAGCTGTAAAACTGACGTTCCTTGTACCCTGAAAACACAGACTGATGTTTTTCAGAGTTGCCTGCATCTCTGACTTAAAAAATATCATTCCCCAAACTACGGATTTACCTTTGCAAACTATGGCCAGTTAATCCTACGGTCACACTATGGTCCCATAATTCGCCAATGACTGTTAAGAAGTCTCATACAGCAATTTTGATGTTGTGAAATAAGGGCAGCATACATTTGGAAACTAGAGCGCAAGTCTTGACAAACACTTTGAGACTAAGGGTGCGTTCGATTGGGAAATCCAATCGAACGCGAAATCCGAAAACGGATTTCACCTCCGAGAAATCTGTCCTCAGGGTGGATTTCAATATTAAGAAATCCAAATCCAGATTTTTTGGATTTCCTTTTTACCGTTTGACTGGGAAATCCGAAAAAGGATTTGCAAAACTGTTCTCGTGAACAGCGGTCTTCTTTTTGCTAATTATGCGTGCGCGTGCAAGACCATTGTTCTTAAGAGCAGTTTTTCAAATCCTTTTGCAGATTTCCCAATCGAACGGTAAAAATGAAAATCCAAAAACAGATATCTCAGCGTTGAAATCCGTTTTCGGATTTCGCGTTCGATTGGAAATCCGGATTTCCCAATAATATTGAACGCACCCTAAGAAATTTTTGTTGCTGACACATCGACAAGTAGCTAGTCAATTGGGAATTTCTGTTTCATTGAAAAGGTTAATTCAAAATACAACAAAACCTCCAATCTTTTCACCCCAACCTCTCCTCCTTTTTAACATTAATTTGACTACCGTATATAGCATATTTACCTTTTTCACTGACCATGCCCAGCCCTGAGGGAAAATGAGAGACCACTCGCACTCTAATACTTAAAGGATGCAACTTCATTATAAAAACATTTTTTATAAATATTGGGCCATTCTTTTCAAGCAGCTTTTCAACATTATTTTTTGTTATTAATTTTATGATTGTGCAACATATTAAAAAATTTAACAATAATATTTTTATATTCAATTTCAAGGACTTAATTATACTTGCAATTTACTGGTAATCATAATTTTTGCATTATATACTTATTTCAAGCGTTTGTGCAAGGTAGGTAATAATGTACTGGTTTCTAGAACGGAAGATAATTTACAATGAAGAAAGAAACTTCAGATCATTATACATGTCTGGGAAACTGCCCACCTACCCCTCCCCTAAGCCAACATTAATGCTTGCTTGTCACTTAGGCAAAATGTTGGTTTAGGGGAGGGGTAGGTGGGCAGTTTCCCAGAAACAGAGAAACTTCCAGTCCCTATCACCCTTGATCCTGAACAGCAATATACTTACTTCTATCATTAAAAACTGTGGTTAATTCGCAAGGGCCTCATGATAACTCTTTGATAGGCTACAAGCAGCCACTTATTTTTTCTGAGGGGAGGGTGAATAGGCCAACAGATGGGTGGATTTTGAAAACATTTTTGTTCTAATTTTGAATTCAGAGCAAAATTTTGAGGGATTTGCAAATCTGACAATTGCAGCAGATTGCAGATTTATCCATTTCTTTAGCCCACATTTTGGACTTTGCATGTTTTAAAATAACAATAATTTTTGCCCAAATTTCAAATTCAGACTGACATTTTAACAGCAGATCCCCCGATAAGTGATGATTTACCTACCAAATTTGCATACCTTTATTCACCCACCTCTTTGAAGTCCATCAAGTGTGGAGAGAGAAATAAAATGAAAGAAAAATGGCTGAAAGAAATCTGGTGGCAAGAGTTGTAAAAAAGGGCATTCTACTCTCCTTTCACACCTACAGACTCTCTTTACACTTACATGATGTAAAGCATGAGGAAGAGGCTGGTTGTAGTCTACCGCTATGATAAAATCAAATATCTGACATTTTAATCTAGTCTACAACAGACTTAACTGAGGTTTTTCTTGACATTGCAGAAACCATTGTTTGTTCGCATTTGTGTTGTGGTGTGGGTATTGTTCAGCGTCTTTGCAATCATTTGGTGTTTGCACTCATTTGCAACATCAAGAAATTACCTTTAACAGCAACATCAGTTAATAAACTATTAAAATACAACAACAATGGACAGTTCATAACTTTTTGATAAGCTACATTTAGAGCAAAACCTGCACAAACTCCAACCTAAAGCATCACTCAACTGAAATAGCTGGTATAAATCCCTGATAAAAAATGAAACAGAATCCATTGTATGAGTCAAAATGCATTTACGGAGAACTTTTTCTCAAGAATGATGAAAATATCTTCTCCACTCCACTGTTTACTTGTGGCGAGCTGAGTTCAATATACATTACAGAGTATAATGCTATGTCCCATGGACAACAGTCAACTGTCTCCACAACACAAGAGGTACCTTCGAGAACATCACCATGTGTTCATTTTAAAGAGGTGTGTCCATGAGTGAAATGACTAACACGCAAACTTTGTGTTTTCATAATAATTAGTGATCATTTTTGTAATTTCCTCACTGAGAACTTTCCACTTCATCCCATGTTCCTTATCATCTACCTTGTCTGGATGGAAAACAGCCAATGCCTTTAGGAGAAACTTCTTGTACTCTTTGGTCCCCTTTTCCAGTGAATCCCACTTGCCGATCTCATCGTCACTAGGTTTCTCCCAGGAAGAAGACTTTGGAGGGTAGCTGGTGTACACATGCTTGATCAAAGCAGTAGCGCTGGTGTTGTGCTTCTTGATGTCTGCAAGCTCCTCTTTGAGCTCGTCCAGATACTTAGCCCGTACCTTACTTTTCTCCTCCTCTTCACGCTGGCGGATCTCTTCTTGATATTGCTTTAGGGTGCTGATGCACACTTTGTACCAGTCATCAGTAGCGAAGATGCGCGGCTTCATGGACTCTGCCAATTGCAGGGTGTGGCTGAAGTAATCTTTAGCGCGGTGAGTCAGCTTCAGTACTTTGTCATAGACAACGCCCAGTCTGCTCTCAGCGATGGCTTCCTGTTCTATTTCAATCTCTCTTGCCAAGACCACAGCCTGCTTGTACCAGTCGATGACTTCAAAAACCAAAGTCATGTCAAGTTCCTCTTCATCTTCTAAAGCCATTGTTAAAAGGTGGTCTCCCTGTATGCGAGCTTGCATTGACGAAGCGGAGCACGAGTGGTAGAACACATCTTGCTCTAAAGTTTGCGCTTCATCCAGCAGATCGTTTAACTCCTCCCCTGTAATATGAGCCAAGCGCTTCACTTCTTCGATGGGCCGGTAGCAATCTCTCATGCGGGAAAGACATGTCTTGTAGTCGCCATGTTGAAGCTTAGTGGCACCGTCATAAAAGTACAGCCTGGCCAACCTCAGCTGTAGATCAACAGTGGCTCTGTCTACGGTTGTGATCAAAACAAGCTGCTCGAGCTGGTGAATCTTGATATCGGGATGAAACGTGTCACACCAATCGATGACTTCTTGCAAACAAAGAGTGAGTGTTCCTACAACTTCGTTTCGCCACTGCTCTGGTTTACAATCTTCACTTTTGTTGAAAGCTTCGCATAATCCTTTGATTGCTTCCCGTTGGTAGTGCAGGATAGTCTGAAAACTCTCCAGCTTTTGAGTCAAAACACCCGCTATGCGCCATGCAGCCTTGCCGATGTTCTTGGCGGCGGAGCATTCATCGTCTGAATCTTCGGCTTTTTCCTTAGCTTTGTAATACCGGGATAACGCTTGGTCAAATAGCTCTCTTGATTTCTGTAAGTCTGAGATTTTCCCCGAGCAAGCCTGGCGAAAAAACTCGTTTCCTTGATTTCTGATGATGCTTGAAATCGACATCTTGTCGCTTCCACTTCTTTTCGATGTGACAGCCGCGTCACTGCTGATGCAAAAAGGCGCCAAAATTCTGTTTTCACGTGTGTACCCATGCGAAAAGTGTTATTTCCGCTCACACTTCCGGTTTTCCCCCGGAGAGAGAAAGAGAAAGTAAAATGATAAAAAGCTATAAAAGGTAATAGAAAATTGAACATGCATTAAAATGAGTTTGTTCGCGTTCTCCAAAAAACGTTGAAGCAGACAAAGACAAAACAAAAACTAAATTTTGTTTTTTCGAATTCCCTAAATTTATTATATATTTTTCAAAAATTGACAAGATTTCGAAGCCCAGATTGACATGAAGTCGGAGTAGATTGTAGCCTGAATTTTAGACGATAACCTCGAGTTTTACTCCCTCAGTAACGCTCAGTACGTTGCGGAGAGGATTCAGGCAAAGTAGATTGATCAATAAATAAATTAAATTCTTCCAACCCAAGTTGCTCTCAGAAGACCGTGAAAGCCTGGGTATAGCAAAGCTTTTTGCATGGTGTCCACAATGGATTGGACGTTTTATTTTTCTCCATTTTTGTCCGTTTTCTTTGCTCTCATTCAGCTCTCTGTCTCAGAATTAACGCCAGAGCAATGTAGAGAGTTAGGATTTTCGGTTAATCTTCTCTGTAGCTCGTGCGATGAATTAAAACCCTTTAATCTTACATCGGAACCATCTCTTGAGGCGAATTGTCGAAAGTGCTGCCATGCGGATGAACAAGAAGAAGCCGCTAAGGTTTGAATTGCGTTATTTTCGTCCCTTTTTATGAGAGTTTCGTTCTTAAGAAATATATTTGTTTCCTTTTAGAGCAATCTGTTGATGTAAATTTATGTTGTTTCCTTCTTATGGCCTGTCTGTGACGTCATCACCGCCATCTTGGCTACAAACTATGGTGCCGAACTCATGAAAATCGCTAATGTGTTATAAAGATGTTCTAGTTAGTGTTTATATCATAATTTTAGTTCATATGACAAGTATAGAATCTCAGTTCAGAGAGAAGAAAATGTAAGACCTTGAAGATCAAACTAAGAAGCGCAGAATATGCATCAGTCAATTTTCAGCTGTGCCCATACCTCCCCCCCCCCCAGTTCACTTCCGGGCGTTGGGGAGCTTTAACAGTGATGATGGCAAAGGCAGTGAAAATGTCTTTACAAAAATGAATTTACGTTTTTCAAACTTCGTTGCATGTATTCAAACTATTGTCTTGCTTTTAATGTCATCATCATCATTTGATGGACGAAGAGTAGTTGACTGTAAGTCGTCTCCATTTGGCTTGGTCTTGGGCAGCACACATGATATCATCTTCTGGGAAATGCTTACTCGGGTCAATCCATATTTGCTGGACTTGGCTGGAAAAGGACTTATGCCATCTCCTTGGGGATCTTTACCCCTGGGGGCTCATACAACCATTAGATGTTAGTGGGTTAATATCAAATGTGGGTGAATTTCCTGGAGGACCGCACCCAAGATAAAGTTTGTACGAGAATGTTGCTTATTAAAACCTATTGGTATTTTGACATTCTTGTTGCCTTCATAGTCATTGTAGCTAAAGCTCCATAGTAGCTTTTCTTCTGTTTTTGGATGTAAACTTCCCAGGGGTGAAAGTGATAACACTTGAGCTGCCAAATGCCCCACAGAGTGGATGAAAAAAGAGCTGGGCAAATGTCCTGACCCCAATCAAGACTTCAGCAGTTTTCATTCATTGCAGTGCCACTTTGACCAGTCAATGTGTGATTTTTGATTTCTGTACTCACGCCTCTCCATCATTTATTGTTTGTAATAGCATTATCTGATGTTAATCAAGACCTTATAAACAACACTATATGATTCTCATTTTATTCATTTTTTATTAATTTTTATATTCGTGTTGCCCTGAGTTATAACAAATATATCGCTGCAAGGGCAATAATTATATTGAAATATATTCTAAAACCAGTATTTTTGGATCTGAGGTCTAATATTATTATATTTTTTGTTTTTTCAGAAGTATGCCTTTGGTACCCTTGAAGTGTGTAACTGAAAGTTGGGAAGGTTCCCTCAAATACAGGGTAAGGAACACAGACCTGTTTCTGGCAACTTTTGCTGATTGAAAGTCTTTGTGCTTCTTTAGAATTTTACTGACAGGATCAGAAGTTAAGGTGTGACAAAAAAGTACGAAACATAGTTTTCATAGTGTTTTATCCATGGTCTCAAATGTTACATATCACTTCTTGAACAGCCTCTCTGGTAATGTTTTTTAATCAGTCATAGCATGACTATTATTCAGGGACCCATAATTTTTTTACAGCTCCTACTGGAGACAGGGTTACTGTTTTACATGGTCATTCAAGCCACATTTCACAATGTTAAGTTGCCATGATTTTTTTCCACTCGCCATGCTGTCCAAATTAATGGTCACATCTTAGAGGAGGCCTGCTGATAGTAAGCATAGGGGCACACAAATTTTATCAAGATATCAGGCCCCACATAAGATATTTATAAGATATATCTCAACAAAAGCCCACTGATATACAAAAATACCTAGGATACTTCTCAGCTTAGGATGGCTGTTTAAATTAGGGATCAGGTAAAAGGGCAGTTTTATTGATTTTCCTGGCCCAGAAATGACCCTGAAAAAGTCAAGAAGGTGGAGGGAGGGGGGAGTCCTTCCCTTTTAATATTTACAGTCGAACCTTTCCACAATGGCCCCTTTGGGGACAGAAAAAAGTGGCTGATGTAAAGAGGTAGCTGTCACGGGGAGTTAGGGGTGTAATATGACATTTTTTTAGGGAATACAACATGATTTTTTTGTGCTAAGTTCAGCATGCTTACTGCATACATCCCATAATGTATATGTTGCAGTTAGTTTTTTTATCTCAGTTAATTTTTATTTTTCTATTGTTTTTGGGTATGGTAATGCATGTAAGCTAATGACTTTGAAACAAAGGAAAAATAAAAATTAACTAAAATAAAAAATTACCTGCAATGCATACATAATAATACAAAGTTAAAATACACAAAAAGCTTGAATAAAGTTTGCATCAAAATGTTAATGTGACAAAATGAGCAAGGCTCGCAACATTCTCTATAAGTATCGTAGACATGTTAGTTCACTGCAGCAGTATAAATGGAACACAATCAAAATAAGACTGCTGCAATTGATCATCAACGCGCTATACGAATCAAATTTCATGACCATTCTTGCCTTTTTCATCAGTTGCTGAAAAAATTGGCCACTATTGAGAGGTTACTTTGGCTGTTGGGGACACGCTTTATTGGCTGTTGCCATTGTAGAGAGGTTTAAACAAGGTTCAATGTATGGACTGTCCGTTGGGACAAAAAAAGTGGCCATTGTAGAGAGCTGGCCATTCGTGGAGGTTTTAGCCTCAAAATATTTTATTCAGTGAATATTGTTTCTCTTGATGTTCAAAATGGTGTTGCATCAGTTCTGATATGTTATATTTTGTTCACAACAGCCTTTGTCCGGAGTGATAGGCCTGCCAAGTTTCCTAATCTTAGGATAAACGTAAGTTGTCCATCTTTCTCATGGTCGGTAATTTTTATTCCCACTGATGATCACTTAAATTTATTTATCAGTTGCTAGTAGGTAATTTTATTAATTTTAAGTGACCTGCAGTGTCTTCTCTAAATCTATAGTTAATATATCTTATTATCCTTTTGCATATGTGAACATGTACAAAGTGTAATTCTTTCCTTGCAGTTTGTTCGAGGAGCCGATCCAATTCTTAAGCTTCATGATGAAAACAATGAGGTTCAAGAGGAGTTAAGGTGAGTTTACAGTTTCTTACTAAACTCTTTTTTGCTGAAAAAAGCCTCATCAACATAAGTATAGTTTTCACAGTAGATGTCTAAGCCCTCCTATGCACACTTCATAAAAGACAGCTCAACTTACAGCTACCATGGCAAATTAACAAACGGACAACAGTTTTTCATGATCTGTACTCTTATCAACCATTAAAATGTGGTCAAAATATTCAAAACTCAAGTGGAACCCTAACTTAGCTGTAGGCGAGTGGTTTCACTACAAAATTTTGAACATTTTGATGTCTTCATTCCTAAAATTACAGTCCATGGAAAATTGTTGATTTGTTTTTTATTAAATACTGTAGCACTGACAATTTCCATTTCAAATCATGCATATCATGCAACAATGAAAAAATCCTATTGGGCCACCATCAGGTCATTTCCATGTCCTGTACTCTTATCTACCATAGCTCTTGACCAATCAGTGGGCAAGAAATTGCTCAGTTATAATTGTCTAAGCCCCATTTGAGCTACTTTTGTGAGTATTCTTTTGTAGGAGGAATTTTCACTCCCTCAGCTAGATTAGCCTCCTGCCTAGATTAGAATTTTAGCTATTGTCTAGGTGGGTTTTTACCTTATATACATAAGTATATGAGGTAAAAAGATATAGTTGCATGGGATAAAAATATAGTTCTTGTTTTGTCTTGCTCAGATTTAGTTGACGTTTTTGGTGATGTATGATGATATTTTAACGGGAAGCTTTCTCACCCGTAGGTGATCTACAGAAAGGTCCCGATCCAAAATAACATTAAATTATTAAAAAATAAATAAACTAGTTAAAAAATATATTAAAAATACAAAAGTAAATTATAGACTAATAGATTTAAAAAAATTACTTTTAAACTGACATATGGTGTCAGAGTTCTTGATCATAACACACAGTCACCGCAATCATGTGCAAACCGGCTATAGATAATTTATCATTCACACAATGCATTCTTTCTTTTAGTATCGAAAAATGGAATACAGATAGTGTGGAAGAATTTCTTCTTGAGAGACTGAGATAAACATTGAGAGGGGAATGACAGTCAAAAGTGGAAACCTTTCGCAAGATAATGAAGGCTTCATCTGAAACCTGTTACTGGTGTGTGAAGTTGGAGGAAATTCTGTGTAAAGGGCTTCCATGTGATACAAGAAAAGGATTGTAAAGTTATATTAGGTTTAATTGAAGTATTTATTGTCACCTTGTCTGCAGCCATTGCTAAGCCATTACAATCTTTTTAACCCAGCAGCTCTTAAGGTTGTTGCAAAGCAATGCTGTTAATGCTATTTTTCTTTTCAAACTACATCTGTAGAGCCTTTTTCTTTCAAAAAACTATTTTCTCAGAACTATTCACAACTCCTTTACAATAACCTGTAAGATTATACCGTAAATTTCCGAAAAAAAGCCACGGGGCTTTATTTTTTCAAAGTCCCTTTTTGAGGGGCTTATTTTCGGAAGGGCTTATGTACAGAGGAAAGTTTGTGTTTCAAAATCGATTGGGCTAGCTTATAGTTGGAAGGAACCATTTTGCTTTGTTTTACATTGTATTTGAGGGCAATTTTCCAAGTGCAAGACCCCGGGAGGCTTATATTCGGAGGGGCGATTTCACAGAGGGTTTTTGCATTACGGGTTTGAGGGGCTTATTTTCGGAATTTTACAATATTTGACTAATAAAAGTAATCTACATATTGTTGTAAAAAATTAGCTCGACTCAAGGAAGCATTGTTTATGATGACTTTACAGTAAACTTAACATGAGCTCGTAAAGTTGGAAAGTTTAACATGATCCTGATGTTGTAGTACATATCTGTTATGGTTCAATATGTAGTTTTTGTTATTTCTGATCAGTTACTTTGGCAAGGATATTAACTAGTGAGGCAATAAACATTATGTTTTGAATAACTTTGTGGTTTTAGTAGCATTTAAATTTGAGGATATCTAGCATTGTGTGAGGTGTTTGTTACGTTTCAGTACAATTTTTCTTGAAAAAGTTGCTAACCAAGGTAATGGTGGATAAGTTTGCAACATCATAATTCTCAACTTAAAAGTGATTTAGTTAACAAGGCTATGCTTTTGCTATGTTTATTTTGTAAATGTCCCAGTAATGACCACATCTTCTTCATTAATAATTTATTGGGTATCCATTTGATGCCGTAATAATCTGTAAAGCCTACTGAAAAAATGCCATATTAACTTTCTTTCAGAAAGAGGTAACAAAACTACTGTGGACCATTGTGATGCAATGAAAAACTGTCGGAATTCTGAAGTGTTGTCTCTCCTGGTTACAATCTTGGACAAAATAAAATGGAACAGCAAACCCCATCCCCACCAAATCAAGGATGAAGCCGCGCGAAGGGCAAAAACACCCCATTTTCCCATCCTTGATTTGGGGGGAGGGGGGGATCTAGGTTTCCATTTATTTTGTCCAAGATTGCAATCTTGGACAAAATAAAATGGAACAGCAAACCCCCATCCCCACCAAATCAAGGATGAAGCCGCACGAAGGGCAAAAACACCCCATTTTCCCATCTTTGATTTGGGGGGAGGGGGGATCTAGGTTTTCCATTTATTTTGTCCAAGATTGTAGTATCAAATACCAAAAAATTCCAAAACAAGCCCTAGGGCCTTTACTTTTTCAAAGGTCCTTTTTGAGCAGCTTCTATTTATACAGAAGGAAATTTGTGCTATTAATTTGATGGGGGGGGGGGGGGGGGCTTTTTGAGTTTGGGGGAGGAGGCTTATGTTTGGAGGGGCTTAATTTAGGAATTAATTTTTACTTCTATCAATACAGTATCCCTTCTCCCTCTTTATGCCCATCCTGAACACTTTTGTTTCAAGCAAGTAATATAATGTGCATGCTGTTTGTTTCTTAATCATAACTATAACAAAATTCTCAAATTTGATTGGCTATCAACTGTCCTGATTCCAGCACAAAAAGGACAGTGTAATAGGACAGTATGCTACATAAGTAATTGGACAATATACGCCATCACACATTTGCTCTTTAATGGCTTTTTTTCACTGCTAGCAAAGAACTCTAAGAAATTGTTGTGTTTTAATAATTAGAAAAAAGCCTAAAATATCACAAATTTTGTTATAGTTACAATTAATTGGTAACAGAACTTTGTGTCATCCAATATGGTCTGTAATCATACTTGTGATAAACAAATTGGACTCCCGCTACGCGGTCATCTGATGTTGTTGATCACTTGTATGATTACAGACTGAATTGGACTCCACTCAGTCCTATTACCACTATTAATAGAGTTTGAAATTTGTGCCAAGGATAAAATTAAACCAAAACATATTTTGCCAGGAATACCCTGCAAGCAGAGCCAGTACTCAGTCCACTCACACAAATAAAAACATCTGCTCACAATACTAAATTTATTGCCATATTTTAATCTCGTACACAGTGGTAACTAAATGAAAGATTTGTTCATCATGTATGTATAAGTTGTAGTCAATTTTTAGTTTCAGTTAATTTTTGTTTTTTCTTTGTTTCAAATTCATTAGCATACATTACCATATCCAAAAACAAAGCAAAAGAAAACAAAAATTAACTAAAACATAAACAACAGGGCTCACTTCTTAGAGCATCACTCCACTTGCCCTTAACTATATTTGTACTTTCTGATTAAAAGCGACAATTCTATTGTAATTCTTCTGGTGGAGTTCCATAGGTCAATCTAACAAAATTGTAAAAAGTATCTTAAATAATTTACTGTAACCTCACACTATAAATGTATTTTTAACAACAAAATTTAGAAACAATCTAACACACTTTGCTTTATTCTCTAAAGTGAAGCGAAAACAAGAACTCTGATAAAATAGAACCTCTAACTTTACAGGCTCAAACAAATGGGCAGTCACGACCTTTTCCTTACAAAAAAACCTCTGCTTTATCAAAAAAATAAGAGGACTGACCAACAAGGAGAAAAGGTCTTGATTTGTATATTATCATCAATGGTACCATAAAAAATGTATTGAGTTGAAAAAAGATTAAGTTGATAAAATGGCTTTGGCAGAACCAACATTCAGAGGCTGTTCAACCACAACATTGAAGGTTTTTGTCTCATTTTTTGTTTGCCTGCTTTGTCAGCAGCAAGCAGGCCCAGCTATCTTGCTCCAACCAAAGAAATGAACATTTATATAGTAGCTGCAATAGTATGGTTTCCTTGGTTTTTACATTCTTTTAATTAAGATGAAAAACTTTTATTTCATAAAAAATTGAATTGGGACAAAATGTTGGAATGCCCATAAAAATTGTAGGAAAATTAAGTTAAAAGTTAAGTTCATCGACTGCTTTTCCACTTAATGAATTAATCATTAAATAATCATTAAACTTCTGGGCTAACTGCAAATGGAACAAAAGAGCTGTCAAGGTAATTGCTAGCCCCTGATTTGCACTAAATGTCCTTTAAAGAACTTGGCCCTGTTTGTCAGCTATAGGATGTATTTTTCTTGAAGGAGGTATTCTGGTTGGATGGTATTGCCATTTGAAACTTTATTTACAATTTTGCTAAAAAAAATCACCAAATTACCATTTAGCATAGTTACTGACCAGACATCAAAGAGAAAAGGCAAGTCTGTAAAATAGACAAAATGAAGAACAGATGTATTGCCTTAGCATAAACATATACCACATCAAGCCAAACATAAAAATTAACAATATTTCCCTGGTGGTAAGTCAGAGCTGAAATTTCAATCTCTGACTTCATTTAATACTTACACTTAGCTAATTCAAAAGCTTTTTTCCTTAATAATAGTAAACAGAATTAATTCTCTTCAATAAGAATTTGTTGGTCAATTTTAAAGTAAAATAAAAGGCAGAATAGATTGCACTCTACCTTCTTTATGTTTTTTAAGAACTTAAAAATTTAAATAACTTATAAATAATCATTACCATTTATGGCACTCTTTCACAAAACAGCCAACAACACCTGCTGTTCTTAAAAACAAAAATCTGAATGGCACCACAATCACTCTAAATCTACTAGGAAGCTTCACAATATTTTCTTCAATGTTTGCAATTTACAAAACAGTACCACTTGTCACTCTTGGGGTCATAGCATTCAAGGGAGTTCAAGAATGAAGAGCCACCAAACCCACCCACTGCGTAAATGTAGTTGCCAATGACAACTGCTGTTACATTATGACGAGAGGTATTAAGACTGGCCACGTGTTTCCATTCATTTGTGGAGGGGTCATAGCATTCAACACTGTTAAGGAAGTTTGTGCCATCATAACCACCAATCACATACAACTTGCCGTGAAGGACTGCAGCACCAGCACCACGGCGGGCAATCTTCATTGGTGGAATCAAAGACCAATGATCTTCTTCAGGGTCATAGCATTCCACAGTATTGAAACATGTCCATCCATTGTAGCCCCCAATAGCATATAGCCTGCCATCCAAAGCCTCCACACACAAATTGTTTCTTTCAGTATTCATGGGTGCAACTCTCCTCCACTCATTTGTCACAGGATCATACTTTTCAACACTTTTCAAGTTCCTAGGACCTTCATAGCCCCCCACTGCATAGATGTGTCCATTGATTACCCCAGTTCCAAAGTTGCAACGGCACTGCAGCATGGATGGTGCAAAACTCCAGGTGTTTGTAGTTTCATCATATGTTTCAACTGTACTGAGTTCTGTGTGTCCATTTGAGCCACCAATGGCATACACCTTGTCATTTAACACTTCAGACTCCAGCCTTCCTCTGGAAGAATTCAAGTTGGTGACAGGCATCCACTCATTAACCTGTGCATCATACAATTCCACGGTGTTCAGGCAGTCACCTCGGTCATAGCCACCAATTGCATACAGTTTTCCATTGAGATTTACTGCTCCCACGCTACAGCGACCTGGAAATATCAGAGGAAAAAGAGAGCTTTTAATTCTTTAAGCCCTAATATCCACATACAAATTCTCCAGACTGTTCTCCATATGTTTTCCTAAAGAATGAGTTGAGAGAATTTGATAAAAGGTTGAATCATTTTCCCTAAGATCATTTTTTAAATTGTCATCACCTTTTATCTTGATAATGTATTGATTTTGTAAAGAGAAAATTGATGTTGATCACTCTCGGGAGTTAAAGGGTTTACAATGTTTGGTGACCTTAAGCTTTTCAAAGTCGTCAGTCATAGGACCAATACAGACCACATGGACATGTACACCTGAGTCTTTGAAACAAATTTGTTTCTATTGCAGTGTCATCTATAGAGAAACTTGACAAAATTCTAACATTTGGTGTTGTAGCTGAAATCCTGCATGCATGGTGTGGCTTCTGACTATTCAGCAAGCCTTTGATATAGCACTACTAGTTCTGTATGTAGTTCTCACTTTTGAGTCCTATGGTTTGATGAAACAACTATCGGATCAGGTTTTTGAGAAATCCAGGATAATCAAGGTCAAGGAAAGTGATTTCTTTGAAGCTGACAACACTTACTGAGTCCTTCATCCATCTGGATATCACAAAATCCAAACCTTATTAATTATTATACATGAAGAAAATAACGACACACAAAAACAGTTTGACATGGAACTTAAAAATCATGCATTTCGCATGCAACCTACAGAGTCAGTTATCTGCTAGCAGATAACTAACTAATCTGTAGGTTGCACTGATTAATCATTTCCAAAAATTAACTGAAGGCTGTTACACTGTACCTAATGATAAGATAGTGAGTACAATGTATAATAAACTTAATTACTTGATATTACATTGCTGAATCAGTGAGTGGGCAAGATGATACAAATCCTGCATTCTGACTGGTTACCTGAGCTGGCAAGATGGGGTGTTTTTGCCCGCTTGGGATTTCCCGCATTGGTCCTATAAGTAAAAGTTCTCTTTTTGGCCATATAATAAATCCTTTATAGACCTAGCTTGTTCAGTCAAGATGGCCAAATATAAAGAACTTGGCCAATATCCAGCCATCTTGACCTCGCACTTGGTCAACAATGCATATACATTGCTGAGGGAAAATCTTGGGATTAGAAGTTTGTACACACCTCTGCTCATTGGGGCTATCAAAACCCACTCTTCTCCGAAGGACGAGTCCCCAGAGTCTGAGCTATTGGAGCAGTACTGGGTTTGTGAATGTATTGATATCGCCACCAACAATCCTCCGACAACTGCCAATCCTGTGCAGCCATTGTCACTAGTCTGGACAGCACCAATCAAACGGAAATCCTCCTCCACTATCCAAGACTGCCTCTTCTTGTTATTATTGTTTTCAAGAAGAACTATCAATTCCTCC
This sequence comes from Porites divaricata, assembly GCA_038088405.1. Classification (NCBI taxonomy): domain Eukaryota; kingdom Metazoa; phylum Cnidaria; class Anthozoa; order Scleractinia; family Poritidae; genus Porites; species Porites divaricata. The sequence continues at coordinate 43,438,168 of JBBMOI010000003.1, forward strand.
TTGTCTTCACTGCTGTTTGCCTCATGTTTGGACAGCTGTTCCTGTGAAGTACATGTATATCGGATGTACTCCCTTTGAGCTTCTGTTGTGATTAGTTCAGACTTTTCATCATTTGAATAAAGATCTTCCATGGTACACTCTTTCAGCTCTCCATCGGCAGTGAGGAACATGATGTGGGTTTTTTCCAGTAACACTGTTAAGGAGCTTATATTCCCTTCCTGTAAAAGTAACCAAGTAAAAATAATAATTTATTTTGATAACAATTTTCCTCTAATATAGAGTACCTTGTCAGGAATGTCTCAAGCATGACAGGTGATAATTTTTTTCCTGCTTGTTATGAATAAAATACACTGAAATGACTCAGAAATAACTGTTAACCTTGAAATGTTTCCATTTTATGGGAGTGCAGCTACAGTGTAAGAAAAGAACACTTTTGAAACAAATGGAATCATTTTCATAATTTACTATGAAGAAGGTTAGCTTTATTAAGATGACAGAGGTGAAAATGAGCTGACACAACTTATTCCAATTAATTATCTGTCACAAGGACACATTAATTAGATGCTAGGACCACTGAGTTCTCATCAGAGAAATAAAACATTGTACAATGTGAGATGGTGTAAGGTAGAGAACATTTTTGAGGTTACATGGAGCAAACATTTTAAGAACTTTGTCACATTTAAAAGACAGGGTTTTATGAATAAAACATTTGAATTGCTATTTTGTATTTGTGGGAGAAATAGTCCTTAATTAGCCAGGGAAGGTTTCAAATTAAGATACAAGTCAATAAAATAGTGAAAAGTGACAGAAATATAAAACAGAATAGAAAAAAGTCTCAGGAACTACGACATTGCTTTCCATCACAACAGAAAAGACTTACGTCTTGCTATGATGTAAATTAGTTGTCAGGGCAATCTAAGGGTCGTGAAAAGGGTTCAAAGAAAAAGGAGTAATACTCCTAAAACAAATAAAAAATGCACTGGTTACAAAAATTAGTTGCGTAGCAGCAATTTCTGAAAATTATTCACGCTGTTTACCACAAAAAATGAAACACAAGTGCACAACTTCAACAATGTAATTGTTTGCAGAAAACAATGGGCCGTCTAACCATGTCTTAAACATGTAGCTGTTAGAAGCTTTTAAATACGACCAAACAACATTTCCGAAATAATGACAGAAGATAATCCAACTTGCTGAATATTTGTAAAAATAAGTAAACAAGTAAAGGAAGGAAATTAGAGTCACGTTTTCAGTGCACTCTGTTTGCTTCCCGTACGTAATCTAGAAAGTCCGATATCACTTACTTCCCGCGCGGAAAAAAACGCTTTCCCGAGAAATTCCCATAGAATACACTACGTATAAGTTTTATTTACTGTTCTGACTTTTCAAAGCAAACTTGAATCCCCCTCCACCTCCACCCCCCCCCCCCCCCCCCGCAAAAAAAAAAAAAGAAGAAGAAAAAGAAAACTTAAAATTTCAAACCGATCGATCGAAGTACGCGCGCTGCGGTTTCTTTTTTTCTAGGGTCGTATAATCCCGTAGCACAGACTCAGGTTGCAAGAAAAATAATCAACCACTAAAATAAGCTCCTCACCTCCAGTTGTTTATGAGCCCACTTTATGGCCACATTACAGAGCTTCTCAGAATCGATGCTCTCGTTCTGTCTCTTTCGAGTGGTGGCGAGTTCGACTTGAAGACGCGGCAACTGGAAGAAATCTTTGTCGTGATAAATTTCCTCCACGTGTTCTTCGATGAATTTATCGACTGCGGTCAACAAATTAGCGCATCTTTGTAGCTCGGCGAAGCTTCTTACAGTCCTCCAATCTAAGGGAAGAATTTTCTCTTCAATAAACTGCTCGCAAGAGTGTTGAACGTCTTTCATGCCTAGAAATTTCGATGCGTGATAAACACTGAGAACACTTTCCGCAGACACGTTTAGCTGAGCGGTGTACGCGAACTCGATCAATACTTCCACTGCAGTAGAATCCAAACCTTCCAGGCCCACTGTTAAAACGGTCTCCTCTGTCTCGCTTTGATTTTCTAGCAGTTTAGGAATTGCAGCGGCCAAAATAGAGCGATGACATTTTATCTCACTGCCACCAACTTTCACAACTGCATCACAGAAGCGCTCGCTTTCCCGTTGCTCGTTGAGGGCTTCCAGAACTTTTCGGATATGAGCATCGTTTTGGAACGATAAAGGCCCAGCAGCCGTCAAGCATCGGGTTTTGCCCATTTTGTCAATATTCTAGAGAAAAAGAAAGATAAGATAGTTGAAGACGGGACTTCCAACTCGATGAAATGTAAGCTTATCATATTAGAACTTCGTACCTTAGTCAATTTCGCAATTGATCATTTCCCAAGAAGATTGCGTCAAAAATGCGAATGAAAAACAAAAATAAATTTTCAGCTAATTCATTAGAGAATGACAAGCCAAATGAAGGACCCGTTTACCAACTACAGGTCTTCCCAATCGCATGTAAGCTTATATACGAATGGATGAATAAAAAAATGAAATTCACAAGACGACAGGAGTTCAGCGACAACAAACAAACTTCGGAAACATACATCATGTTAAACTTTTGAGAGCTGATTTTTCCGAACCAAAAACGAACTGAGAAAAAAACTATGTAGTAGAAAATCGTGGTGATAGTTTTCTTACCGTCGTTTGCGATGATGATTTCATGTCGCTATATAATGTACGAATCGAACGGAAAGTGTTGTCAACCAATTGTAAACAGGAGTTTGAGCAGCTGCGTCGTTAGAGAACAGCTTATTTAAGTTTAAAGCTTCACAGAGTGACTTTGCCCGACAGCAGAACGCTTTCAGCGCTCAACTCAACACCGTTTGACCGTTGAAACGACTTGGCTCAAAGCAGGAAACTTCTACAATACAAACAACTACATTGCAATGGCGCTGTTGGTAGTTCGACCACGTGAGGTAAAAGCGCGCCGGTGACTTTTCATCGGCTTCTGATTGGGTAACTATCACAATGGCTATTGTTTTTTCAAATCGGTTTTTTGTCAACAGGGCCCTATCAACCTGACAGGATTTTCCTTCAGGTTTTTGAAGTTAAGTACTCTCAATCAACGAAAAAAGGTGCAATGCGATAAAAATGATATTTTCTTGCATCTAATTAATGTTTTTCTTTTATTACAACTAAATTTTATCATTTCTTTGAGAAAGATTCTCAAAATATTAGGTAATGTGACAATCCTCACGTTCTTTGGTCCATTCCACGTGTCATGTTTTTGACAAAACAATTCTCTCACGTTCCAACAAAATTTTTCGTTTCTTGCGCAGTTGTCGCAGGGAGCCATAAAATAGTCAACGTGAAAGGGGGTTTCTGTTTTGCTTTATTTTTGTTATTCTCTGATTTTGTTTTCGTTCTTTTTTTTTTTATTTTGTTACATCTTGTGAGCAGGCGATTTTTGTTCTGTTCTTTTTGTTTTGTTTGTTTTGTTACTTTCTTAATTTAGAAGAGGGGGGTTGGAGAACGAAAGACACAATAAGGACATATAAGGAAAACATGATCGCACTGGTTAGGAGCCTTGAAAAGCCAGAAAAAAAAATTATCAAGGTGAAAAGAGAAAACGACTTATACCCCATTCACACCAACTAAACATGTTTAACTAAACACAGTTTAGACAAACAATGGTTTAACTAAACGTGTTTTACTAAAAAACCGTATGTACACATCTAAAACGTGTGTAGGAGTTACTTTCATCCTCGTCTTGAAGTTTGGAGCCTCACTTTCATAATTTTAACATAACGCAATGTAACAAAATGTAATCTTCATGTTGAGGGAGTTTTAAAGTGTCAACTTAAAATTGAGTTTGAAGATGAATACCCTGCGAGCAGAGGCTGCATTTTCGTGGTATGAGCTGGCGTGCGAAAAGCTCGAGGAGAGTTGTTCGCAAATAGTTTTTGCAATTTGATTCCCGCGAAACTCACGCAGATTTGACGAACCAGTTGCTTGCGAATCGCGTGACGAAAGCTCCCATGATTTCGGGAAAAAAAGTTATTAGTGCCGAGAAATACGGCTGCAAGTTAAAGAGATAATGGAGTCATTTCGTTGCTATGACAACTCCGATGACATTGTAACCCTGATCATAACAAATCTTCATCTTTGTCTAATGCAGCTGTGGTAGTAACTTTTCCAAATCTTTGTTAATTACTACGTAGCTAATGCTCAAAAATGTAAGGAATGGACCCCAAAAATCCCAAATGAGCCACCTTATCTCCTTAACAAGCAGAGTATTTGATTTCTTTTCTTTTGAAAAGAGCATTTCAAAGAACAGGACAGCTTTTTTCTTAATTGCATATATTCTTCTAATGGGGCTCCAAAGGCTATGTACACAAACTATATATTTCCGATAATTATTTTACAAATCTTCATTGCTTTATACTACAACGACACACACACCAAAGGTTTTTAAACTTCTTCTATGTATGATAATGATCCTGCAACTTAATTTAAGGGAAAGTTTCAGCAATAATTGTAACATTTAAATTTGGGCTTGCTATTAGTACAAGGCTACACTTTTAAGTTTGTCAAAAAATAGACCTCTTTAGTTTGAGTGTTTTGCTTTTCCAATGTAAGTCATGAGATGTTTTCAAGAGAACTTGATTTGTTGTTTCATAAATTATGTCTATGTTGCGGTTAATTTTTTATTTTAATTAATTTTTGTTTTTGCTTTGTTTAAAATTCATTAGCATACATTACCATACCCAAAACACGATGGAAAAATAAAAATTACCTGAGATAAAAAATTAACTGCAACATGTGCATTTGAATGTCAGTGAAATGAAATGTGAAAGAAATAGTACTTTACATAACCTGCATTGGGGAAATAAGGCATACAAGTCAAAAAGGTCCATTATTGTAATCATGGCTATCACATACAAAACTAAGTTCTGTACAGGTGGATATTTGGAGGAGAACCCGAACACAAAGAGTTTGTTTTATGATTTACCAAAACTTCACTGAACTCAAGAAAAAATAAGTTAAAGATTTTTCTTATCAACTATTTGACATCGAACAAAAGATGTATTATCTACAGATGTGCTTACAAAGAAAATTAAGAAAATAAAATGTTTTTCTAGTTTCTTTTGATCTGAATTAAATAGCTGAGTTTGAGATCCAATTCTCTTTGCAAAATAAATCCAAAACCTATTATTGGAAGAAATTATGAACTGATCTATAACATAGTTTTTTTTCAAAGATGTTTAAAGCAAGTAATGGGAGCCAGTTAATTGAGCCCCTACAATCCCCTGCTTTCAGCTAGCTTGGGACTGTCAAGGCTAACATGACACTGCTACTTTTCATTACTCAGTATCACACAGTACTAAACTAAAAATAATGGCCTCTAAAAGATCAGGAACATATTAATTAAATCTATGAATTCCTTTAGGATAATCTGGGGAGGTGGGTTACTCTGGGTATCGGTTACTGGGACGGTATTGTTGGGATTCTGGAACTGTTGAGTCCATGCCTGACCAGTTTCAACTGCAATTTTGCTGCTCTTATCTAGACATGGTCCAAAAGTCTTTACCCTACTCTGGTCTAACTATAAACCTCTATTCTAGAACAAAATTCTGCAATTTCTATACCTCATCTCAGACTAATTGCACATATAGCTCAAAAGTGGTGTTGCTTCCCCAGTCCCCACCTCCTGGATAATCGACTGCTTTTTTCTGAAATTGTCAAAAAGCTTTTGAGACCTTTGGATTACGCTTATACTGAACCACAATCACTAAATTGTCACAAACTACAAGGCTGCAAATAAACGTTGGTCATTGGGGAATGGCTGACCAAAATTTACCCATATCCCATGAACAATCAGACATCATGCCTGGCATTAAAATCATCTAAAACAAGATCCTTTCAATTCAGCAATTTAACAGCTCATAACTACTCTTTTATGCTTCTTCGTATTTATTACGAAAAAGGCAGACAAATTTGATCACAATCAGATAATGACAAGTCCAACTAAATATTAATTTTGTCCAATCCAAAAGGTGACTTAGTTGACCTTGAAAGGAAAAAAAATATATTTGCAGCCCTGAAAGATCTGTAAAAATTTAAAGAACCTTGCATTAGAAAGTTTGCTTAAAGTAAATAAGTATAATTGAAACTGTTTCAAATCTTAAAATTGGATGAAACCTAACTGTCAATAAACAGATACAAGTTTGTTAATTACACAATGTTTACCCTAAGTTCAACTCAATCAAAGGGTACAAGGCAGATAACCATCAACTGGATCGAGAGACTTCTCTTGATTGTGATCAAGCACTACTGAAAGAGAAAAAAGCTACAAAACTAAAACAAACAAACAAACAAAAACAACAGTTTAACAAGTGCTTTCAAAAGTGCCGAGTAAAAATCGCTGAATTCCTTCTTTGCAGGCTTGTAATGCTGCTGATTTGCCAGGGTTTTTAGTTTCCAAATGTGCATCACGTGACTTGGCCATTCTTGCGTTCTCGGCTTGGATAGATATCCAGTGAATATTTCATGAATCCTTTAATGTCAATAGTCTACTTGACAAGCCCGCACAGCTAACAGTTTTAACAGAATAAACAGCGGCACGTGAATCACAGCGTAGTCGAAGTCTCGAATACCCTCCAACCGCTGACAAAGAGTTATCTTAAAAGTTACTAACAACGCTATCACAACAGAACTCCAAAACGTCCTCATCGCTGCTAGACGCTTATCCCCGGCTAAATAAAGTCTTATGATCACAATGGCTGAGAAATAAGCCACGCAACCGTCACAAACAAACAGCGGAATAAATACCGTCCACCATGACATTTCTCCGTCTTCCAATTTCACGGCCACCAACACAGAAAATACAAAAAGTGCCACGATATGAAGCCATAATTCGAAGATCGATAGTCCCAGCCATTTTATGACTTCCTTAAGCGTAAAAATCATGCTAAGAAGGTAGTGTTATAGCGACGGACAAAGCCACAAAATTGTGCTTGTTGTCATGTACCAACTCTTTTCCAAGAATCCGCCGCCATCTTTTTTGGTCTAGTTCTTCAAACCGCTAGGACTTCTGGGTTTCATATATTGCGCTGGGGGGAGGAGTGAAGTGAGAAAAGTAAATTTTTCATCTAAAATCGCATCAGTATGTAATTGAAGATAACGTTGACTTCCTTTTTTAAATGCTGCAAAATCGACATAAAATTATCCAGTTCTATCCAGTTCTCATTTCAAGTATTTCTTCATATATGATTACGTTGCTGTTTATTTCAAGGGACCCCTCCCTGGAGTTGTATCACATTCCATGGGAGAGAGGTTGGCGGTAATCTTCGAACGCGAAAACTGAAATGGCCACCAGATCGCGCAAAGATTGGCTTTCGCCTCACAAAGTATCTCTCTTAATCCTAATCAAATACATCAGCTTTTCAGATGATGAACCAGAAGATTATTTAGATTGCTTAAGAAGATCTAGGCATAAATTATCTCTACTGCTGCTGGAATTTTTCGAGGTACCTTTATTTAGCACCACTCTGATGTGACAATTTAATAGCTTAATGAACTTAAGCTTTATTGAAATTGATTTCGCTTACAACAGATAGTTTGTGGTACTTTGTTTTTCTTGTATATGAAAATAATGCTCATGTTAATTCGTCCATTTTTTTCCCCTCTTTGGTGAAAGCATTGTCACCATTTTTGGCGTGAGTGTTATAATTTGACCGTTATCGTAACTAGTTAGCAGCCTATGTTTTAGACTGTGGCTGTCCACACTTGGTGGCCGACAACTAGTGCCTGAGTACCAGCACAAAATGGTGTTGTATTCAGACCCGATATGTGACTGTGTACATGTTTGCTCCATTTCGCCCTACAACATGCCATTGTGAAACATGAGCTTACAGTGCTGTCAACTCTCCCAGATAATCTGGGAGGCTCCAGAATTGGGACTGTATCACCTGGTCTCCAGATCTCCCCGATAATCTCCAAATTTTGCCACTTCTTCTGTACACTCAAATTTCTGCTGATAAAATTTTAAGTATTTTGCTTTGTTTGAGCTATTATCGAACATTTCCTCTTAAACTACGGTACACCATTGTTATATCATAATGTGATTGGTGGGAAGTAAACTAATCAGGTCAAATTTTACAATGCCAACAACATCTTTTCCACAAGTTTTGTGTCATCACAAAATCATGACGAATGGGGTCAACAAGTATTTTTTGCACAAATGACATCATGTACCATGCATTATGACATCATCACCATCATCCCCTCCTTATCAATTCTCAATGTGGAGGGTTGACAGCCCTGAGCTTAGCATGGAGTACAAAATGATGGATTGCCCCGGAACTAACATAAACACAGGAACCCAGTACCCACTTAAGTTCCCTGGTACAAGATCTCGACCTTGTACTCACTGGTGCCTAAATTCTAGCATGGGTACTTGAAAAAGAGTGTGTTCACATTTGTGCCTAGTGAATACTGTACTCAGGCATCATGCCCGAGCCACAAGTGTGAATACTGCTTTAGTGTGTGAGTACCAAAAGAAGGTCTTCAGTGTAGGCTGTGTGCTGCTGGTACTCAAGCGTTCACATTGCTTTAAATTTAGACCAGTTTTGGCTGCATTTTTGAGGCCTAGACATTGATGGTAGAAATCCCTCCTCTTTCGCAGTTTTCTTACATGCCTGGTGAGCTTCTAGCATACTAGTTACCCAATGTGTCGACTGCCCTTTCTAATAATCCCCGCCCCCCCTCTTATGAGGCATAAAAGTTTATAAGCTCCTCCACCAGTGGCTTAATGCAGCATCTATAGTATTTGATAGTACTCTCTCCCAGACCAAACTGGTTGAGAACCATGCCTGTAAATACAGTAGCTCATACTTAAGGTTAGTTTTTACCTTATATAGTGGTCTTTAATTTACTGGAAGTTCCCCTGCAGGCTTGAATATATTGGCTTGTATTGGGTTCATGTTGAATGGGGGCAAAAATCGAAACCCCAAAAAATCCTTAGGGCTTCAAACAAAAGCCAAAAAAATCCCTAGACCCAAATTTAACCCCCACAAAATCCCATGCTTAATTTGCGAGCTGTCAAAATTTCCAGAGGAATGATTTGGCTGGGATAGGTGGGAACTATTACAAATCTTCAGATTGTTTTGAGTACCCCAAAAAATCCCTGCTTAAATCAAGCTACCCAAAAAATACCTGCCAAAATTTTCAAACCCAAAAAGATCCTTCAATCTTCCCTGTCACTTGAAATCTGGAGTAACCCCCCTGGGGCTGTGTTTAATTGCAGAAATGTTATCCACTCCTGACAAGGTGATTAGGTTATCCCTTTGTGATGGGGAGGATTTTAAAGCCACTTGTTATGGGAAAGAGGTAGCTACAGAGAGCCTTTTTGTCTAGAAGAATAAAAAATTGTTGAGATACAAATATTTGCATATTAACAATTTCTTTCAGGCTCCAGATTTTGAACTGCCTGAACTGTGTAAACATATCAAGGCTGTGGATGTTGACTTGCAAAGCCTGCTCCTAAAAAGGTTGTTTGTTTTGATCTTTTTAAAATTATATTAATAATATATATTTATCATTTGATTGCATTTAAATATCTATGGGTATTTAATATCAGTGTTTTGTCTCTTTTTAAGCTTGAAGGGCTTAGCTGAGGATGGTGTTTCCGGCATTTCTGAATTTTTCCAGTCACTGGAAAAGCTTTTAACTGGCCAAGAACCTGCTTTACATAAGAAAAGTTTGTTTGGTATGTCTAAGATACAGCTGTAAGCACAGGGTAGCCTGCAAATACAGTTGTTTCTGCTCACTCCTTGGTGATAGGGATGTTTCATTGGAGAGACATTTGAGCCCCAATGACAGAAATACCATACTGATGGCATAAAACTCTGTCCTGTTTTGATTGATTGATGAAGTGGTAATGTATTCTTTTTCGCTATTGTTTACAAATGCAGACAAAAGACAAGAAGTCATACTACAACAAAACAGTCATTAATTATTTTTGAAATAATATATTCTTGTTTGGAGTTTCAAGTAGGCACTGTCAGTCATTCACTAAAGAACTCAACATTTTACAATAATAGACTTGGAGACACCATAACTGGAACAAATTTAAATTAGAAATTCATGACTACAAAATTAATTATGTAAACGCTGATTTACATCATCAGTATGAAATTTCTCTCGTTATGGTACAGGTATCTCTACTGCAAATTGCTCCTCATGGCAAAGAGCAAGGTCAGAGACAGCTGTATTCCAGTGCTAGTGTCAGGGATTACATACCAAAACTTGATCTAAGCCCAAGAGCAGGGGCTTTAGTAAAAAATACTACAAGGAAATAACTGGCTGGTTTTGTCTGAGGCCTTATAAGCTGTCTTTTTTCGGTTCTCGTGATACAGTACAGTCAACTCTGTCTTGACTCTTTTAGTGCCAAGAGTGACTGAACACACTATTAATTTTCTCTTAACAATGTCCATATATAACCAGTCTGGAGAATTTATATGTGGACGTTGGGGCTTAAAGGATTAAAAGAAGAGACAAGACATTTTATTATGATCTTAATATTGTTTACAATTTCATGGTACACAGTCAGCCAATGGACACTTCCTCAAGACAGACACATATTTTAAGTCAGACACCCGGTGTCAGTCTAGGCTTGTGCCATGCAGGCGTTGTTGAAGGAAATGATCCTGTGCTCTTCCCACTAAAAGATAGCTGGACGTGTGGGTTTGCTATTGTTGATTTCCAGCAATCAGATTGTTTCCTGCACAAACTGATTTTTTTCTTAACATTTAAAAAATTACTTCTCATCTTGCTATAGTAAGTTCTACAAGAAAGATATGGGGACAAAAGACAAATTTACATTTTGTATTTTGATGAATGCCTGGGATTCAAGATCCAATGTTCATTTGCTGATAAAAGGTCTTTTCATGACATAGGTTTATTTACAAGAAGGATGGCATTGTCATTTCACAAGATGAGTTTCAGCCAAGTCAGCCATTTTGTAGACCTGCTGAAGATGTATTTGGACAACTGTGAAACAGATGTTGTTAACAATGAGATGGAGAGCAGCTTGGATGTTAGCATGCAGAGTGTGGAAAATGATGTGGAAGAAAATGGCTCCAATGAAACCAGGTTTAAATTTTGCATTTTCTTTCACCCTGTAAACTGTTCTCTTTATAGATGTGCAGCACGGGCGGGAGGGGCACTCCCTTATATGGCCAATACGGGTATATGCCGCTGGACAGGGTCTGGCTTTTGCCCTCTCTGTCATAAACATAGAATATATAATTTTGTGCGACTCTGTCCTCATTATAAACAGGGTATTGCCTGAGTGTGCAACTGATTTGATTTGCAAGCCGAAATTTGTTGGTTATCCAATTGTACAAAAGAAATGTCAGACTATAATGTGAATTTGCTCTATCTGAATTGCCAATAAATGGCTTTAAACCAAGATCCTTAAATACATAACCTGTTAAGGACAAATTTTGTCCTAAACAGGTTATGTATTTAAGGATATTTTTTTCCTAAACAGGGTCAAGGTTTCAAACCCTCAGCAGCTCACCTATACCCAAATATTGGTCAAGTACCCCCTCCTGCCTCTGTTTAATTCCTTCCTCAAAATTTATGCAATCCTTATTATCATAATTTATTGTGGATTTATGGTTCTGGATATAAGTTACTGAGTAACACTAGTTTGCTTATCATACTGTTTAGGAAAATGTTCCTTCAGGGCTCTGTGTCAAACAGACAAGCTGAGTTCTTTCTGGCAAAACAGGTACTAATCAAAGATCAATTTGATAGGATCTGGCGGAAACAATTGTGGCTTAGTACTAGCTTTGTTCGATTTCACCATGAGAATAATTATAATATTATTACAGAAGAAACTCCATTAAGCAGAGGTTTGGCAAAAAACGAGTCAGGAGCAACATTGCTGGTCCTTTAGTCTACTTCTATCTCAGACTGTTTTCCTTCATCATATTCCTTGCTCCCCTTGTTCCCCTGTTCTCCCTGTTCCTCCTGTTCCTCTGTTCCCCTTGTTCACATGTTCCTCTTTTCCCCATGTTCCCTTGCTCCCCTGTTCCCCACGTTATACTGTTCTCCTTGTTTCCCTTGTTCCCTGTTCCCCTGTTTTTCCTTTTCCCGATGTTCCTCCTTTTCCTCTTGTTCCCCTGTCCCCCCTTTTGTCTTTTTCCCCCATTCCCCTTGTTCCCCTGTTCTCCCTGTTCCCCATTCCCCTTCTTCCCTGTTCCCCTAGTTCTTCCCTGTTCTCCGTGTTCCCATTGTTCACCTGTTCCCTTGTTACCCCTGTTTCTTCTGTTCCCCTTGTTCTCCTGTTCCCCCTGTTCACCTGTTACCCCTGGTCCCCTCTTCCCCTTGTTCCCCTGTTCCCTTTGTTCACTTGTTCTCTCTGTTCCCCTGTTCCCCCTCTTCCCAGTGTTTTCTTGTTGTCCTGTTTACCCTGTTTCCCCTGTTCCCCTTGTCCTTGTGTTTCCCCTTGTTGCCCCTTGTTCCCCCTCGTTTCCCTGTGTTCCCCCTTTTTACCCCTTGTCCCCCCTTTGATCCCCTTGTTCCCTCTTGTTCCCTGTGTTCCCTCTTGTTCCCCTTTGTTCCCCTGTTTTCACCCTTGTTCCCCTGTGTCCCCTCTTGTTCCTTCTTGTTCCCCTGTCTCCCCCTTGTTCCCCTTGTTCCCCTTTTCCCCTTGTTCCCCTGTGTTCCCCCTTTGTTCCCTCCTGTTCCCCCATGTTCCTTTGTGTTCCCTCTTGTTCCCCTGTGTTCCCCCTGTTCCTTCTTGTTCCTCTTGTTTCCCTCTTGTTCCCTTGTGTTCCCCTTGTTCCCCCTTTGATCCCCTTGTTCCTACTTGTTCCCCCTTGTTCCCTCTTGTTCCTCCTTGTTCTCCTGTGTTTCCTCTTGTTCCCCTATGTTCCCCCTTTTCCCCTTGTTCCCCTGTGTCCCCCCCGTGTACCCCAATTTCCTCTTGTTCCCCTTGTTCCACCTTTGTTCCCTCTTGTTCCCCTTTCTTCCCCTGTGTTCCCTCTTGTTCCCCTGTATTCCCCCTGTTTTTCTTGTTCCCTCTTGTTCCCCTTGTTCGCCCTTGTTCGCCCTTGTTCCTCCTTGTTCCGCAGTGTTTCCCCTTGTTCCCTCTTGTTTCCCCCATTTTCCCCTTGTTCCCCTCTGTTCCCCCTTGTTCCCTCTTCGTCCCCCTTGCTCCCCTTTTTCCCCCTTGTTCCTCTGTGTTCCCCCTTGTTTCCCTTGTTCCCTTTTGTTCTCCTGTCTTTCCCCTTGTTCCCTCTTGTTTCCCTTCTTCCCCTATGTTACCCCTTGTTTCTTTTTGTTCCTCTGTGTTCCCCTTGTTCCCTCTAGTTCCCCTGCGTTCCCCTTGTTGTCCAGTGTTCCCCTTTTCCCCCCTTGCTCCCCTGTTTTCCCCCTTGTTCCCCCTTGTTCCCCTGTGTTTCCTCTTGTTACACTGTGTTCCCCCTTGTTTCCCGCTGTTCCCCTTGTTCCCCCTTGTTCCTGTTTGTTCCCCCTCATTTCCCTTTTCCCCCTATGTTTCCTGCTGTTCCCCTTGTTTTCCCTTTTTCCCCTTGTTGTCCCTGCTCCCTTTGTTCCCCGTCTTCCCATTGTCCCCCCTGTTTCCTGGTTGATCCTTTTCCCTTTTTAGCCCTTTTCCCCTTACCCTGTTTCCTATGTTCCCCTTTTTCCCTTGCTGCCTTGTTTCCATTTTCCTCCTGTTGCCCCTGTTCCCTCTTTTTTCTCTGTTCCTCTGTTTAAAAAATACTTTTAATAGAGAGGTGTCTTTTAAGATAGAATTAATATACAAAATATTGTACATATTGATTGAATATTCTTTTGCAAGGTTTCTCTAATACAGTCCTCTGAGGAAGAAGCCCTTCCACCACCTGCACTGCAGTCAAGAATAAATGACATTTTGACTGCTTCACCAAATATTGCGGAGGCTGTAAGTTTGCTTGTTTAAAATTTCTTTTCTCTGAAATAAAATTGAAGCAAAGTCTTGTTAACCCTCAGGTATGCAGTACCTTGTAAGTCATTTGAATCAATTCTCAATAGGACAGGTAGAAAACAAACAAGCTGAATGCAAAGATGCAAATAACAGTGGGTCAAGTTGTATTCCTTCTGTTCTTGCTATGTTTTTAGGCAGTAGTTCCGCTATTTCTTCTTCACAAATGTGTGAAAAGTTGCACCATTTTGTCTTGCTCTACCAAAACAATTAACCCAACCTTAGCCCCCAGGGCTTCACAATTGTCGTCAATTTTTCTGGCGATTACCCTGTACTATAGACATCATTTTCTATTTGGACAGTGCTACCTGGTCATGAAGAATTAGCCATGTGATTTGAGTCAATCAGAAATGGAGAAACATTTTAATTTAATTATTAATGTTTCAACTTTCTTCTACATCAGCATTTTGCAAGCTTTCTTAATTGCCTGAGAACTAATGAATTCAAGGAGGCACTGGACAGCTTGTATCATTACTTTGATCGACAACAATGGCAAGGTGACTCTTTAGCAAATAAAGGAGTGGGTGACTCAGAGGAAGCGGAGACGGAACGATGCCACAGATTCCGATATGCTGCTCTCAATTTAGCTGCTCTTCATTGTAGATTTGGTCACAGGTAATTACTTTCAAGGGTCAAAAGCTGTTTACCTCTCAGACAGAAAAAGAAGTCCCACTGTAGAACACATTAATCTTTATTTTTATCAATGTCTCTGAAACTAGTCTATTGAGATGTAATACATACCACTGATTCACTGATAGCACATTGAAAATAGCCTGTGAATTAGGGCAAAAATCGGGAAAATACATGGCAGCTAGAAATGCCTAGATTCAAACTACGTTTACGTCCTTTCACGTTTTCAGACTAACTCATTTTCCAACGCCTATTTTTGCTATTATTATACATTCTACTTACTGTCTGACTTCTCATTGGTTAGAGCCTACATTTAATTTTGGAAATTTGCACAGGAGCAATGTCAAACTGTTTTCTGTGTGACGGTGCATTTGTCATTATGTTCTTTAAAACAATGTATGATAAAACAGCTATCAGATTCAGTTTTTCTGTTGTCGGGAATAATCAACATATCAGAAAGTGATATCAGCCTCAGCCTTTGGCTCAGCTGATAACAGTTACTTTGACCTTGATTATCCCAGATATCAAAAAAGCCTTATCCAATGATTATTTATAATGCCATCTTTTATTTACTTTGGTGTTCAGGCAAGAGGCAATGGCGGCATTAAAGGAGGCCATTCAAATAGCACAAGAGACAAATGACCATGTGTGTTTAGAACACTGTTTGGTATGTCAACATTTGACTAAAATCTATCAGAGATTTTGTTGAGCAAAACTACAAAGCTATTTGTTTGTTCAAGTGACAAATAACCAGAAAAATTACATCGAGGCAAAGAAATTTGTCTACCATTTTTTACTTGAAAAAGTGCCGCATCCTCTAAGCAACGATTTGGCTTTTTTATTGTTTTTTGTAACTTTCTTGTGTTGAAATGCTGATGTGGCTGACATTGGTTTTGTTGTTATACTGTGCCTGTTCGTGCCTGTTGTTATTTATTCGCTGGACTCGGTAGGGGACATAAAACTTCAAAACAAACCTTTATGGTTCAATGGTAGTAGCTGATTTGGTAGTGCTGGGTTAGTTGCAAACAGAACATTTTACTGAAGTCCAATCCTTGCACCACATCAAGTTGTCAAACTTTAAGAAGTAATGTGGCTGCTCTCACAGCAAAAAGTTTCAGAAAACTCTCAAACTTCATTTTGCAAAATCCTGAAAAAGGTGCCAGGCAATACCAGGCAAGTGTAGTGGCAAGAGATTAAATTTGACTGCTCATACTATGACAAATTAAGATCTCTGAGTTGTATCTTATCGATATACCAATTTTTCTTCTTTTTGTTTTGTTTTTCCCCAGGGATGGCTTTACAGATTGGAACAAGAGGGTAGTTCTCAAGCAAAGCTTTTGCTGGACAGATTTGTTGCAAGAGCAGCTGAACTTAAGATTCCTGTATGAAGAAAAACTGAGCTAATTTTTATCAGATTTTACTCTCAGTTGTACTTTTGTTGTTGTATTAACAGTTGCGTTCTAGTGCTTACTTTTAAATTAAAGTGTTTAAGTCTTGTTTCTTTTTAATAATATTGTTAGTATTTAACCTCCCTTGGGATGCTGAACCACTGTCAGTATGATGCAATGGCTGGAGCTCCACCGCCCAAGTGAGTACCTTCAACACATTTTTTTTAAAGAGTGCACTAGCTTGCAAAAACATCCGTTTCTCCTCGCTCCTCGCTGCTAGGGACATTTCGCACAGAGGAACGTCTGCGACTCAGCGACAGAAATTCCATACTGACGATGTAAAATCTGTCTGGAATCCGGTCAGAAGTGCTAATTGGTCGACGGAGTAGTTACATTGTTTTAGCTATTGTTTACAAATGACAGGCAAAAGACAAAAGGCCACAAAGCTCAAATGTAAATGCAAAACAGTCAATATTTGTGGAATATAGTCTTCTCTAGAAGAAGCATTTGAGTTTTGCTGGAGCTCGTTGGCAGATCTACACAACACTTTACCAAAATGTAGAATTGAACAAATTTGTATTTGGATCCCCATGACTACTGGATTTGTTATGTAAATATTGATTTAAGTCATCAGACTGAGTATGGAATTTCTGTCGCTGAGTAGCAGATTTTCCTCCACGTGAAACATCCCCAGCAGTGAAGAGCACGGAGAAGCTGTTTTTGTAGGCTAAGAGTGCCCCAGAGGAACATGAAAATCCGGGGAGAAGGGGGAGAGGAACAGGACGTCTCCTCTCCTCCCCCCTCATGTGCGCATGCATACTCAAAATTTTTTCCATTGCCCCTAGAAAAAAAAACTGACTTTCTTGGTAAAATTCAGTGTACATATTCTTATGTCCTTTTTTTCTTTTCTGCCTTCAGTGAACTCTGATTTTTAATTTGTTGGATGTAAGTCCAAATTTGTAGTACAGTCAATGCTTGCCTTGTAGGCATGTAGCTATCATGGATGCAACAAAAATGCAGATGGCAGCTGCAGAGGTTTGACTGAAATAAAGTGGCAGATAAAATCGTGCCATTATGGACTCTAAGAACTTGAAGGGGCCGCAATAGTGGAAGTTGACTGTTTGTTATTCAACTGTTGTTTTAGTTACTAAACTGCAGCACCTATCTCCCGTACCACAATGTGACTGCATTTGAATATGTGCACACTGTGAAATTTTATTTCTTTGTAGGGTTTTACAAAACCTTTCTCAAATCAACATCATCAACTCGCAGAATTCTCTTTCCGATCTAATGGCAACAACTCATGTACAACAAGCAGCAACATGGCAGATCTACGGCAAGGAGTGAGTAACGTTTTAGTGTAATTTAGTCTCTTACTTTCTGTACAAGAACAAGACGTTTTTAGCCATTAATGAAGGAAGCATTGTTAGGCTGGAGTACTGGAGGTACCTAGAAATCACTAAAAGCAAAGGCACTAGTCAAGCCAATAGCAATGCAATATGAACTGACAATCAGATAAAGTGATGTCTAGGCACATGCATGCAGCGAGCACCAAGTGTGGGAAAACACTTGTAAGCAAGTTATAATAAATATATTAATTGTCTTTTAATATTAAAATATATAGTCATATTAATAACTAGTTTCTGTTTTACTTGTGATTGTTTGAAAACAAGTTGCAAGATTTTCCAGCCAGTCACAATGTGTGGACATGCAAAAATTAACAGGAGATTGCTTTCATGTACTAGTTAGACTGTCAACAGCCGTGTTTTTTAAATACATATGATTTATTTGATGGATGTGTGAACTGATATAGGTGGCACCCCTCGTACTTTTTGCTTCACATTTTCCTGTTCTGACCAGTTTGCATTGTGAAAATAGAGCAGATGCTGACTTGTCTCCCGTTGTCTCTCACTCTCCTATTAAAATTCACAAGAGAAGTGCGGTCAAGGGGACTCATCACCCCGTCACATCATGCGTTGGGTGGGTACAGGAAGCTCATAAATGGACTGAGGGCGGCTGCCAGTAGCGCCTTTGTATGTTGACGTCCGAGCTTCCTGTTCACATGTTAATATGTACATTGTAAAGAGGGCACATCCTCCTGTCCTCTCATCCGTGATTCCTTCCTTCTTCCTTTTTGCCCTGTTTGGTCATGCGACCTGTTCTCTTGCGATTCTCGCAGAGAATAGGAGATAGATAGGAGATGACTGGGAACAAGTCAGGAGCAGTCGTGAATAGTTAAACTTACCATCACTTTTCTTTCCAGTTGTATTGCAGGCATATTTACCCAACTTCCATTGCAACTGAACAGTTCATTATCAATTCAGGGGCCTGTGTCTGCAGTTAATGGTGCTACCAGGGTACAAAGTGCTGAAGCTAACTGTCTGTCGCTCTGTAGTCTGGCTGAGCAGCATTCAAATAAAGTAAGAGACTTGCAAAATCAGTCAGTATTATTAAAAAATACATGAAGTCCTTCCAAGGATCGTGCCTTTCCATTTTGGGCGTTTTAATCTTTTCCATTTTTATCATTTTTTTTTATCACGTATATGTATATTACAGTTAGTTTGACCTTGCCCAAGAAAGTATGGAATACACGTATACTTCAACTAGTGAAATCCCTGAGGCATAAAAAGGTACCCCTTACGGGCCGAGTCTCCCCGTATAGGGCATAATGCGGAGTAAGAAGATGCTTTTGCCATCGCCAGCAAAATACCTAGCAGTTTTTCTTCGTTCGTTTTTCAGAGTGCTTATTCCTTTTTCTCTAGGGTATGTTTCAAGAAGCTTCAGACATCCTAGCATTTTGCAAAACAAAGTTTCCCGAACCCTCCAAGCTATCTAAGGTGGGTAACGTACATGCTTGTATTGCATGCATTATATTATTTGGCTTTGGCTACTTGTCGTGATTTACATTGGATGAAACACCTCTTCTCTGGTGTTCGTTGTAGCTGTGGATGGCAACAGAGGCCATGATTGATCACAGCAGGGCGTTACTGCAAGGAAACATGGATAAAACAAAGACATGCGTGGAGCAGTTAGCAGCAGTGGATGAACCGGAAGCAGAGTACAGGTTGACAGTTTATGTCGAAGTAGTGACTGTACAGTTACTTTGGTTGTTTGCCATTTACTTGGTCCGGTTATAGTTTGGGCAAATGGTAAGCAAAATTTAGGACTGGTAATTTCTTCCCGGAATCGCGTTTACCATTTGCACAAATGAGTTCCATTTACCGAAAACCGCCGCGAAGGCCTGAAACTGTTATCAAAGATTGCTTTGAAGAAATGGAACACGAATTTTCCGTTTGGAACTTTCCGTCCGGTAAAAAAAACAGGACAGATGTTCCGTTGCTCCCGGAAATTTTCCGCTGGAACGACCCAAAAAGTCGTGTTCCATTTACTTTCCAACCGGATTTTCTGGAAGCTTTCTGTAAGTGGTAAACAGCCTATTTTCCCTATTGAGGATTATTTCGTTCACCAAAATGATTCTTATGTGAAGTGAATATGAATTTGTAAAGGTCATGATATATATTATCTGGATATCATGAAACAAGTTAATTTTTTAACTTTCAAGAGCGCTCGCGTAATGGTAATGCCTTGTTTCCAATGATGCATCTCATCGCTTCACGCCACTGGGGACGGCGGGATACGTTGAGAGACGGCAGTATTCGAGTGGCGCGTGAAGTGAGCCGCGTGAGATCGGGTGAACGGGCGGCGAAGCCCGTAGCTCTCGGGCCTGCTATCGTGTGGCGTTCACGCGTGTCTCCTCACGATATTGATATGAAGGGCTCTCTCGCAGGCTGATGAGCAACTTGAGCAATTTGTTTGAGTTTTCATTGTGAATATATTTGGACTCTAAATTGGGCAATGAATCCTAAAATATCCTGAGATATTCTAGGGTGACAGACTAATGTTCTATCTTTTTACAACATTATTTCTGTTTAGGTTAGCTTTAAACATGCTTCATACAGGAGATTACACTGCTGCGTTCCCTCTGTTGCAGAAACTGCTTGACAGCTCCAGGTAATTTCATGCAATATTTCCCTCTCACGTCGTTCTTTAGAGAGAGATCGAGATCGTATGGGAATGAGAGAACTGCCAGCGGTCTGAAAACAACGTGCACAGAGGGGTATACCCCTCTGTGCAGACCGCTGGCAGTTCTCTCATTCCCATACGATCTCGATCTCTCTCTAAAGAACACCGAGCTCTCTTCCTTTGGAGTAAATATCGATCTCAGTAGTTTTCTTGTTTTTCGTATTCTTGTATCTAATCCAGAGACCGAGTGTTCATAAAAGATGGCAAGAAATCGGCTGCTGAGTATCAAACCAGGTAATTGGTTAATTATCTTCAGTTATTTCATCTTTGACAAGAAGCCTTGCTCCGCGTATTTTAAAACAGAGATCGACACTGGACGAAGCATATAACAAGATGCTGAGGTAACCTGTTAGGGAATAACTCTCAGTTCCTCTGCAGAGATCCCTTTGTACCTTGTGGAGGCTGGGTGGGAAAGGGGACAGGAAGAAATCGAGCGTAACGAAGGGGCACGCCTTTTCAGTTTTCTTCTCATCTTCCATCGCATTCTTAGTGTTTTTTAATTTTTAATTTTATTTTTGGAATACGTAAACTGCCGCTTCTTAAGCCCTTAAGCCTGTGCTTATACATATTCATAGGAGGTTTTAGGAGGGGTTATAAACGGAGGGGCTTTTATCTCAGGGGATTTATATCCGGAGTAGAAAAAGCGCTTCGAACAAAGCTATAGCATTGCTGATGAAAATACGTTGGGCCATTTAATGGCTTTTAATTAACCCTCGAAATGTCGTGATAAAGCGAATTCATCTCAATACGTGATAGGAGCGGGGGGGGGGGGGGGGGGGGGGCTTATGATCCGATTTATTTTTTTGTTTACAAGTAAATGGGCCTATAACTGACTGTGTGGAAATGAAAGTCAGCGAGGCCTACAACTAGACGAAAAGCTGGCTACGCCACTGTTGTCCATAGGGAATAGTTGCTATAGCATTTCTCGGTTACTTGACCATTGTACCAGGCTTTCTTCTGACTTAATGATACTCACTAATTTATCTGGCTGTAATCAGAAATTTTGGCGTAAAGTAGGGGAAAAAAAGCGTTAGAACGCCAGCAAAGGCTCAAACAACTTATCTCAGTTCTGACTTTTTTTGAAATCCAGACTTGTAACACGACTTGGTCACGCCCGCCGTGCGTTAAAGTATAATCAAGTTTATTGAGTTTATACAGTTTAACACTTCTCTCTTTCTTATCAACAGAATTCTCGCAGCTCTCGCGCAGCTGTTCTTATTATTAGAAGACCCCGTGGCCGCGCTTCCGTACGCCTTGAACTGTTTAACCATCTCGCGGTCACACTTCCTGGACAATTCTGCTGCCCTAGCTACACTTTATATCGCACAAATTCAGGTATTATTCTGAGCTGTAGTTATTTTGAGTATATGTGACCAGGTCATTCCGAGATTAGGGACCTTAACGAAACTACGACGGCGACGGCAATAGGAACGTCAAAAAGTTTATAGCTTGTAATAAGCAAAACGACAACTCTACACGTGCAGTACACTTTTTTGTAAAATTCCTTTGCCGTCCTGCACACCTACGAAGCGAAACGTCCAAATTTTCGCCCCGCGTTAGGGAATCCAAGACGGCCTTGGATTCTAATTCCGCGCCGTGGATTCCGGATTTCAGCTAGTGAATCCGAATTCTTTGTCAGTGGAACTTGAATTACTGATTCCAATCGTTAGCGAGATTCCAGATTCCTTGAGCTGTATTTCGGATTCCAGAGTCTAGGATTTCGGATACCATAGCAAAAAAATTCTCCAATTTCCCTCCTTTTGAATAGCTTGGCGACTTGGGATAACCGCGAAAAAGTTTGAATGGATACGCAGTCTAGTTTTCAGCAACGTTTTTATTAGCGTCGCCATTGTTGGATCGTAAGGTCCCTACTCCCTATTAACTTTCCATTAGACGTCAAAAAGCTCATAGGAAGCGACCGTGACACGTTTACCTGAAACTAAATACAACTTTGTGACCAATTCTTTCCGAGATAAACCTACCATTGGCGGACATAACCATGGAAACGTCAAAACGTTCAAAGGAAGCGACCATGATGGCTACCCCGAGATATTTGTCTCGTGTTTCTAAATCCCACGATAAAACAGCCAATCAGAAGAGTAGCTGTCAAATTTCCCGCGTAAATACGAACTGCACGCGACAAATAGCGCAGGAAACAAACTTGAGTGTGACACTATGACTGCTTTTACCTCCGTATGTAAAAACACAGCGAGGGAAATGCTGTGGGAATTTACAGTGAAAAACCACGACTATTGTCAGTATTGTAGAATACCGTGTAGAAGAAAAGTGAAAACTGTAAATTCATCTTATAATCGTGTCTAAACGGAAAATTGATATGGTAAATGATTCAGTGTTGTGTTAGTCTCCCTCGCCGGAGCGTTGCGTGACATCCAAAAACGGCTGCAAGGGAGACTAGTGATGTGTCAGTCTGTTGCATTTTTTTTGTTACGGTCCTTTTCTGGAGAAGAAATTAAACTAGCCCTAATTTTCCTGTTCGACGTTCGCCCTTTTTGAAGCTGGATTAAGGAGGGGCGAATTAAAACAACAACAAAACAGGGTTTGTTCGTCAAAAAAAGGGACTAAAAATGGTGTTTTGTGAAACCAGTTCCCCTTGCTCGCTTATTATCATTACTCGTATTTCAGTTGCATTTTAAAAACGAGAATAATGTCGTTTTTAAGCTTTGCTTAGGGTTACCAACAAAAGCCGCCGTCTTGGTGAAGAAAACCATGGTGCAGATACTGTCACACGGTGAGTTTTTCGCTTGGAACATGTGACCCGAAACGCTTTGGCCGCGCCGAATAATGAGGGTTAGGCATTAGGCAAGTTTTAAGCTTGTTGTAATTGCGAATTAGAAGAACGATTGACAGGAAAGGTCAGTGGGAAGTGCTTTCACTGGATAATAGGGAGCTTAAGCAGCAACGTTTTTGAGCGACGAGCGTCGACCGGAAGTGAGCTTTTTTTCTCTTTTGTAATGCCTCGACGTCACCAAATTTGTATGGCTAAGTATCTTTACTCTTATAGAGACGATTTGTCCAAACGTTTGTTCAAAATCACAGCTCAAGAGTGCAAAAAGGCCACTTCCGGTTGACTTGCTTCGCTCAAAAAACGTCCAGTGCTGCTTAAACTCCCTAATCACTCACAGATCACTCACGCGACTTAGCCAGGTTCAACATAGATACCAGTTCCCAGCCGAAAGAAAGCCCTTAAAAAGAAATTATGCAGGGACCTCTAAAGTGGTGTCGAAAACAGAGAAAAGTTCAGCGAGAGACGCCATTAGCACTGCGCCCTTCGGACACAAATATTATGCGATTGTTGTAGCATGAGGTCTTTCTTTATGATGTCAATGCATTAAAAAGCATGAATGCAATAGATTTTCCCCGGATGCTAGTCTGCTTTGATTATATTACTGATTTTTGGTCGCTGTTTTCTGCTGTGTTTAGGTTCATATTATGTGCAATGCTGTGCTCGCTTTTTATTAGTCAAATGTCAGCTGACTGCTTCATCGCAACAAGAGGACAAAACCAGAAGGGACAATGGTAATTCGTGTTATTTGCAATAGCAATCTGTTTAGGGTGACACTGTCGCTTCTTCTATCGGCTATTTCTAGGTTGCGCTGGAAACTGGGTCAGAACCATCCAAAAATAATTCCCATAGTGTAATTCGATGCAGTTCCTACCCAGTCTCTGTCATTTCTTCCCAAATGGCCAGTGGGGTACACATTGCCCTCCTTGTAATTTTCATCTTTATTGCGGAACCTTGTGTTCGGTGCTGAGAATGGACACAAGATTCTACCTCGTTCCCAAGATTCTTTTCTACTCAATCACCGAAAATGTCATAAAAGCGCGTTCACCTTTGACACTTTTGGTTACGTAAGTCTTACTTTTCTTGTGTTTTCCAGATCTACGATCTGCTCTTCCTTACTTGGATAGAATTGTGAAAGGATTTAGAAAGTTGGGTGCAGTCCACAAAACAAGAGACGTCTTGTACTATCAGGTGCCATAAATTTCATAGCTGTCTTTCAAGTTGAAAGCAAGTTACCTGTGCCTGTGCTTGTTTATTAAATAACTTTACTTCACGTTAATGGCCGTTTTCACACTAGAGAAGGATTAGGGTGTTTAAGCAACAACGACGACGACGGCCACGGGAACAGCAATATTAAAAAGCGAACTTAAGGGAAACCCCTTTGAAATTCTGGGAAAAGAGGACGATTATATTAGAATTTCTGATATTAGAGTGCAATTCTCAAAATCTTAACATTGTGTACTTCTGATTTTTAACTACAGTCTGCCTTCCGTCTCACTCTGGCTATAAACCTCACGGCAAACTAGATTGCTTATTTATTTATTTATTTATTATAGAATTTCCTTTTTTTCTCTTGTGCCTGCCTCGAATAGCCCTCGCTAATTGCGGGCACCCACTTTGTAGCGCGCGCAGCGGTAATCTATGCATCAAGGAAATTTTGGTTCTGAGAAAATTGTCCATACTGGGAACAGGGGTCTTTTTTGCATGACCATGCGCGACCGCTGAACAAGCGATGTGCATGGATGCTCACCACAGAGTCTGCCTTCATCAAAATGGCGCGTCTCAGACTATCATCGCGATTATTTTGCTCGTTGGTCTTGGCGAATGTGCTCGTGATTTAATAAATATGTGTCGTTTGCAAAAAAACTCTAACATGGTCTTAACAAAAGCGAAGTAGACCGGATGTAACATGATACCGCGAGATCAAATTTCATCTCCCGACTTGACCTGGACAACAGCGCGCGTATATGTAGTGCTTGTAGGATTGCGCTTACCTCATCAAAGTCTAAACAACGTGCCGAAACGTTTGCTGATGTAAGTGAACACTTTGAATTTTTCTGTTTTGAAATGGGAACGGAACACAAATATTAAAACAAAACAGCAAATTTCAGCGAGTGGGTTCGAAGTGCGCAGAAACCTGTGTTCAGTTCAGCAGTGAATTGATATATGTTCTACAATCTTCCCAGCACTTTAAACTAAGCTACAAAATTAAGAGCACACGAGACGTAGATTAGTCACCTAGTGCGATGTTGGTGGTAGTCACTCTGTATGTCTCGAACAATGAAAAAAAGAATACCAGTGAGACACAGTCAAAACTGCATTCAACAGGACCGAAATTAAAGTCGAATCTTTTGACCGATTTTGATGAAACAAACGGTTAGGTTTCCCAAGAAGTACAGTAAACATGTGATGCCGTTTAAATAGAGCACTCAATTAATCCACTCCCGAAATATAGATAAATCAGGCCCCGGTTGTTCAAACGTTGGATAGCGCTATCCACCGATTAAATAGACTGCTAAGAGTCCAGTGAATAGGGATTTATCCTGTGGAGAGCGTTATCCACCTTCTGAACAACTGGGGCCAGCTATAAACAAATTATTGACGGAAATGCTCTACGGCATCGAGAAACTAATTTATATCCGATTTGTAGACAAACACTAAATAAAGAACATTTTGCTCAATAGCTACCATTAGCAATGCACTCGATGCCAAACTCTGCTGTTCTTGAAGGTGAACTATCAAGACACGAGTCGAGCGCCAAACAACAACAAGCACCCATGTTCGTGTCAGACATCCTTGAGAAGCTTTCTCTTTCACCTCGTCCAGCGCATCAGTCTCCCCTTTAAATCACCAGATCTTTACTTATTTTGTAAAACGAAGGTCTTTCCTACGTTCTTGCCACCGTTTGAATCTCAAGCAAGCTTTCAAAGTGAAGAATTTGATTCCTATGACTATGCATCACGGTCGTCGTCACTGGTCGGGTGCCCTTTTTCAAATCTTAGTGCGCATGCTCACGCCAAAAAAAAAATTCGTACGGGGTACGTCCGCACGTACGTCCACCCCTTCATATAAGCCGGGATGAAATTTTGCATCTCAAGCACCCGCGCATTTCGGCGGTAAATTGCATAGCTTACCGGCCTTTTAGAGATAAAACAACAACAAAAGTCGATTCTTTCTTTCGACTTAATTTCAATGTCTGGATAACAGAGCGAGAGATAAAAACCAACGGAGACCAATTTCGTTGGAAGAAAAACATAAAAATTTTATAGCGGCGGTGAGAAAAAGGGGAAATGCTAGCTGCCACCAAGTTGAAAATGAGCGGCAGTGAAAAAAAGTGAACAAGAACACATACAACAACTTTCCTCCATAAAACGTGTAACTAGGACGTTTCTGAGTTCACGTTGTAGTCGTGAAAAACAACGGCAAAGTAATGTACAAAAAAGCATGCAAATTTTTTTTTTTTGCTAATTAGAAAATAAGTGCGCTGCACGTGCAAAGTTTTTTTTGTGGTAATTAGACCTACTGATATTTTTGGCTGTTTTCTTTGCCTTCGCCTCTTGGCGTTACACGATTTTATATCAATTTTGTCTAGTAAGCTATAGATATTAACTAGAGCTTCGCTTTTAGCCCTGGCTAAATCAATATATTACTTTACTTGAAATAAACTTGTTGTTGTTGTTTGTTGTTGTTAAGGTGATGTTACACGAGACGATTCGCAACGACGATTTTTAGTGCAACACAGTGTTGCAACATTGTTGCGACATTGTTTCTAATGGTTACAACATTGCTCCAACATTGCAACGCTGTGTTTTGCTAAAAATCGTCCCGTGTAACATCACCTTTAAAGGCAACCGGTTAGATTAGCATAACTTAAGAATTTGTTCATGCTTAGCGTGCGTATATCGAGTTATGGATGCACGCGGGAAGTTTGGAGAGCACGAAAGATGCGTAAGAGTTGCACTCGGCTATCGCCTCGTGCAACTCTAGCTTCTTGAGTGTTCTCCAAACTTCCCAAGTGCATCCATAACTCGATATACGCACAGCTAAAAGCATGAGCAAATTCTTTCATAACATAGCTGACAAAAATGCTTGCTTTTTGATTAACTGCAAAATTCTCGTAACACGCGCCACAGAAAAACAAACGCTTCTACTGGCTGGTTACAAACACGCCACAATCGCCTAGTTTGAAAGAAAATTCTTTCTGTAAAACTGAGAAAGAAAATTTGCTTATTTATTCGTTAACGATCAATTGAAACTAAGCAGAAACGAAGAAGAAAGTGTCTTAAAGTCCACCTAAAGTTAAAATACCCACATGTTCTTAAGACGTCGTGGAGTATGGTTTGGATCCGGCGCTGAGAAGATGTTTATGTTTTGCTCGGCGAAATCCAGAAAACTTGTTTTTTACCGAAGACGACTGTCATCCTACTTTACATTCATTTACGAACAATGGCTGGTCATTACGGCTACTTGAGAAGACCTGGCAGCGGTTGTTTTTATGAGTAATAAATTTTTGTCTTCTTGTGTAATTTGTCTTGTTGTTGCAAGAGAAATTTTCCTGATAGAGTCGCATTGTTCGGCGATAACAAAAGTGCATAACAAATTTAAAAACAACTATAAACACGGAAATTTTACCTTTTTTTGTTAATGGCCAATTGGTGTCTTTTCTGTTCCCAGTGAATGTCTCTCGGCCAAAATTTGCTGCAGCTGGTCTTCCGACAAATTTGTGAAACGTGCAACTTGCGAGTTTTTTAAATTCGGCTTTATTTTTGCTGCTTGTTGGATCAGGACGTAAAAGGTCAATGCCGATTGAAAAATTAGGCAGTTCTTCGTTGGTTTCTTCCATATTTTAAAGAGAAGGAAAACTGCAATGCAGCTTAAAAGACGACAACTTTGCAGCCAGGTAAAAAAAATGCTCACGTCATCTTATTTACGCACGGGCGAGCGTAAATAAAGATTTTGTTCATAGCGGCTCAATAGGACTTATATGGGGCAAGCACGCGCCCTATGGTATAAAACAACTTTGCACGTGCGTCACGCTTTTTGTATATTTCTTAGCCGTCAATGCACGATTGCAACATGAAAGTGCCTAACTTCGCGTTCTGTCAAGGACGGGAACACACGACCAAAACGTCCTTTTTCTTTTCGTGAACTTTAATAAAATTCTTCACTATTCGACTCCCAAAAAATATTTACAAATTAAACGAGATAGAATAAGCGCGATATAGTTTGAGGCAGCGCGAATTCACTTTTTAATTGTTGTTCCCGTTGCTGTCGCCGTTGTTGTTGCCTAAACTCCCTCTCATCTGTCTGAGGGGGTGTTTACATGACACCGGGGCGACTTTCGCCCCGGAGCGAGTTCACTCCGGTTCCCTCTCATGGCTCTATATTTGTTTACATGATACCACCACAAATTTCATGCTGGCGCGAGTCACCCCGGCGTGAGTTCACCCCGGTTCTCGCCCCGGGGTGAGAATTTCACTCCGGTACGAAATCAAGCAACGGTATCATGTAAACGCGAAACGACCAGCCATTTCGGTATGAAATCGGTCTGCCGGTTTCACCGGCGAAAAATGTCTACGCATGCTCTGCAAAAAATGACACGTGATCGATTTCGGGCAATGTCATTGGCTCCGAGGCAAAAATGCCCGCGAAATGTTGTTGTGATGAAAGAAGCGATGGCAGCTTTTTTTGGCAGTGACAACGTTGCAATTTCTTGCCACTGTAAGAGATCAAAAATTATTTTGGCCGAAGTTTTGACGGAGATGTGTTCTCTAGAGAATATAGCGTCTTGTAACTGGCGAAAAATCGCAGTGGCATGGTCTGATTCAGTTTTGTTGACGTTGAGATCGCTGGTTTGCATGTGAAAGACAGGCCGAAAAGGTGGGTAATTTTTACTCTCTTTGTTTACTGCATGTTCCGTGCCACTCGGTACAAAAAGAAATTATAAAGCAGTGGAAGAAAAATTATTGGGCTTTGTTTTGGTATGTAAATAAGCTTGTACCGAGTGGCACGGAAGCGACAGTTTTGTTAAATGTGTATCCCGTTTTTGTGTCAAAATTCGACTTTAACATTCGACAACATTCGACTGTTGATCGAAGAGCGTATTACAACGCTACCCAAAATGTTTTTGTTATTTAGTTCGAGTTTCCTATCACGGATTCAAGAAAAAGAAAGTAGCGGGACAGACATTTTTGGGCTTTGTTTTGTTAATATGACTTACGGTAGCTTGTACTTTGTTGCTCGAAAAACTATATTTAGATACTAAATCTCCGTGTGTTTACACTGTTTATGGCAGAAAAATAAGCTACGCTTGGTTTAACTTAACCTCGTATCGCTCGGTACAAAAGAAATATTCTTAGCCATTGTCTTGCTGTGTAAATTGTCTTGTGGCTAGTGGATCGAAAGCGGCCGGGTTGCGGCAGTTTTCTAAAGTGCGTAGTTCGTAACGTGATTTTGTCGATCGGTGCACATTTCATTGTTGTTGCACATTATTACAGCTTTATATGTTGCAGAAATTTGAGTTTTATCCGAACTGTCGAATGAGAAAATGTGAGAGTGTTTTCATTAAAATGCTTAGACCGTCTTGGAGCTACAGTTCGATAGATCCAGCAACATTTTGATTCGTAAAAAAAATTCTGTTTACAATGTGCCCAACTGCTTGCAATTTTGTAATTGAAGGATCGCAGTTTAGATTATTTTGCTCATAAATTTGGCTTGGAATTATACACACGAGTTACTTGTTACTTTCCTCGTTAGGAACCGTACTTACGGACATGATTTCCCCCGTGTACAATTTTTTAGTACTAAATTTTTACACACAAGGCTTTCAGTAGGGGGTGCTTCTTTGCTTGAAAATTGGATCCTGGAAGGAGATGAACAGGGTAATTTTCCTGTCAATGCTTTTGTTTTCTGTCCATCGTTTTTGGCTTAATTTTTGGAGCAAAGTTATGAATGAATGATAGAGTTAACATGCTATTAAGTATTCAAAAGTTCTTTCCAAGAAAAAAAATATTCACAAATTAAACTTACAGGAGTTTAAAGTTTGGGGTAAACCTTGTGTCTTAATGAAATTTTAGTTGGATCATGTTGATGACTGCAGTTGTGTAGGATATGCAGTTTCCAATTTTGATCTTCTGTCAGAATTATGTGAGAACACTCGAATACAGATCTCATTCAAACATTATAGGTTCATTGTCAATTATTGTTTGTTTCTATTCCTATAAACTTAGCATCAGGACTTTATTTTGCATGGATTTAAAGTGATATATATTTGAAGGGGCTGTTGTTTCACAGTGAAGTAGTTTCCACTTTGTTTTTGGATTTGAAGTTCAGTTTCTTCTTAGTAATGTTGGCTAAGCCAGTATTGAAGTATCTGACATGTTAACATACTTTACTTTTCATTTCTCTTCAGAAAAGATTGATTGATCCTGCATCAAACAAAGTGCAGCCTCGCAAACAAGATTTTTTAACGAACAAGTGTGTACTCTAGGAAAGCACATGTCCCTGACAGTGTCAATAAAATTTATTTATGGAAATATCTGGGTTTTTACTCCTTTGTAGCACTTTAGACTATATGCATCACTTTTTTAACCTTTATATACTAAAAAAATATAATCAGTATTTTTTTCCATCTAACACTTGAATCAAAGTTCTCTTCTTTTAAAGTATAGTATGTAGTATTCCCCTAATTTTAAAAATTTCCGTTTATCTTTCAGATCAAGCACAATAACCATTGAAAAGAAAAAAAACCTTGCTCGGTCAAAGAAAGTTTTGATATTAAAATTGCACCCGTTCTCAATGAAAAGACTGAATGCAGACACTAAAGTTCATTTAGCTCATGTTCAAACTTTTTTGTAAATTGGAAAGTGTTGCTGGAGAAAAAATATTTTTGCTTTACCTTTTAAGGGAAAAAATAATAATAAAATAACTACCAGGTGTCTAAGCAATTTCAAAGGACCCATAGCGTCTTATTTATCTGCTGCATTGAGCTGTGAACAAGGGCCGTTCTTTCTAGTGACCCTGCTTTTTGCAGAAACATTGTTGTCCTTCGTGATCCAAAGTTGAATCCCGAAAACCGGCCAAATCGCGAACATCGCAGGAAACGAGTTCCATAGCAATAGGTGAAAAAGGATTATAAAAAGTCTAGGCAATTCTAAAAATATCCGATGTGCATTTGCAACTCATATTAGGCCGCAATTAACTTTCTTTCCACTGGAATAAATAAACGATGGAGGTATTGCCGCCATTTTGAATTTGGCAATGTCACGTGGTCGCGCGTCGACCAATCAGACATTTTTCGCCGGTGAAATCTGCCGGTAGACTGGAACGGGTAGCGCATGCGTAATGCTCGCGATTGTGAATCATACGTGCATTTTATCAGCATGAAGTGTACCTTCAAATAACGAGATGTGAAATGACCTGGTCATCATGTAAACGCGATACGAAATCAAAAAGTCATGTCGGTATGAAACTCGCGCCGGTGCGAGTTTTCTCATGTAAACACCCCCTGAGACGGATTAGGCCCGTTTCAAACGTCGTGCTACTGCCGTGCCGAACTCAATTGATCGAATTAAATTCGACTTTAGCACGGCAGTAGCGCGACGTTTGAAACCAAGTCGTGCCACTGCCGTGTAGCACGGCAAGCCTTGCCGTGCTACACGGCAGTAGCTCGACTTGGTTTCAAACGTCGTGCTACCGCCGTACCGAACTCAATTCATAAATTACAAATACTTTAGAATACATTTAAAATTTGCTAAACCGTTCCCTTATTTTTGTGTTTTGTTTTCGGCAACAGCCGTTCTATTCGACTGAATTAAATTCGACGTCTGAAACCAAGTCGTGCTAGTGTCATGCGGCAGTCGAGCTACTGTCGAGCCAGCTTAGCACGGCAGTAGCACGACGTTTGAAACAGGCCTTACCCTGCGAGCAGTGGTTTCTCCATGCCGGACGTCCTGGATAAACCACTGCTCGCAGGGTAGAGACGGATAGCCTGTCCATCTTGAAAATCCGTCAAAATTGATGGAAAAGCGGATGGATAAAGTCAGGCGGATTGTCCATCCAAAATTAAGACCGTTCCATTTTCAAATTAAGACGTATTATCTGTCTGACGGAAATTATACGGCCAATGAGACATTTCAGTCATGCGTTTAGCAGCATATTAACACTTGGTTTTATTTTTATTCTTAGGCAAGAATATATGATGAATTAGGGTACACTATTGAAAGGAACGCATGTGCCGCGGAGTGCTGTGAACTTCTTCAAAGAAATCCTACTCACTATACAAAATCTTGTCTATTTGTTATTTAAGAGAAGCTCGAAGATTTGACGAAGAGAGCATCCTCGGAGACCAAGGGGCGGTCAGTCGGGCCGGGAGAAAAGGCACGACGAAAGTTTTCAGGCACAGGCGGAAGAGCTCCTGGGTACCGACTCTCACCGGACTATTTCCAAACGGTCAAGCGATTGCTAGCTTCTGATTGGGCACAAAAAATTCTTTGTATTATTGTGCCCAATCGGCGAGCAGCATCTCCTGAGTTCTTTTCGTGAGTTCGTACACGACGGCTATTGCCTCGATCACGGCTTGTCTGGCTCATGTACCAAAGAAATGCACGCAGTCAGGAAACTTTCACTTTGATATAAACTCTCCATTTCAAAATACTGTCTACCCGAAAACTAAAGACGCTTTTCCAAAAATACAAGCTTGAGCTTACAACAGGTATTCACGCTTGCATCGATCGCGCCTTCGTAAATATTAGGGAGTAAAACTTTTTTTACTATGAACTTCTTAAACTTTCTGAGGTGAAAGCCGAAAAGGTGGAAAACTACTGATTGAGACTCAAATGACAGCAATAAAACTGGGATGGGATTCGCACTCTCGCGGGATTCATTTTATTTCGGGTTTTTCGTAGCCTGCGAAGCGCAGACGTATTTCCGGTCGTCGCTTCTCTCCCTCCGAAAAATAACGTCTGCGAACCCGAGCAGCAAAACGATTTTCGGAGGGAGAGAAGCGACGACCGGAATACGTCTGCGCTTCGCAGGCTAGGTTTTTCGTAGCCGCAGGCGAGTTCCTGTTAGGTTTCGATCAATGTCAGATAGGATTTCGTGACGTGTTGACACTAAATAACATCGACCGAAACCAGCGTTCCTTGGGAAGACCATAAGCCGCCTCGTTCAATGTAATACAGCTGAGTCTATTACAGATTTAGCCTTTTTGTAGTGATATAAACTGGAAACGGCAATATTGACCGTTTTATAACTCAAACTAACTCAAATATAACATCCTCGCTCATATCGATGAATCATCTTGTTTAGGTCGATGTTATCTAGTGCTTTGCTGTTATGGGAGGGATGGTACTATTGCTTCTTGATCAGTCAACACTGAGCGAGGGTCCGCTCCGTTAGTTTTGACCAGAAAACAAAAGGCGATCGCGCAACAGCAGCTGTGACAGCGAACGTTAAAAGAATTCGAACTTGAAAACCAGGGCCACCCTGTTAAAAACTTACGGACGGTCGCGCGATCGCCTTTCGTTTTCTTTTATTTTTGACACTCATAGAAGATGACAGCCCGTAACGCAAAGCGCTCGATCTCGACGATCTTACGGAAAAATAGAGGACTGTGAACAGTCTAGCGCTTCGCGTAGAGATGCTCCGTTTGTTTTGTAGCCAGCCTTCAATTCTTCTTTGGTTGATAGTACCTACGATTGCAAAACTCAACAAAATGCCACTTTAACCGGCCAGGAAAGACAAGGAGACATTCAGTTAAAGGTATCTTAGCTTTGTTTTGTTATATTTTGACTTTTGGACCATTTTGGTTCATGGGAGTTTCGACGACTCATCCCGCCAATTTGTCCATGTGAATATCAATATATTGACACACTACGTCTGGGCTGCCTGTGGTGTAGCAAACGCGTTAATTTCCCTCTTGATTAAGTATCATTCCTTTGCGATTTAATCGTCCTGCTCAAATTAGATTGTATTGTTTGTCACATTTGGAATTACGGCAAACAATTAAAACTCAGGTAAAGTTTGCACTAAGAACAAAAATCTGGGAACGTAATTTGGGAAAGAAATGATTTCCTTTGTGGGTGAATGCGTTTCAGATGAGATAGCTACTGAAATAAAGCAACTAATTTTTGGAGGGAAGCACATTTTAAACTCCATATAAATAAACAATCGGCCACAATGCGCCATTCCAATTATTGCACTTTAATTTCAGAAATATCCGTGATTTCGTTTGCAAATTTTTTTCTGCCTAATTTTCGACCTTCCCTGGAGTGCATTCTAGACGAGTTATACCGAGAGACTGCTGGATTGGGAAACAAAAGTCCTCAATAACTTAAGATTTACATTTTGTCAATGTGTGAACTGTACAGCCCCCGAAATGATACCCATTTCTCTTCACGTTGACCCCAAATGACCCCCAATTATTTTTTGGAATGGAATGGTATTCCGCCACGGAATTATTACAAGTCTGTTGCAGCGTTTACGTTCTTAAATCGCATTTAACATTTCACTTCGGTTTGATGTGATTTTTTTAGCGTTTTTGTCATTTAATCTCCTTAATGTCTACTTCTGCATCTTCAACATCATTTTAAAATTTTAAAAAGTACTAAAACACCATTTTAAAATTCATTATCCAAGGCATGCAGTTTTAGCATCCTTTTCAGAATTTAACATCCATGCAGTTTTCTCTATAACCCGGGCTATAGTCCCCTAAGTAAATTAGGCTAAAAAATGCTATGCATTGGAATGTTTTTAATTCTTCATGCTATCAGTTCCAGTTCATGTTGTTACAAAAATATACTGTCTAGACTTTGTGTATTAAATAATATCTTCTTTTAATCCAGTTTAAAGTGTATTCCCAAATTAATGTCATTAAGGAGTGCGAGCGAGTGAAGATAAGTTAATGTTATTCATTTTGCTCGACCCATAGTTCCAGGATATCATTCCATTCCTAGAATTAATTGGGGATCATTTCGGGATCGACGTGAAGAGAAATGAGGATCATTTCGGGGTCGATTTGGAGATCATTTCGGGGGCTGTACAGAACCCAGTCATATTAAGCTAGATTAGATGAGGCCAGCTTCGCACATCATCGAAGACGGGAGGCAAAAATGGGGATGAAATTTTTCCTCCTTCCTCAAAAGAGAAGTATCCCCGACGAACTCATGTGCACGAAATCATTTGGGAACTCATAAGGAGTGAAGGAAACAGTGCACAAGGATTTTGAAAACAATTTTGCCAATTGACTCTGGTGGGTGGGGGAATATGAGGCTAACTGGGCTCAGTTTCATTTCCCTAAATTTGTTGTAAACCATGCACTGGCGTGTGGTTTAAAAAATAAGAAAGCTAAAACTTCAGATCTAGTTTTCACCCTTTGTGGTGGAGGTTGGGGCTATGAGTGATGTTCTCTTCTTTCCATCTCTCGAAACAGATGAAAAATAGTTGAAGGCGCAATTAATCAATATGTCAAAAAACGAATTTATCAAAGTGTCTACTTTCGTAGTCCATCATACATCACACATCAAAGTCTTTCGAGTCAAGGATATTTTTTTGTTGAAAACTGTAAAATAGTAGTTTTAAAAACTTATAACCCGCATCGAGTGTCTATGTGTGTAGACACTGAGTCTTTTGTTTCCGACCAACTGATTTTATGATCGTAGGTTATACGGTATAATTGTATTCGTACTAACAGAAGCAAGTAAACTTAGGCGCCTCTTGTAATACTAATCGTCACGTGAACGAAGAATAAACTCTACAGCAAAGTGTTTAGATACAAAAAAGAATAGTACTTGCTAGTCAACGACTCACTCGATTCTAGCTTGAAATATTTAATTCTGGGTCTTAAAGAGATCCACAAAAATTCAAGGAAGTACTTCAATGTACTTAAAAAAAGTTTATTATTTATATAACACAGTGAAGCCTATAGATTAAAAAAAAGTTACTTTCTAGTACTAATTACTATGCACCTTAAGTCCCCCACTCTAGTATAAAATACTCAATTTAAATTTTAAAAAATGCAAAAGGTGAACAAAGAATTGGGCAGAGTCGCGAAGCGACGAGGCCGAATTCGAGAAAATATACAAAGTGATATCGAAATATCAGTTCTTAGTTAAAAGTGACCTCCCTCAAAACTGTTTTGAAGCTTACGTGAGCAACCCAATGCGGTGCCGCGATGTCAATTTCAAATTTTCAACCAATCAGAGGCCGAAAAGTGAGACGATAATACCGCGTTATTTATTGATGTCTCTCTTGTAAGCAAAACTATAAGAGGATTGCGATACAGACTAAAATACTTAAATCTGAAAAAATCACCAAAATCAGGGTAGGTGGTCAAATACACGTCAAAAACGTAGAGAACCCAAATTAATATACCAATTACTGAGCACTGGAAATCGGTCAGATTTCTGTTCAAGAAAGAAAAATGTTCGATGTTCTTACCACCTAACTAAAACGCAAATGGAAGTTTGGAGGAACACGAAATGCTATGAGAGCTGTATTCTTTCCGAGAGCAGTGCGAAAAAAATAAAGAAAAATCAACTCTTTACTTTGATTCTCTTTGTAGCCGCCATTATGACGTGATCAGCTTTTGCTAGTTGTGTGTTACTGTCGACTTAGAGAAGTGCGGTTTATGGCACATACTTTGCTACAGAATCTTTTGTAGGTAGTAGTTATGTTGAGGCTAATAGCTACTAATACTAAGACCTATTCTTTACCAATGAATTGTTCATTCCTTAGCTTTGTGATTGATACTTACCATACGGTTTGTTGTAATTTATTTCAAAGTCCCCACACTTGTTCAAGCCAGTGGGTTGTTTCATATCCCCTTGCTCCTTTAAAGCCTCATTAACAATTACCGCCATTCCTTCCAGCTGGTGCAATTCTTTGTGGCAGTGAAGAAACCACTGGCCAGGGTTATCAGATAGGAAATTTATAACAACGTATCCCCCAGCAGGGACCATAACTGTGTCTTTTCTGATCGTATGGCTGTCGATGGTAAAATTCATTGCTTCATTCCATCTTGGCATGGTACATCCTTCCTTGTTACAGCCCTCTTTAGTGCAGTTGACATCATCGCAGGCTATGTCGCTGTTGGATTTTCTGATATAACCAGTGCTGTGGTTATATTGTGGATATCCAACGTGAACAACATGAAATGTATGGCCATGTAGATGAATTGGATGAGCACTGGGGGTAGAAGCAATTGATGAAAACACCATTTGAATAGTTTCTTTGTATGGAATATCTATCACGTGGACACATGAGCAGGCGGGTGTTGATGGATTGCAATCAGCTGTAAGGCTACAGATAGTGTCCCTTTCTTCAAAGTCTTCGTATTGGGTTTGGGGTGGGAAGGAGGGAAGAATGAAATTGCGTCCATTCACTGAACTGGTCTGAGAGTCCCCCTCGAAATGAAAGTTGAGAAAATGTCTGCAATTTGGGCATTCCTCTGTGCTTTTAGGGTTTGCATTTGGAAGCTCCCCTGGCGGAGTTTGCTCCAGTAAACTTAGGTTGTGTACATTAACACAATTTATGTTGTAGGAATGATGAAAGTTCTGAAAAGGGCAGTTCACTGCTTTGCATGGCTCCTGTTCGGTGCAATTTCTGACCGGAGAATTGTTTTTTATATATTGATATTTTGTCGACGGTACATTATCATTCGGATCATACGTGTCGTCACGATTTCTGTAATGCAAAATAGCTTCTGCCACATGTCCCAGTGACTCATAGGGTGGCTCAGACTTGGAAGTTTGATTAATTTCCATAGTCTCTGCGTGCATCCAGTAGTCGTTTTTTGTCGCATTTGCTGCGAGCAGAAAGTCATATCTTTCTCCTGGATGGATCATGATGTAGTCAACCTCTTCCACGGGATTAATCCAATAGCCATCAGTGCCCACCACGGTTAGCTTATGGCCATCAACGGAGAAGTTGTAAGAATAAAGCGATTGAGCCCCAATTAGCCGAAAGCGATAAATCTTTCCGGACTCAACAGTGAATATAGACAGTCTTGTTTTGCGGTATGGAACGTCAACATGCCTGCCTTTCCCATTTACGATTCCAGAAAAGTACGGGACAGGCCCAGCTCCTCCATTGTCAAAACTACGAGTGCCATTATACTGTGTATCATTTGGTGTTGGTACCTCGCCAAGCGGTGTGTCTGGATAGAAGCCTAAGTCTGCCTGGGCCTGTGTGAATAGGTCCAAGGATGCCTCGTGCTGCCAATCCAGAAGAGTTAAGGTGTGCTCACCTGGAAGATCTTCAAATGCACGGTATCGCGGAGGAAGTTTCTCACGGATTTGAATCATTCTGTCGTCGCTTTCTTTGACTATGAGTGCAGCATAGAAGCCATCTGTTCTTTGAGCACCACTGTGAGAGTGGTACCAAAAGGTCCCAGCTGGCTCTGCAATGTACTCGTATGAAAAGCTCGACGAGGGTCCTATCTGACATTGAGTCACTTGTCCCACGCCATCCATCCAAGGTGTTCCTCTCTGGTGCATCCCATGCCAATGAATTGAAATCCCTTCAGTGGTAAGGTTGTTATGAACATGAATTACAACCTCTTGTCCTTCGTGGACAATCAAGGTAGGTCCAGGAATTTGTCCATTGACGGCTATTGCCAAACGGTACGTTTTACCATCTACGAACTGGGGGTTAGTGCATTTGGAGCTGTCCAATGTTGAACAATTTCGTCCGGCTTGTAGCGGTAGCGGTTGAGGTGTTCCACTTTCATTGAAGTAATAGATCACTCCTTGGGATCCGCGCATGGCTATTCCCGTAGGTTCATCCACCGATAACTTCTGATAGCTGGTGAAGGTTCGAATTTCGTCAATTTCAAGGTTAAATATACAGACGCGTGCACGTCTCTTGCATTTACACGTTGGATTGCCGTATTCACAATTGACGGTTTCTGTAAATGCCCATGTTAGTTTGATGGATTCCGCTCCTCCACGGCCAAGCCACTTGTTAAGGTGTGGATCGCTTGTCAGGTCCATGTACTCCACTTCACCAGTCTTGGCAGAAGTTTTAAATGATTCTATGTACCAACTTTTCCTTTTAGCTTCTAGGTAAACTTTCTTAATGTCGGATATCGAGACGCACTCTGTGGTCCTAAACCAGCTTCGGAAGTTCAGCTCTCGCGTATAGATTGGCTTTGATTGAGTAGGTGCTTTAAGTTCTGCGCAAAGGCGTTGGTTGTGTAATTGGACACATAAAAGGTAGGTTTTCGAGGAATGAGCTCCTCTGATGTCTCTGATGTCTCCCCTCTTTGTATTTGTATTTACGCGTATGTACGTGATACACGATCCGGCGGTAGCATTGGTGAGGAGGTGCTTTGTGGCATCGTATGGGTATTCGTTGTTGTTATCGCCATCTACCCACATACTGAAGCCTGGATCAGCGGTAAGCTGAGTGTATCGGTGACTTCCCGATTCCTTGGTGTAGGTGTCGATCGATGAAACATACCATTTATTCTTTCCTTTACTAGCCTTGAGATAAACGTTTCTTATGTCTCTACGAGTGCAGTCGAGTGGTGGATAAAAATCACTTTCGGTGTTCAACTTTTCCTCGTATCGCTGATCTTTCCCGTCCTCTTTTTTTTCTCCTTTTTTCATGTTCAGCTCTGCTATGTGCTGAGAACCACGATACAGAACGATCTTCAATTGTAGTTTTCGATGTTTATTATTATTATTATGTCGGTGGTTTCCGTTTAAATCCTTCGTCGTTATGACAACCTTTACAGAGGCGATGGATCCTAAGAATAGAGAATAAGAAAAAGACATTTTGTTGCGTTGTAAAACATGCAAGAAGAAATCACTTCTGTTTACATGTAATATCAAATTCCAAGTTTTGATATTTGCAAGAGATTTTAGAGACCTCCAGTCTTGGGAACCGAGTACTTAGGCCTTTCATCCATACTTTTCTAAGAAAGGTTCACAAATATGAACGTCCTACACACGTCATCAAATTACATGTTTTATACTACTACATGAGAAATTTCTGCAATTTGATTGGCTTAGAGCAGTGGTATTTCAGCTTAATTTGAAATACCTACATGTGAAAATTACAAACCTTTTGCGGGTAGTAGTATAAACAAATAATAGCATGATTTGTACGTGATATTTGCACAAATACCACTCGTGATATTTCAAAATTGTCTCAAATTTCACTCGCCTAACTGCTCATGAAATTACGTATAACAATTTGGAAATATCACTCGTGGTATTTATGCCAAATATCACTACTAATCATGCTATTACCTATACTAATGTCGAAGATCCTCAAAGGTGCATCCAAACTGCAAGCAGAAGCTTTAGCCTGGACACCAGGCCTCTGTGTTTCTTCCCTTGATAGTTTCGATCATACAAGGAATAAATCTTAGCCTCTCTGCCATGGCTCATAGGCTGTCTTTCATTGCTCTCGCTGTTCCAGATTTATATGCCACGCGTTTACTCTGACTTTAGAGAAAATGCTGGTAGAAGGGATCTACCTTCAAATTTACATATCCAATGTCAAAAGTAAGAAATCGAGACTAACAGAGAAAAATAATTGATGATAAAAACATGATCTCTTTACCTGGATCAAGAGGCTTTACATCATCTTCGTGAAAGTTCCTTGGTTTGCCTTGTATTCCGCTCAGCACGTCTAAAGAGAAGAAGAAACAAATTGACAAAAATGAGTTTATTCTGTAGTACCGAACTGGTGACAGAAAATGAGAACTGTGATGTAGAGTTATAGTTCCTAATCCTCCTTCTCATTAGACGGATGGGGAGTTGATGTGGGTTGACAAACGGGAAGGAAAAAAAACTTGAGGTTTAAGGGACCCACGACTTAGTGCCAATCTAAGGTAACACTCTACTAGGACGATGCCTTTTCCTTTAGTTTAGCTGGTTGTTTTGTTTGGTGTCCTTTTTCGTATCAACTATTTTCGGGTGACATGGTTGATCAATCATGTTAACAAACTTTTAACCAGCCTCAAAAGGCCGAGGTCATTGTGGCGAAATGTTTTGTTTATTGTTAAATTAAGAAAAGCTCCGTCAAACCAACAGACGTCTGCGTTGCTTACATATTTTGTTTTGTTCAGTAGTTATTTGTTAAGCTTTAGAGTTTAGAAAAAACAATTGGGTTAGGGGTCGCCTCCACAACGATAACTTCCCGGCGGCTCGCACGCCTGTGTCTATTTACAAGCCATCTTTAGTCGATGTAATGAATTTCAGTTAACTAGAATCGAATCTCTTGCGCCCACTAGTATCCTTTAGAAAGACTGAAGATGAAACTCAAAGACTTGTAACAGACAAGAGATAAAAAAAACAATTTTCAACTGTCTGATGATAGGTTGGGGGGTACAGAATGTGCCAGCGCGAGGTTTCCTTCCTAACATTCAAAACTTTAAAACATTGCGACAATACGTTCCAATGCAGCCTCCGATAAAAAACGAGTATATCAAGTATAGATGATGCGATTTAAGTACCTCTCAATTTTGAAAACGTGTTGCTTAAGCCACTAGAATCAACAGTGAAAACTTTCTTTATTGCTTACATTTATTCACTTAATGCACCAGTGGATTAATTAATCAAAGAAGTTGGAGGTCTGGGCCGGGTTGATTGAAGCTGGGTTAGATAACCCGGCCGGTTAGTGCGAAATTTGATCTCAGATATAAAAGCTGAAAAAGCAAATTCAGTTCAATTCTTTTCCTCTACAATTTGATGATAAGAAACCCTAAAAAGAATAGAAAACACTATCCGAGGAAATGCTGTTGATCAAAAGAAAAAGGAACCCGGATTAAAATTTAACCCCGTGTTAGCGCTAATCAGCCTTCGAATAACTGAGCCCTGAAGAGGGGTCTGGAGTTTACTCTGGTGAACATTAAAACAATCGGTGAAACTGATTTTATTTAACTTTCGTTATGTAGGAAATTGTATATGATCACGCAAGGACGTCAGATAATTTTATAATGAGTAAGCTTACCTCTATGTTCGTTTATGTACTCTGCCTCTCCTAGGTGTGCCTTAGGCTTATAATAGCCATCTGAAAAAAGGGAAATAATCCAGTGAACTCTGAATCACAATGATGCAAGACTTCAGACGAAATTACAGATTTAGGTTTTAGCGATCATCTGTTCACTGTGAGGAAGACAACAGAGGGTGTCTACAGCAATGCGAGGCGGGAGATTTCAAATTTCAAATTTCATACCCCCCCCCCCCCCCCCCCCCCAGCTATTATTTATATAGAACGATCTTCAGTTGTAGTTTTCTTTTATGTCGGTAGTTTTCGTTTAAGTCCTTCGTCGTTATGACAACCTTTACAAAGGCGATGGATCCTAAGAATAGAGAATAAGCAAAAGACATTTTGTTGCGTTGTAAAACATGCAAGAAGAAAACGCTTGTGTTTACATGTAATATCAAATTCCAAGTTTTGATATTTGCAAGAGATTTTAGAGGCCTCCAGTCTTGGAAACGGAGTACTTAGGCCTTTCATCCATACTTATCTAAGAAAGGCTCACAAATATGAACGTCCTACACACGTCATCAAATTACATTGCTTAATGTCGAAGATCCTCAAATGTGCATCCAAACTGCAAGCAGAAGCTTTAGCCTGGACACCAGGCCTCTGTGTTTCTTCCCTTGATAGTTTCATACAAGGAATAAATCTTAGCCTCTCTGCCATGGTTCATACGCTGCATGTCTTTCATTGCTCTCGCTGTTCCAGATTTATATGCTACGCGTTTACTCTGACTTTAGAGAAAATGCTGGTAGAAGGGATCTGCCTTTAAATTTACATATCCAATGTCAAAAGTAAGAAATCGGGACTAACAGAGAAAAATAATTGATGATAAAAATATCTCTTTACCTGGATCAAGAGGCTTTACATCATCTTCGTGAAAGTTCCTTGGTTTGCCTTGTATTCCGCTCAGCACGTCTAAAGAGAAGAAGAAACAAATTGACAAAAGTGAGTTTAT
This sequence comes from Porites divaricata, assembly GCA_038088405.1. NCBI lineage: Eukaryota > Metazoa > Cnidaria > Anthozoa > Scleractinia > Poritidae > Porites > Porites divaricata. The sequence continues at coordinate 43,481,023 of JBBMOI010000003.1, forward strand.
TCTGTAGTACCGAACTGGTGGCAGAAAATAAGAACTGTGATGTAGAGTTATAGTTCCTAATCCTCCTTCTCATTAGACGGATGGGGAGTTGATGTGGGTTGACAAACGGGAAGGAAAAAAAACTTGAGGTTTAAGGGACCCACGACTTAGTGCCAATCTAAGGTAACGCTCTACTAGGACGATGCCTTTTCCTTTAGTTTAGCTGGTTGTTTTGTTTGGTGTCCTTTTTGGTATCAACTATTTTCGGGTGACATGGTTGATCAATCATGTTAACAAACTTTTAACCAGACTCAAAAGGCCGAGGTCATTGTGGCGAAATGTTTTGTTTATTGTTACATTAAGAAAAGCTCCGTCAAACCGTTGCTCATATATTTTGTTTTGTTCAGTAGTTATTTGTTAAGCTTTAGAGTTTAGAAAGAACAATTGAGTAAGGGGTCGCTTGCACAACGATAACTTCCGGCTTACACGCCTGTGTCTATTTACAAGTCATCTTTAGTCGATGTAATGAATTTCAGTTAACTAGAATCGAATCTCTTGCGCCCACTAGTATCCTTAAGAAAGACTGAAGATGAAAGTCAAAGACTTGTATCAGTCAAGAAATAAAAAAAACAATTTTCAACTGCCTGATGATAGGTTGGGGGGTACAGAATGTGCCAGCGCGAGGTTGTTCCTTCCTAACATTCAAAACTTTAAAACATTGCGGCAATACGTTCCAATGCAGCCTCCCATAAAAAACGAGTATATCAAGTATAGATGATGCGATTTAAGTACCTCTCAACTTTAAATTGTCAACGTGTTGCTTAAGCCACTAGAATCAACAGTGAAAACTTTCTTTATTGCTTACATGGATTCACTTAATGCACCAGTGGATTAATTATTCAAAGAAGTTGGAGGTCTGGGCCGGGTTGATTGAAGCTGGGTTAGATAACCCGGCCGGTTAGTGCGAAATTTGATCTCAGATATAAAAGCTGAAAAAGCAAATTCAGTTCAATTCTTTTCCTCTACAATTTGGTGATAAGATACCCTAAAAAGAATAAAAAACACTATCCGAGGAAATGCTGTTGATCAAAAGAAAAAGGAACCCGGATTAAAATTTTACCCCGTGTTAGCGCTAATCGGCCTTCGAACAACTGAGCCCTGAAGAGGGGTCTGGAGTTTACTCTGGTGAACATTAAAACAATCGGTGAAACTGATTTTATTTAACTTTCGTTATGTAGGAAATTGTGTATGATCACGCAAGGACGTCAGATAATTTTATAATGAGTAAGCTTACCTCTATGTTCGTTTATGTACTCTGCCTCTCCTAGGTGTGCCTTAGGCTTATAATAGCCATCTGAAAAAAGGGAAATAATCCAGTGAACTCTGAATCACAATGATGCAAGAGTTCGGACGAAATTACAGATTTAGGTTTTAGCGATCATCTGTTCACCGTGAGGAAGACAACAGAGGGTGTCTACATCAATGCGAGGCGGGAGATTTCAAATTTCAAATTTCATATCCCCCCAGCTATTATTTATACAGAACGATCTTCAGTTGTAGTTTTCGTTTATGTCGGTAGTTTTCGTTTAAATCCTTCGTCGTTATGACAACCTTTACAAAGGCGATGGATCCTAAGAATAGAGAATAAGAAAAAGACATTTTGTTGCGTTCACAAATATGAACGTCCTACACACGTCGTCAAATTACATGTTTAATGTCGAAGATCCTCAAAGGTGCATCCAAACTGCAAGCAGAAGCTTTAGCCTGGACACCAGGCCTCTGTGTTTCTTCCCTTGATAGTTTCATACAAGGAATAAATCTTAGCCTCTCTTTCATGGCTCATACGCTGTCTTTCATTGCTGTCGCTGTTCCAGATTTATATGCTACGCGTTTACTCTGACTTTAGAGAAAATGCTGGTAGAAGGGATCTACCTTCAAATTTCCATATCCAATGTCAAAAGTAAGAAATCGGGAACAGAGAAAAATAATTGATGATAAAAATATCTCTTTACCTGGATCAAAAGGCTTTACATCATCTTCGTAAAAGTTCCTTGGTTTGCCTTGTATTCCGCTCAGCACGTCTAAAGAGAAGAAGAAACAAATTGACAAAAGTGAGATAAAAAACAATTTTCAACTGTCTGATGATAGGTTGGGGGTTAGAGAATGTGCCAGCGCGAGTTTTCCTTCCTACATGCACTCGAAGTACACGAGAAACAACATACAATGGAAATTATTCTTTTTTAGTAAAAGGGTTACAAGATTTAGTTCTAATAAAAAAGAACAACTAGAATAAGTTTAATTTTCTTTTGTATACAGAAAACTGATCGAATGAGGGGTGGCAACAAATGAATGAGATATTGGGAACGGTGCTAAAATGCAATCGAACAAACATTCCTGACACTGAAATGCAGAAGAGGCTCAAATTTTTGTATTCTTTTTGAGAACGCGATAGCAGGCCAATATATCGAGTGAGGGAAACGGTGAGTCATAGTATTCTCTCGCTTAAAGGAGATTTTAGCACATCTGTTTCCTCATTCAAATTGCATTAGTATTGGTAACCTATAATTATAAACAGCACCTGGGCCCTGAAGAGGGGTCTGGAGTTTACTCTGGTGAACATCTGAATTATCCGCAAATTAAAACAATCGGCGAAACTGATTTTATTTAACTTTCGTTATGTAGGAAATTGTATATGATCACGCAAGGACGTCAGATAATTTTATAATGAGTAAGCTTACCTCTATGTTCGTTTATGTACTCTGCTTCTCCTAGGTGTGCGTTAGGCTTATAATAGCCATCTGAAAAAAGGAAATAGACAACGTAAACTTTTGGGACGGACTTGAACTCGAGCCTATGACAAAGTGTGACAAAGTCTGATAAAGTAAGATAAAGCAAGACAAAGTCTGACAAAGTATGATTAAGTATGGGAAATCAGAGAACAAATCAGAGAGGAACTAAACCCTAGAACCCTAGAGATAAACTTTGGGCTTACCGTGAGAACCCTGTATACGATGTGAGTGGAAATAATCTTGAAAACACTTACGAAAATGTCGTCTGTTGTATTTTGCCTCCCTTGGATCATCCCTGGGCTTGACGTGTGTGGCTGAAAACGATGTGAGAATATAATAAGCTGAGGGCCACATCTAGCTAAAACATGCAAATTGAGGACTATGTTCTTCAACAACAAGATTCCCTCAGCGCTTTGACATCGCTGAAGAATTTTGCCTTTATGGTCAATAACTGATAAACCTTCCTACAGTTCTGTAATTGTTTCGTTTCCGAAATCCAAAAAGTGATGGGAAGTTGGTTCGTCCGAGAATGATTGTTCCGTGCAGTTTTTAAGATTTCTCGCCTCAGACGTACACACAACTTGTTCCAAGCCTAATATGTATAGTCCTTCTTCAAAATGACCACCGCATAAAACAAAACTCGCGTGAAGGTCCTCTTAAATTCACATAAAATTCAGATGTGAGAACTTATTGTATCCCTGATCAATCTGAGGTAACAAAACCGTTTGAAAATAAACTGATAAATAAAATATATCAAGAAAGAGATAATTAAATTTGTACCTGAAAACAAATTTCCCAGAATACATAGAGCCACGAGAGCAAACTCCAAAATGACTGCGATCTTCATTGTTATCTCCGCTTACCTGTTTTGGATTAAAAGAAAAAACAAAATGAAAGAAGAAAAAAACAAAAATATATTTGATATGGGCGGGTGGGGGACGAGAAGAAGCTATGTCAAGAATAATTATCTCTTCGGGTTGGATTCGCAAGCTTTGTGACTGAATGAGTCATCAAGGTCGCGATAGCTGCCAAAAAAGAAAAATGAGCAAGGAAGGGGTTATTGGCATCCACCAACCCCTCCCCCCTTCTGGTTGTGCGTCCAAAAGCTGAGGGTGTCTTTCTCTTCTCACAAGACCAAGCCTGATGACCAGATGTAACAACAAGCTAACGAATATCGTGTAAGACATTCCAGGTGGATAATCTAACTGATAAGTTAGGTATTGTGGAAGCTATGTAAAATTTCAAGAAAGAAAAGTGCGCTGCACTTCTTTAAAGGCATGTCTTGAGGGTTGACGGGATTTCAACTGCAGCGCACACTACTAGGATTTTGTTTCTCCCCCAAAAAATTCTTTTGAGAAACTCCCTGCCTTAGAAAACAGCTAGAGCCCTTCATAACAAACCTTAATGGGAATACAAAGAGGAACGTGGAACAAAATAAAGAGAGCACTTACTTTGCACACCGTATTAACAGGATTGTGGAAGCTTCCCGAGGTCTTCTGATCAGCCCAAATGACTGAAGCTGAACATCTTCTGCTCAATCAGAAAAAATAAGCAGACTTTTTAAGTGATTTGAGATGCATAATTAAAAGTCTAATAATAGGAGAGAGCTCTAATTAATGTATTTGGCATCTCGTAAGCAGTTGTTGCAGAACTCTAAAAACCCTTTTGCCAATTGCAATTGTCAATTACTTGTTAGTATTTCTCTCGAGTGTGCAAACAACAAAACTTTTGGTTTTATTCAAGAAACTGTTTTTTTCTTCATAGAAAGCTGTTTTGGGAAGTAAACAGTACATTTATTATTCCTTTATCCACTAAGGTCACCCTCTTTGTTTCCACTCATTTGTTAGACTTAAAAAATAAGGTATTCTTGAAAGAGGGTCTGGATGGGGTTTACTGACAACTGGAAAATGGCCAAAACTTCAACTGACAACTGACAAATCGCCTAACATTTAAATGACAACTGACATTAGCCTTTGGTTTTACTGTCAACTGACAAAGGGCCTGATTGTTCTTGACTTACATACTTAACCAGGTAGGAAATTGAAAAATGTTTTTTTTCAACTGATTGAGCTTATAAACCATTGATTTGTGACATCAGCGACACATGGCTGGGGCACTAAAGGCTCTTAAGCTTTAGTTCCATGTTTCGATATTTTGCCTCTCTTACTCAAAGGAAAATAGCTATACATACATACATAATTACTTATTACAATGTTTTTAAACTTAACTAAGAAGTATTTACAAAATTATCTAAAAGCTGGCTCCTTAAGGGAATGTTCCAGAAATAAAAAAACAAAAGAAATGTCAGTTAAATTTTTTTGCTTAATTAAGAGGAAAGATGTTCTTGGATTGCTTTCAACTAGGTTTGGAAAAGCCTGATTTAATACTAACTTTTTTAAATTAAGTGTTGACAGGCCAAACACGACTGAAAAGCTCGTGAGCTTGGAATTTGTTTGAACAACACGTTTTCCCTCTTTCCTTTCTCGCTGCTGTGTTTGAACATAACTTTGGCTTTGACCGACCAAATCTTACTTTTGCTGCCTGGAGTCTAGCCTGCGAACCGCAGACGTATTTCCGGTCGTCGCTTTTCAGGAAAGAAGCGACGACCGGAAATACGTCTGCTGTTCTCAGGCTATCCTCCCCTTGTCTCGCACTTCGCACTCGTTTCGCGCTTCTCGCAAACTGATGCCCCGTTCGCCTCTCTTGGCTCATAAAGCGCCTCAGTGTTATGCAGGCTAAGAATACCTTCGCCAGTTATGCCAGAGAGACCCTCAGGATCCTAAACAACATGTCAATCAAAATATCAATTAGAGTTGTTCACTAATGAAGAGCTATCACGCGGCGAAGCTTAAATTAGACACATCGAAATAGGAACTCATGTCAATGAAAGCATCATATCGTCACGTTCTCACTCAGTGTAGCAAAACAGTGTACACTCGGCGAATCGCTGCTGGTAAAAATCTGGTACCGGGAGATATGTATTTTCTAGTCAAGAGAAAGGAAGCAGAGCTGCTTTTCAGGAATAGGTTTTCTTCGGGCTAGCTAGAAAGCCTCAGCTTATTCATTTGTTCCTTGACATCTTCCTGACCTTTTGCTGTTCATTAAGAGAAAATACGCGCTCAGTCTTTTTTGAGAAGAAAGTTCTGCTTGTCAACTTTTAGTTGTTAATGAGAAGAAAGTTCTGCCTTTCCGCTTTTGAGAGCTAATTGATCCGTGGTAGGTATTTTTTTTTCTAATGTGGGCTGCGTGTGAGATGTTTTCAGAAAGTCAGTAAATACCCAGTAAAGCTAGTATTGACTCAGTTTTCACTTACAGACTCTGATTTGTTGCAAAGTTAACCAAGTGCAACATAATTTTGATCCACCTCTCTTGAACAACAGTTTTTGAAACGATATTTACCGATTTTTACACCAAAGTTGACATTTTTACCAGTAGTGCGCCAAAATTAATGGCTGCATTTTATTTACGCTGTTAAGTCTGCTCTCCATCCCTTTTTTTGCACTCTTCATTACAAACATTGATTCAAGGGGGAGTGGGAAAGGAGGTGGGGGGAGAGAGGTGGGGGATGAAGATGAAAAACATTCATTGCTTGTTCTGTTGTGTCCGTTATTTCAAATCTTATGATTCCATTATGTTTTCGTCGGAGAAGTTTTATCTTATTTCGCGTTCTCTTCAGTCGCGAGGTAACTTTATTATCCTCTTATATTTGATCACTTCTCAAAGCGTCACTGCTATCCATTCAAACCTGTATTAAGCGGTCCCTAACAAAGTCCCAAAAATAATTTCCCTTATTTAATACTATAAAACAGACCTTTACTAAGCGGTTACTTCTATTAGGCGGTAGCGGTCACCTTTTCCGAGGCCCCAACAAGTTATTTCGTACTGTCTTCACCTGTATTAAACGGTCACTTCGACAAGATGTACCTTATTAGTGCAACAGATAGCTTGTGCATGGCGTTTAGTGGTCTTTCACTGTTTTTCCTTTGGTACAAGTGGAGGTAGAAACAGTTTAAGGGCAAAAAGGGGGCGGAAAGCTATTTCGCTCTGTCACCTGATCTTCATTTCCGTATGTAGGTATTGGAACCTGTATTAAACGGTAAACCGCTGTATTAAGCGGTCAGTAGGCCATTTCCCAAGGTTGACCGCTTAATACAGGTTTGTCTGTAATAACTTCCACGTCAGCGGCACATTTATGATTATCCTGAACAGGCTATCCGATAGTCTCTATTTCTTCATCAGCTGAGTAGTTTCAGCATGCGGCATCTCTTTAGCAATTGCAGAATTAATCTCCTTCATATCATGTTCACTTTTCTGCAATTATTGATTTCTTGTGTCTAATTTTTTCAAAGAGTGGCGATCTCGGATCGTTTCGCCATATGTTTTCTCTTCTATGTGGTGTGTTTTTTGTAGTTTTGCCGTCCTCTAAAATTCGACTGTTTGTTCTATCTTTTACTGGGTTCTTGATTGTTGGAGGCCCCCAAAACAGTGTCATTAACATGTAGTTTTTGACAGGCATGAAAATGGTCAGCACTTGGGTTCAATTGTTGATTCTTCGAAATGTCCTCGCTCATAAGCATTTGTCATGACCACCTAAGCTCTCTTCGTTCGATTTACCAATTTCGTTTATTTATTCCTTCTTTGCTTGTCTAATTCCTTTCGCGCCTATAATGAACATGTAAGAATCTTTTTATGCAATAATTTTTCTCAAGATCTTAAAATATGTCGTGCAATTCATTCTTTTTAAAATGTTAAGAGCCTGGCTGAGATATGAATTTTCTTAAATGACCTTAATTTGCTCGGCAGGAAGAGTAGTTTGCATAACTAGAGCTGCGTGAAGAATAATCATAGATTTTGCACCTAAACCAGACTTTAGTCTATGATAAATCAGAAGTGCTCAGACCAATCTACTTCTTAAGGCAATAAAATTTGTGGGCACTCTACTTTGCGTGCTGTACAAAGTTCTGTTCTAAAGTTCGCCATATTCACCATGGACTACTTTCCACAGCTATAACGTTTCTAGTTATCACCAAATTTCATTAGACCCTTTCCATATTGGAATTTTGAAAACGTATGGAGAAAACTTGGTATATTGTCCTTTTTTCAGGGTAGGCCAGCGGGGGTAGTGGAAGACCAAAATACCCGAAATAATCTTTCCAATATACCAAACAATAAACTAAAAGTCGTGTCAAATAACGAATTAAAAGAACTACTGTATACTCTATACTCAAAAATTGTCGTGAGCGAAGAAGGCTGAGTACGAGGCTTAGCTTTTAGCACTCCAACGCCTGTGGTGCAAAGAGCCATGTTTTGGGGTTCGAGACAATCTATAGACTTGACTTACATACTTAACGAGGTGGGAAATTGAAAAATGCTTTTTTTTTTTTCGACTGAGTGAGCTTAGAAACCTTTGATTTGTGACATCAGCGACTCATGAGTGGGGTGCTAAAGGCTCTGAAGCTTTATTTCCATGTTTCGATATTTTGCCCTTCTAACTCAAAGTAAAATACCTATACATACATACGGCATACATACATAATTTATTGTTACCTCCCCAAAGGGGCTTTTCAGGAAAAATGATTATACTACATTATTCAATAACTAATTAATTACAACACTTAACCTAATCACTAATTACAATGTTTTTAAACCTAACTAGAAAGTATTTACAAAAGTACCTAAAAGCTGGCTCCTTAAGGGTTGTTTCCAAATGTTCCAGAAATAAGAGAAAAACAAAAGAAATGTTTGAATTTATTGCTTAAGAGGAAAGAAGTTCTTGGATTGCTTCCAACTTTGGAAAAAGCCTGATTTTAATACTAACTTTTTAAAATTAAGTGTTGACAGGCCAAACACGACTGAAAAGCTCGTGAGCTTGGAATTTGTTTGAACAACACGTATTCCCTCTTTCCTTTCTCGCTGCTGTGTTTGAACATACCTTTGGCTTTGACCGACCAAATCTTACTTTTGCTGCCTGGAGTCTAGCCTGCGAACCGCAGACGTATTTCCGGTCGTCGCTTTTCAGGAAAAAAGCGACGACCGGAAATACGTCTGCTGTTCTCAGGCTATCCTCCCCTCGTCTGGCACTTCGCACTCGTTTCGCGCTTCTCGCAAGCTGATGCCGCGTTCGCCTCTCTTGGCTCATAAAGCGCCTGTTATGCAGGCTAAGAGTACCTTCGCCAGTTATGCCAGAGAGACCCTCAGGATCCTAAACAACATGTCAATCAAAATACCACTTAGAGTTTTTCACTAATGAAGAGCTATCACGCGGCGAAGCTTAAATTAGACACATCGAAATAGGAACTCATGTCAATGAAAGCATCATATCGTCACGTTCTCACTCAGTGTAGCAAAACAAGGGGTGACGAATGGTCTTTGCGAGCATTCGCGAGCATGCCGAGCACTACGTTTTTTTTGCGAGCACGAGCAGAAATGAACCAGAGCTGCTTTTCAGGAATAGGTTTTCTTCGGGCTAGCTAGAAAGCCTCAGCTTATTCAGTTGCTCCTTGACATCTTCCTGACCTTTTGCTGTTCATTAAGAGAAAATACGCGTTCAGTCTTTTTTGAGAAGAAAGTTCTGCTTGTCAACTTTTAATTTAGTTGTTAATGAGAAGAAAGTTCTGCCTTTCCGCTTTTGAGAGCTAATTGATCCGTGGTAGGCATTTTTTTTCTAATGTGGGCTGCGTGTGAGATGTTTTCAGAAAGTCAGTAAATACCCAGTAAAGCTAGTATTGACTCAGTTTTCACTTACAGACTCTGATTTGTTGCAAAGTTAACCAAGTGCAACATAATTTTGATCCACCTCTCTTGAACAACAGTTTTTGAAACGATATTTACCGATTTTTACACCAAAGTTGACATTTTTACCAGTAGTGCGCCAAAATTAATGGCTGCATTTTATTTACGCTGTTAAGTCTGCTCTCCATCCCTTTTTTTGCACTCTTCATTACAAACATTGATTCAAGGGGGAGTGGGAAAGGAGGTGGGGGGAGAGAGGTGGGGGATGAAGATGAAAAACATTCATTGCTTGTTCTGTTGTGTCCGTTATTTCAAATCTTATGATTCCATTATGTTTTCGTCGGAGAAGTTTTATCTTATTTCGCGTTCTCTTCAGTCGCGAGGTAACTTTATTATCCTCTTATATTTGATCACTTCTCAAAGCGTCACTGCTATCCATTCAAACCTGTATTAAGCGGTCCCTAACAAAGTCCCAAAAATAATTTCCCTTATTTAATACTATAAAACAGACCTTTACTAAGCGGTTACTTCTATTAGGCGGTAGCGGTCACCTTTTCCGAGGCCCCAACAAGTTATTTCGTACTGTCTTCACCTGTATTAAACGGTCACTTCGACAAGATGTACCTTATTAGTGCAACAGATAGCTTGTGCATGGCGTTTAGTGGTCTTTCACTGTTTTTCCTTTGGTACAAGTGGAGGTAGAAACAGTTTAAGGGCAAAAAGGGGGCGGAAAGCTATTTCGCTCTGTCACCTGATCTTCATTTCCGTATGTAGGTATTGGAACCTGTATTAAACGGTAAACCGCTGTATTAAGCGGTCAGTAGGCCATTTCCCAAGGTTGACCGCTTAATACAGGTTTGTCTGTAATAACTTCCACGTCAGCGGCACATTTATGATTATCCTGAACAGGCTATCCGATAGTCTCTATTTCTTCATCAGCTGAGTAGTTTCAGCATGCGGCATCTCTTTAGCAATTGCAGAATTAATCTCCTTCATATCATGTTCACTTTTCTGCAATTATTGATTTCTTGTGTCTAATTTTTTCAAAGAGTGGCGATCTCGGATCGTTTCGCCATATGTTTTCTCTTCTATGTGGTGTGTTTTTTGTAGTTTTGCCGTCCTCTAAAATTCGACTGTTTGTTTTATCTTTTACTGGGCTCTTGATTGTTGGAGGCCCCAGAAACAGTGTCATTGACATGCAGTTTTTGACAGGCATGAAAATGGTCAGCACTTGGGTTCAATTGTTGATTCTTCGAAATGTCCTCGCTCATAAGTATTTGTCATGACCACCTAAGCTCTCTTCGTTCGATTTACCAATTTCGTTTATTTATTTCTTCTTTGCTTGTCTAATTCCTTTCGCGCCTATAATGAACATGTAAGAATCTTTTTATTCAATAATTTTTCTCAAGATCTTAAAATATGTCGTGCAATTCATTCTTTTTAAAATGTTAAGAGGCTGGCTGAGACATGAATTTTCTTAAATGACCTTAATTTGCTCGGCAGGAAGAGTAATTTGCATAAAATTTGTGGGCACTCCACTTTGCGTGCTGTACAAAGCTCCTTTAATGTTCCAAAGTTCGCCATATTCACCGGAAAACTGGAATTGTAACGGTCCCCATGTGATGGACTACTTTCCACAGCTATAACGTTTCTAGTTATCACCAAATTTCATTAGACCCTTTCAATGTTGGAATTTTGAAAACATATGGAGAAGACTTGGTATTGTCCTTTTTTCAGGGTCGGCCAGGGGGAGTAGTGGAATACAAAAATACCCGAAATAAACCTTTCAATATACCAAAAAATAAACTAAAACTCGTGTTAAATACCAAAATTAAGAAAACCACGGTATACTTTATACGAAAAATTAGTCGTGCGCGAACTAAGGAGTACGAGGTCTAGGTTTAAGCACTCCAGCACCTGTGGTGTAAATAGCCGTGTTGGTTCGAGACAATCAATAGAACTCATCAGTCACTCAGTGAAAATTTAATTTATCCAACTTTAACTTACATACACATTTTTTTAAATTTCCTATCAATTACTGCTGGTTTCAGCTGATAATGGCTGTTATAAGAGAAATGAAAGTCGGTTGATGCAGCCACGCAGCCACCCTTCTTCTTCCTTTTTGAGCCTATTAGGCTGTCTACAAACGCCCCTCCCCTAAAACATCGGGGATAGAAAGATTCTTTTTTTTAAGAGAGGGGGCGGTTGTACACAGGCTAGGGCCTACTGGACATGTCTTCTCCCTGCTCAGTGTAACGGAGAACGATGTCCTCTGACGAATGCAAGCTGATGCGTAAAAATTTATGCTTGTGATTGTACCAGTCATCCTATCAGTGAGTTCAGTTGTGACAGAAAGAAAAGGATCACAAGGTCCTGACTGGGCCATTTAGTTATAACAGGGGCCACATAGTCATCATCTTCCACCACTCTGACTAGATAGAATGTACTTGCTGGTACATCTGTGTACACAAAGGCAGTCAAGGGTAAGTCTGGAAAGCTCCTCCAGATTTTAAACGAGACTTAATTTCTCATTGGACGATATTGATCTTTCAGAGCAAAGATACCCTATACCAAAATTCCAAAAAAGCGTACGACTTTATACTCAATTTTAAGCATAAAAATATCGTATACCCGAAATTAAATACCCCTAGGAGCCCATCAAACTCCTGATACCCCGAAATAGTGTATACCCCAAAACCCTGGCCGACCCTGTTTTGTTTTGTTCTTTTTCCTTGTCGACGACCGACGTGACTTAATTCTCCGTATGCAAATTAGCCTTTATCAACCAAGTTATTCTAGTCACCTTTGTCACCCTAGTCACTCAAGTCACCCTAATCATCCTAGTCACCTTAGTCACCGAAGTCACTCCAGTCACCCAATTCAGCCTAATCATCCTTGTCACCTAACTCACCCAGGGCACCTTAGTCAACGAAGTCACTCTGGTCACCCAATTCACCCTAAAGATCCTAGTCACCAAAGTCATCCTAGTCACCCAGGTCACCCTTTGTCACAATAGGCACCCAAGTTACCATAGTCACCTAAGTCACCCTAGTCATTTTAGTCTCCCAACTCACACTAGTCACCCAAGTCAACAAAGTCAACCTAGTCACCTGAATAAGCCTAATCACCTAGGCCGCCTTAGTCAGTCTAGTCACCCTAACTATCCTAGTCATTCAAGTCAACCAAGTTATGCTAGTCACCCCTGTCACCCAAGTCACCCTAGTCACTTAAGTCACCCTAGTTACCCTAGTCACCCGAGTCTCCCTTTATCATCCTAGGCACCCAAGTCACTTTTGTCACCCTGGTCACCCGAGTTACGTTAGTCACTCAAATCATCCTAGCCACCCAAGTCACCCTAATCATCCTAGTCACCCTAGTTAGCCTAGTCAAGCAAGTAACCCTGGTCACCCTAGTCACACCAGTCACCCAAGTCAGCCTAGTCATCTTTGTCACCCTAGTAACAATAATCATTCAAGTTAACCTAGACACCTAAGTCACCCTAGTCATTCTAGTCACCACCCAACTCACACTAGTCACCCTAGTCAACCAAGTCGCCCTAATCATCTTAGTCACCCAAGTCACACTAGCCACTTTGATCACCAAAGTCACTCTAGTCTCCCTTGTCACCTTAGTCACCCTAGTAAACCTATTCAACCTAGTCACCTGGGTCACCCAAGTTATTCTAGTCACCCTTTTCACCCTAGTCATTAAAGTCACCCTAGTTACCTAAGTCACCATATCACCCAGGTCATCCCAGTCACCTTTGTTACCCAAGCCACACTAGTCACCAAGTCAACCTAGTCACCAATTCACTCAAGTTACCCAGGGCAGCGTAGTCACCCAAGTCCCCCTTTATCATCCTAGATACCCAAGTCACGTTAGTCACCCAAGTCACCCTAATCATCCTAGTCACCCAAGTCCTGTTTGTCACCTAATGCCGTGTTTAGACTTGAACGGTTTACTGAGGTACGAGAGTTTACTTACCTAGGTAAACATTTTCCGTGTGTAAACGCTAACTGATACTTTGGTAAATGCCGCAAAAGACAAAAGAAATTTGACCAAGGTAAAGGTTGTAATTACCCTGTGATTAGGCATGGTTACAGTTGGTAACCAAGGTCAAGATGACAGATATATCCGCTTGTGGCGGTGTAAAAAATCACATCCCGCGGTGAGCAGATCGTGCGATTGCCACGTTTTCGGCCAAGCGTTTCTATCATGGCAGATAACAGAGAAGTCAGAGAGCGATTGGATCGATCTTCGTAAGGCGAACAATCCGTCAGGTAAAAGAAGGCATTGTATTTTTCATTTTCAGTATTATTTACAACTTTTTCCAGACAAACTTCCATCCTTCGTTGTGTAATAATGGTCGTGGTATTTTCCCACCAGGGAGGATGCTGCATATTCACAATATTTCTTCGCATACAACCACGCGTACTCTGCGTATGATCAACCGCCGGAATTTCCCCCGCAATATTATG
>JBBMOI010000003.1:43500000-43570000 GCA_038088405.1 Porites divaricata
AGGGATCCTGCTTGCTACGAATGTGCAAAAGCAATCCATTCCCCCCCATCCTGGGCTTAACATTATCAAACAAAATTGACAAATCAGGTGCCATGCCCGCGTATGTCCTCGGGGTCACCCCCCCCCCCCCAGGATGGCCGCTGATAAGTGCATAAATGGAATACTTATATTTTCACACCTCTTTTGAAGACTGACTTTTCAATTGCTCCAGCTACAAAAACAAAAACAGAGAGAGAAAATGTCATTTTGATTAAAAATATGTACAAATGAAATCAGTAATTGACTGGATTTGACAAAGTCAAGAATGAAAAATACAAGGACTGCAAAAGTTCCAATGCTGAAGAAAGGATTGCAAGTTTGAAAACTGTGCCATTTGGAAAAGAAACAGCAAAGCATATTGGATGGGAGTGGGGCTTAAAGCAGACTATAAAGAGAGAGCACCAATACATCATTGAACTCTTTTTATTTTGGATGAAATCCCAGACTTCAAAAGGCTTGTTCCATGTTGTATCCATGCACTAGAGAGCCTACACTGTCTACATTAACTACAAAGGATCTGCAATTTAGAGCCTACAACACAACACTTGACCTTTTAGATAAAATTTTGTCAATGTCAGAATACTTGACAATACATACATTGTCTAAAATCTGAGTTCTTTTCTGGTTCAGTCTATCAATATCTTTAAGGTGAATAGCCTTTCTTGATGAAACAATGGCCATAAGGTTAAAATGAATCTCCTCAGCTGAGTATCTAAAAAAAAGGTTTGAAAGACAAGCCATTGTCAAAATAACAATAAAAACTTTATGACTGGTTTTACTTTCTCAGAATCATCCTGTTTCCCAATAAAGAGCCAGGCAAAAACATTGAGACTTGAGAGAAGCAAAATAAACAAGACTTTGAAACTTTGAAAAGACTGGAAAATCCAAATCATGTTGTTAAACAAGCCTCAATATCCACGTACAAAATTCTCCAGACTGGTCTCCATACATCGTGTTAAAGAATTAGTTGATAAAAGATCAAAGCATTTTCTCTTTGGTGATCATAATATTGATTCTCCTGATCTCTTCTTTTGATTATGTATTGTATACATGTAGTCAGGAGAAAATTGATGTCAGTCACTCTTTGGAATTGGACACTGTATGCCATACAGTTGTGGATCCAGGGGGGGAAGCCGGGGGGGCCCAGCTCCCCTATTTCTACACCAAACTAAGGCCTGAAGGGCCGAAAAATTTTTTTTGGAGACCAGGCCCCCCCCCTTATCTAAGGGTCTGGATGACTGCCCCCCCCCCTTATCTAAGGGTCTGGATGACTGGCCCCCCCCCTTATCTAAGGGTCTGGATGACTGCCCCCCCTTATCTCAAGGTTTGGATCCACCACTGCCATACTAGGTAAAGTTTTTTATTTTGACACTGAATTCCATTCACTATGTAAGTTAAGTCTTGACCAGCTCTAAGAACCTTTCCAAATTCCAATTTAATCAGGGATTTGAGACCCACAAATTTCTCAGTCTGCAAAAAGAATCTTATGTGCTACTTTTGCAGAGTAAAGCTGTCCCTTGTTAGCTACTCCTTATTTTTGGACATTACTGACACAACACCAGGAGATACAAAGGTACCTACTTCTGCATTCTTGCTTCTATAATGGGTTTACAGACGCCAAGCCAGTTTTCTGGAGTACATGGCCCTATCAAGACATAAGTAATTTAGTTTGTACATGTCATAACAATTAACTGTACCTAATAAGCAGTGTTTTCTACAGTCAGTGTATTAAATGGAAAGTGGTGCTGGCAATCAGGTTGACATTAGTGAAGAGAAAGACTGGGAAAAATGTGATTCCAAGGGTTTTTGTACAACAATGCCACAAGTAGCCTGCAGTGCAGGCGTTTTCTTTGGGTGCGCAATTTGCTCGCGAAAGCGCCATGTTGAAACTTCCCGAAGAGAGGAGGAAATGGGACAAGTCAAGGGGAGCGGGGAGGGGGCGGGGAGAGAGAAGAGAAAACGCCTGCCCGAAAACACTGTGAAAATGAGAAACACCCCCTAATTAGAAGCGCGTGACCGCTCTTCAGGAAATGAGTAGCCGACAATAACAAAACAACCAAACAGTCGCTCCAGTCCAAAGACTCGCATTGTCTTAAGAAAAACAAGCTGGAGATTATCATTGTTTTTATCTCCACAGCTGATGAAGCTCCAGTTTAAGCTGCAATTCATTCTTCTAAATTCATCTCTGTAAATCGCTATCCGTGAGAGTTTAACATCCTGTAACCAATTTAAAAAACTAACGAGCTGGGCCCAGCGTGATACAACATTGCAGGAAAATATCACATTCTCGGACTAGAAAGAAAATCACTTAGTTATTCAGATCCTGAGGCACTTTGGACAAAAATAAACAACTTAACAGCCTTATTTAGCTTTACGCTTCAAAAGAGGTCAAAGAAAACGCTCTTCCATCAGAGGGCAAATGATGAAGACCAGAAATTCAAAAGCCATAGAAAATCAATAAGCGTGTCATGACTTCTCAGTGTGAAACAAGCGGCTAAAATCACAGTTGCTCAGTCAAAACATAGAACCCTCTAGAGCATAATCTACTCGCCAGAAAAGAAAAAAAAAACGTATTGGAACAAGTAGCATTTTGGCATGAGGTAAAAGTGGTGTAGGTTTTAGTACTGCGAGCAAATCTTGTCCTGATGACCAGTGTAGAAATCGCTTTGACTTTCTCATTGCGTAATACACGCGACATTTCCAGCCGCTCCAATTCCAAAAGACTGACGGAAACGGAATAAACAATATAGACTTACAGTTAATTGACAGGCATCAATCT
The DNA here is from genome assembly GCA_038088405.1 of Porites divaricata. NCBI lineage: Eukaryota > Metazoa > Cnidaria > Anthozoa > Scleractinia > Poritidae > Porites > Porites divaricata. The sequence continues at coordinate 43,502,819 of JBBMOI010000003.1, forward strand.
ACTTCCCTATGCCGCACCAATCAGGATCTCCGTTTGCCAGCGTACGGAGTTTCCCAAAAGAACAATGATATCGGGCAGGCGTATTTTTTTCTCCCCTTCCCCTTCCCCTCCCCCCTTTCCTTCTTTCGCCCTCGCACCTACCGTAAGGGTTACTATTTCTACTCTCCCCAATCTTCCACTGTCATAACATCAAAGATGGCGGGCTACAACAATATTACGAACACGAACAAGGTTTTGCCCACCCAAAATACGCCTGCACTGCAGGCTATGCCACAAGTGAATTTTTTATGTTAAAATCCTAATTGTTCCAAACAAAGTTTGTGTAACCTCTGTAATTTAAAAACAACATGCCTAATAGATACTGGCACACTGTATTTTTCATCTGAAGTTCTAAAATGTTGGGGAGATCTAATCACAATTTTTTCACCTCTAAGCCTGACCCAGGTTGTGATGCAAGAACCAGTCTATGAGCAATAATTTAAATAGTAGACAAGATACAATAACTTTAAAATTTAATTCATTCATACACATTCCATTTCAAAGTAACACCTAATGATAATATTGTGCTTTATTACCAAGATCAATAGGCCCATCTCTTAATCCATCCAGTTCATATAGCTTGCCATGCAGTGGAACATAAGCCACAAAGTGATACACATTCTCATCTTTCTGTGGCAGTTTAGCATCAAACTCAAACATCTGCTGTCTGAAAATGTCAGTAGAAGCATGGAAGTGAATAACTTCATTAAAGGAAAACAAACTTAGATAGATTTAAACCTTTATTGATGGTGAGGCATAACTCTTTTTGAAAGCTAAAAATAAATCAAACCTGGCAAAACCATTGTGCACTTGTCTGATAACATCAGAGTTACTGAGGCTTAGTCCTTTCAGCTGTTGACAATAAGAGATTTATAATTTATTGCTACCTAATTTGCATCAAATAATTCAATTAATGTGATTTGTTCAAAATCAATGAGGGCCCCTTAGAGGGGAATGGGGGTATGTATGACCCTAGGGTCATAAATTTCAATTCTAAATTTCAAAATGTGTTGTTTCACATATTGAGTAGAAAGACATTGTCCCTGTTAGTACTTTAACTATTTTACAGTTGAACCTCTGCTAACGACCAGGGCAGGGTTGTTCGAAGCTGGGTTAGGGTAACCAAGGGTAAGTGTGAAATTTGAACTCAGATATGAGAGCTTCAAAAGCAAATTCAGTTAAATTCTCTTTGCCTACAATTTGATGATTGGATACTCTAAAAAGAATAAAGAAAAGTATCCGAGAGGGTGCTTTTGATAAAAAGAAAAAGAAAACCAGGTTAAAATATAACCCTGGGTTAGCGCTAACAGGCGATCGAACACCTGGGCCCAGGCCTCTCTCTACAATGGCCACTTTCCTCTGTCCCCAAGGTGGCTGTTGTAGAGAGGCTCAACTGTATTTGCACTTGTCTTTGTCACTGTTGCACTTTTCAACTCATCTTTGAGTTGTTTGGCACCATTTCAGGTGTCTTATGTCACTGTTCCAAGGCCAAGTAAGCTTGTTGTTGGAATTTTACCCTAACAGGGCCTTGACAACCAGAAAATTGAGCATGGGTGTACAGTGGACCTCAATATAACAAAGGGCCAAGAAACTGGCAAAATATGTTCATTAAAACTTATAATGAGGGTCTGTTATCCTGAGGTTCTTTTCCATATACAGTGAGAACCCTGTTAATATGGTCACCAATGGGCCAAAAAAAATTGGCCGTATTAACGGGTGACTGTATTAATGAGGTTTTTCTTACAAGAAAATGTAAGGCCGTTATTATGCCAGGCAGCTAAAAAAAGTGGCCTTAATAACAAGGTGACCATATCACACAGGTGGACGTAAGGCAGGGTTTCACTGTATCTGACTATTACTGGGGTAAACAAAATCATTCATCATATGGAGGAATGATATATAGAGGTTTGTTATATTGAAGTTCCACTGTATCTTGAACTTACAGATGAATCAAATGTTGCTGAAAAATCTTTGAAACTTGACAGTGTATGCCCTAGGTCCAAGTCTGGGTGATTGGAGTTAAGAAGTACACTTAGGATGGCTTGAGTTGCACAGGCATTGGTTATGACCTAAAAAACGAGACAAAAACAAAAAATTCACTGTATCTAACATACAAAGAGCATGTCCACTTTTTAAAATAAAACAAGCTGGTCTCAACTTTTGTCACATTAATAAATATTTGCTTTGTCCTATGTCATGTGACAAAGCCAATATGTATAGGTATTTCACTTATTATAGGCAAAACTTTGTTTACACTTTTTGGCTCATAATTTACATAATTTATGCTTATCACTATCTGATGACACTGATAAAATAAAAACTCTGAATATTGAAAGGGTATAACAGTGTCAGTTATCTCTGAAAATTTGAGCCCAATACACCAAATGGTTTCAGAGAAATTCTCTGCTAAAAACTTGAAATTTTACAGAGAATGTATGCTCATTAACTTTTTTGCCACAGAGCAATTTGGCAGTTTTTGATGGCTGATATTTCCTTCAATATTGCTTGCAAAGAGCTGAAAATTGCACAAATTGCTCAACTTAATCAGCTCTTTCAACTTTTGTATTTAGTTCATACATACAAATGCCACGGCTTCTATGAGTCAAGTTGTATGCTAATGAGGAAAAATGTAAACAATGAAGTCAGCAAAGATTCGCCTATAACGAACGCACCAGGATGGCTCTAAAATTCCCTTCTTAGAATTTTGATTGATCAACGATTAGCTTAGAACTCTTTAGGTCCCAAGAGTGACCCAAGGCTGTGCTCTAAGGAGAATTGAAGGGAGCCCGGTGCCCTGAACTTGTAAAATCTAGGGTGCCCAACATATGATTTGTATCAAAAAACTAAGATTTGCTAGTCGTCCGAGGGCAAAAGTTAGGCGCCAGGGGCCACCAGCCTCTGTTGGAGCACAGCCCTGGTGACCAACATCAATTTTCTCCTAACAACATCAGCAGATCATCAAGGGTAAAGGTTATGAGAATTACTAAATTGATTACCAAAGGGAGAACGCTTTGATCTTAAACCAAATTCTCTCCATTGGTCTTAAAAGAAATGTATAGAGATCAGTCTGGAGAATTTGTTTGTGGACATGGGGGCTTAAAGGGATGATGCTTGTAAAATATTATTGTCCAACTTGCCTGTTTGGCAAAGAATATTCCAAGAGACCTGCTCTCATGAACAATAGGTCCAGCTGGCTCTTCCCCAGGCTTCCATTTGAACAGAAATATTAGGCCATGAACAGGTCTGGGAATGTGACAAGTACATGTAAAAGAGAGGCAAGAATGAATCAAAGAATGAACACAACTTAAAGAATCTCACCCACCCAGTTTGCATTGCGCACCTTTGTTGTTGTTGTTATCCGGGATATGCTTATAACGCTCCCATATTTGGTCAAAGATAAGACAGGTCCAGACAAGCGTGAAAGGTCACATTTGTTATGGAAATTGAAGGAGACAGTGAGCGTGATTTTTCATCGCCGATTAGAACCGTAAACAGGGCTCATCGCCGTGAAACCACCGTGACCGCCGCAGTCGCTGCTCCAAGAACCAGCGACGCCAACAGCAATCGCGTGGTAAGAATCCGCTCAAACTAAAAATTTTGTATTCGTGTCGTTTCAGTTAGCTGTTGTTACTGCTGTGACTAACTTTAGCTTTACTCGTTGTAGGTTTGCACTTGTAAAAATACTTGCAGCCGCAAGAAAAGTACAAGGCTGTCCTTGCCAATATTTTACCTTGATGCACTTGAGGTGAAGTATCATCTCGATGAGCGTGAGGAGATCGATCATGCTCTCGTTTAAGTTGCTGGTGAAGAAGTATCTCCGCAAAATCATTATTCGAGATTCCGTTTAGCCCAAGGGCCTCCTTCCGTTCAATCCACATATTGTATGCGGATTCCCTGAGTTTTAGGCGTTTGATGCCTTCTGGCCTTCTTGGACGGCCCCTAGCAGGACGGCTGTCCGCCATATTGGCCGACGTTTCTACGAACCGCGACAGAAAACCAACTAGACAGTGCCTTTTGAAAGAATTTTCTTCCACGAATAAGAATCACAAAGATAGTTCAGAAACTACAGAAAGAATTTCAGAGGAAACAGGACCTTAATAACGCCTATAAATTGTCGAAAGAAAGGAGGGAATATCAAGGTGATAAAACTTGGATTTTCGGGGGCCCTGAAAATGGCGAATGAAGAGCGTGAGTTAAGCGTGAGCGCGCAATGCAAACTGGGTGGGTGAGATTCTTTAAGGCAAAACTATATTGTTATCATATCATAAACTGCCGCTTTTGAGCCCTTGGCTTACAGATCTTTGTAAGGGGTTTTAGGCTGGCTTCTACATGTAAATGGAAGGGTTTGTATACGAGAAGGCTTATAAAAGGAATAGAGAAAGTGCTTCGAAACAAGCAACTGGTGAAGTGCCAATTTAATGAGCAGTTCCAAGTTGGCTTGCTAGCTCAATTGGTTAGAGTGTTGCACCAGTATCACAGAGGTCAGTGTTCAAGGCTTTCAGGTGTTGTTTTCACAACTGCATAAGTTGCATCTTTAACTGAGATGATCTTTTTTAAATTTATCTCTTTATTTTATCCAGCAGTTCTAATAAATTTATATGAAATTCATATATTCATTGTTTCATAAGTTAATTAGTTAACAGGATTTTTAAAAACAGAATAAAGGAAGCACCAGAGAAGCAGGGTGTTACCTTAAATCTTCCAGTGATGTTTCATCAAGACTGTAGATTTCCTCCACTTGCACACCTGAACAACCTACACAAAACAAATGAAAAATTTACCTTAAAACTTTCAGACCTAAAACATGTAACTTTTCACTACTTCACAGTCAATACTTCAGCTTACATTAAAAAAAAAAAATGCACACACAGTGATCATTTTGATTGCAGTCCTTGACAAAAAGTACTATTAAAATGGCGGGGATCTTAAAAATATCAGACAATTCCAAAAAAAGATGAAGAGATAATTAGAAAATGGATTGTTTCTGTAACTACCTACCGACATTACGCTGAGTCCCCAAGGGGAGGTGCGGAGGGGCGGAACCCTTACCCAAGCCAGACCCAGTACATCTAAACTTTGTTACCCTATACGAGACTAAACTTTCAAAATCTCTCCTTATCCTTGAGTCTCTTTTTGTCCAGAAACTACTGTGGTTGATGCTTTCCTGTTCTAGACCCAAACTTGCTAATTTCTATACCCTATCTCAGACTAAACTGCTTGAAAACCATACCCTTCACAGCAAAGCATACCTACATGGCCCATATTTGGTATTACCCCTCCCTCCCCAAGTGTCAAGTACCCTTCTCCCAACCCCTACTGGGCTACTTATTTGTTACAGCTGAGCCAAAGTTCTTTTCTTATTTCCCACGTCTGATAAACACATGCTTTCCCAACCAACGAACTTGTCCAAAATTTTTTTGTGCTGAAATGTCCACTCGTCCTTTGCTCCTCCACCCGCTGGGTTTTCAGTGCATGCGCACAAGGTCCACTTTCAAACGCAGCACGTGTACCTGTTTTTGTACTTGTTTTCGTTTCGATAATTTAAGACAAAAGTTGGAGTAATGAAAACTCCACCCATGCTAAGTTGGTTAGATGCCCTATCTAAAAAAATCTGGAGGTTCTTGTACGACTTGAGTCAGGAAAATCAAGCAATTAGGGCCATCTAATATTCGGTGTCTGGTGTCTATGAAACCGGATGTTGTAACTGTCGCGATAGAATAGAGGGACATTCACAACGTGCAATGCGAAGAAATTGTTCTAAATAAATTGTGTCGCGATAAAAGCTTTTCAGAATAATGATGCCTACCAAAACCACGGATTAGTTCGGTAAAAACACCAGGATCGCTTTCAATCAAACACCATTCTCCGCCGGCCGCCATCTTGGAATTTCCCCCAGGGTTCCTTTCAGGATGAAAAATGGTAATCCCCTCTCTCTTTCCCAGGTTCTTTTCAAGATCCTCCAAGGAGCATGGAAACTAGAAAAAAACTTTGAATTCAAGATGGCGAATCTTATGAATGAACAGACCGATGATAATCTTGCTGATGATCTCCGCTTTCGTTGTACAAAATGAAATCTAAACATTTTGTTGTCTTGACGCTGAGCTGTAGCATTTGCACCAAAACTCTTGTTTAAGTGCTGGATTTTGTTTAGAGTGGAAGTGTGGCAACTAAATCATGTACATGTGGCGACAACCCTTTCCGCTCACTCCACCTGTAGCAACTGCTGGAAATGGTTTCGCACCTCAGGTAGACTTACTGATGGTATAAGGAAGAATGTTAGAAGAATTTCATATGCGAAACGTTTCAGTGCGATGGGTCAGCGCTTAGGAATCCCATCTCATTAAAAAAAAAACAACTGATAACCAAGGTCGAATAACTTGTAGTATTTAAAAAAGAAAGTGCTTAACTATAAGCTTACGTTAAAAACAAAACGGGGAGAAAAGCGCCTGCAAAAATTTTCGGGCATTTAAAGTATAAGCTTGTAAATTTCACCTCGTGGGACTTATCACCAACTTAACATTTACAAGCCGGAGGAATTAGGGTAGTTTAGACACTGTTACGTTATTAAGACACAGTTTTATGCATGTCATTCGCCCTTGTTTTGACCAAGTGAATCCAAAAAACTTTCTTGTGAATTATAACTTTCTTTATAGGCAAATCAACAGTTTCCTTCAGGATTTCAGCAACCCTTTCCTCAAACAACTTCCTCACAATTTACAACTGCTGGGCATGGAGGTGGTCCATCTTTTCAGCCTTTTGTTCGTCCTCAAGCATTGCACAGTCCATTGCAGAGCTCCATGAACAATCCACAGGTTTTATTGGGTACCAGTCAGGTTCCAGACAGATCAAGTCTGATGCAGCACCTTCCACCAAGGGGATACCCATCTCCTTTGCAGCAGTCATCACCATTCAACAGCCCAATGTGGGAAATGAGGAATCCACATCCTTCAGTGCCTTCACCTGGATTGGCACCACAACAGCCTTATATTTCATCTACTGAGCCTACCACTGGGACAGTCCCTTCCCTATCCCAAGGACCATTTGTTCCATCAACAGTGCCTACCCACGTGAGGTCTTTAACTCCATTGCCAAGACAGCTTGTACCATTTCCTAGAGGGTTGGATGTGCCACTGCAACGGCCATTTTCATCACCAACTATGCCACTCCCTGTAAGGATTGGATCACTACCTCAAAGACATTCCACACCTTCTCCTGTGTCTATCCCTGAAGATACTATAACAACAACCCCAAGACCATTCACCCCTTTGTATGGGAGGGCAACTACACCATCCGAGAGGTCACTAACACCCTGTACTGCACCACGCCCTGTGAGGACCACTGTGCCACTTCAATCATCACATGTAACATCTACTCACCCTTCTCCTATAAGGATTGTTGCATCACCCCATCAAACATTTACACCATCTCCTGTGCCATCTGTTGCTCAGAGGGCCACTGTACCACCCCAAAGACCATTTACACCTCCAGCTGTGCAGTCTGCTGTCTGTGTCACCACATTACCCCATAGACCATCAGTGCTTTCTACTGTGTCATCCCCAGAGAGGGCCATAGCACCTCCCCAATCACCATTTGCATCATCAACTTGGCCATCTCCTATGGGAATAACTTCACCTCCTCAAAGGCCTTTTGTTCCCTCTACTATCTCTCCACCTGGAGGTTTCCCAACAGCATCCCCACAACAATATATTGCTCCTACTGTACCTTCTCCAAGAAAGGTCCTGTCTCCTCCACAGCAAACAGTTCTTCCACGACAAGTGTCACCGCCTTCTCCCTTCAACAGCCCACCTAATGAAAGATTTCAACCAGTGCCTCAACAGCCATATATACAGCCTTGTACACCTTCTCCAAGAGCAAGGGGAGTATTAGCACCTCCCCAACATCCACTTCTGCAGTCTACTGTACCTGCTATAAGAGGAATCACAAGCCCTGAACAGCAGCCTCCACTGGTCATTAATCAGCCACGGCCAGCACAAGCTTCTCAGCTATCTTCTCCAAGTTTATTTCAGGGACCTGTGTCCATTATCCCATCTTCTTTACCCTCCCATAGTGGCATTTCTTTCTCTATGCAGCAGTTTTCTCCTCCCAGCAATTCACCATTTCTCCCAGCAAGTTCTGGGCCTTCTGGCTCAAGTCATGGATCTTCTATTGCAGCTGCATTGGATAGGCACATCATGGAGAAGCAGTTGAGGGGCATCACAAAGGTGGGTGTGGCAAGTCAGGGTACAAATATGCGACCATCCCTTGCACCTCAACAGTCTAGTTCCACTGGTCAGACAGCAGTCAGGAGATCACCAAGTCAGAGTAATACCCAAAAGAGAGCCAGTCTTTACAAAGAAGATGTAAGAGGAAGAGAGCACAGGAGCAGAAGGTTGGTCATGGTAATTATTATCACATTTATAAAGAAAGGAAATGATAAGCTACAATGAATGGAAGGCCTGAGATGAGTTATTCAAAGCACTGTTTTGCTTCCTAGACAAGTAAATATGAGTTGCTTTGAAATTTTGTTGTTTAATCTCCCCTTACATCAAATACATTTAAATATATCCCTTAAATTTTTGCTTATTATTGTCATTTTTTCATTTTTTTTGTTGACAGGCAATACAGCCCTGGGTCACGTGGCAGTAGACCTCGAGTTTCCCGCTCTTTTTCCCCTCCTCCTCCTGACATAGAACGTGTGGTGAAGTGTGTGGTGGCAGATGAATATTATATCAAGAAAAAAGATGACCAGGTAAAGTAGCATTTTTTAAGTATACCTTTGTCTTAAAAATTCTCAGTCACCATCATGTGAAAGTCCTATTGTTTTCCATTTTGTTGAATGATAAGGATCTGTTTCTTTTGGCTTCCTTTAGTCAGTGTGGTGTTTTGATTAATTGTTTTGTTTTCAGTTTTTTTTTTTATCTCAATACTGTAAGCCCCAATAAATACAAATTCTCCAAACAGATCTCCACATATTTCTTAAACTATAAGTGGAGAGAATTTGTTAAAAGATCAAAGCACTTTCCCTTTAGTGATCATCTTATAAATTCTCATAATCATTTCTCTTGACTATGTATCAATATTGTAAGGAGAAAATTGATGTTGGTCACTTAATTTTAGGACTTAATAGGTTACCCAATGCAAAAATGGCCACAGTAGTTCATACTCTTTTGTTAGTATTTAAGTCAGCCTTGCTAGCCTTGTTCTAAAGTACAAAATTCACAAGATTAAGAATACCTTATCTCAAGCGAGGCTAGTCAGGCTAATTTTAATCTAAACAAAAATATATTAATCCAGCAGCCATTGCATTGGGTCCATGGGTTAATCTTTTTTACCTTAGATGGAAAGCTGTCATGTTGAAGGAACAGACAACCTCTCTGAACTGCATAACAGATTTAAGAAGGAGATATTAAACATGGAATCCCTAGGACGAGCTGATGATGACAATGAGAGTATTAACAGTGAGAGAAGTCATCATTCTGATCAATATAACAGTGATGTAGAATCCGTGGGTGACAGTGATGTTACTAGTGAAAACCCAGTAAAGTCGAGGCTTCGACTCTTTCCAAGTGATGATGAAGAAAACAGTGATGAAGACAGTAGTGATGACGATAGCCATGCTTTGAGTGACAGCAGCTCTGAAAGTGATAATGGCGAAGGTGGAGACCTAAGTGGTGACAATGATGATGATGATGAGGAGGATAATCATGTCAAGAAAGGTCCAAGTGTAGCAGAGATAAGGAGGAGAAAAATTGAAGATCCCCGGCGACTTCATCCTGAACTGTGGTTCAATGAGGCTGGAGAGGTATTGTAACATGTGAAATTTGTTGTGGTTCATTTAAGGCTGTGATTCATAAAAAAAAGTAAAAAAGAAAGAAATTTGCAGGGCTGAATAAATTATTATTGATTCCAATTTTATTATTACTTTAATACAATTCACTGGACTGCACTCAGTGTTTTATAGGAGGCCTGTCTGATCTGTCACAATCATGGGTTTTTGACATGTTTATCGCATTGATTGAGAACTCCATACAATGAAAAGTTTAGAGCTTAAAACTATGTCTTAAGTTCAGAATTCTCAGAATTTTTTACGTGATAGAATCCTTCTTGATGTACTCTTTTCTGTGTTTAGGTTTTCTAAAGCCTCTCTCCTCTCTTACTTTATAACATTTTAAAACCTGGATGCCATCTTGGTGCTGAGACGTACAGAATGCTGCCATGGCAATTTTGTAATTTCACATGTAGAATAATAAATTAAATATTGAAATTTTGTGCCAAAATTAAGGAGCAATTTGTTACCAGTCATATATAATTATGATTTAAAATTTTTGATCTCCTTATAATTTTATTTTTGGATTGTTTGACTTTTCCTTTTGTTAACCAACTAACATTTCTAATTAAATTATAGACAAATGATGGCCCAGTCTGCCGATGTAGTTCATCTGACAAACGTCAAGGAATTCGCCATGGGGTTTACCCTGGTGAAACTGTAAGTATATATGCATGTGATGGGCAACTTCCACCCACAGCTTATTTAACAATAATGAATGAGGCTGAGTATCGTATGAAGAATTATGGAGATTGAGGAGGATGTTATGGCCGAGGCGGATAACACACTCCGAGATCTCCATAATTCTTCATATGATATGAAAGCTGAATTCAATAATAATTGTTTTATTATTCATTCAAAATAATTCCTAGTTTAAAAACATAGCTAAAACATGCTTACCTCCATCGATGTTAAGGTCATCTTCAATTGTGCATGTTTAGGGTTGAGCAGCTCCACAAATATTCTCCAAATAGCAGATGTTGCCCTTCGAGTTGTCTTCTTGCTGTTCTTTGCATGTTTTTAGCTACTATTTTACCTAGTTCTTACTCTTGAAATGAGTGAAGTGTCTGCCATTTTTGTTTTCACAACCAAAACAACTCAACCTCGTCCCCAGTTCTTCTCGGTTAACGGTGCATTAACCTGCAAGAATGCGGCACTTTTGACGTCATCGGTTCATTAAATGCAAAATTCTTCCAAATTTGGTCATCAGTAGCTGGTTATGGTGAATTATGCGTGTGCTTTTAGCCAATCAGAATCGGGGAAATATTTTGAATGAATAATAAAGAAAAATAATACTTGGGCTTAATAGATTTATGTTTTCATCTTCTTGACATTAGGTTATCACACCATGCGACCCCATGACCAACAATGCCGACAAACTACATCACTACTGGGTGACTGTCACACCACACACTAACTTTATGGTAAGTTTTAACATATTCAGGCCTTTGGCCAAAAATAAGTGACTTGCTATGAATGTGAGTATGTATTTTAATGCCAGTGTAGAAAAAAAATATTACAATAAAGTTTACATTTCAATTCTTTACACTGATAGTAAGAGTTAATTAACGAATTCACTATAATGACTGCTATTTACTTGTTTGTTATTTCAATGATCTCTTGAAAGCACTGTTGACAATTAAGGCTGAAAATTGCAAAGAAAGGCTTGGTTCAAAAGTTGAAGATGAGCACTTTACTTTTTGTGGTTTCATCCTTGGTTTCAGTTTTATTTTGCACACTGTTCATGTCTGACATAACTGTAGACAAACAAACTGTTAAGGAAAGTACTTGAAACTGAACCAACTGTACAAACAAATGACAATTGAGAACTGAACCAGTTTTGTTTTTATTTGCCCCTTACTTTCAGTTTCATTTCCTTCTTGGTATTACACAGAGGAAGGGCTTTTCTTGCAAATTCTGCATGATAATCGAAAAGAGAGGAATGATTTTTGCTATGGCCATTCCATGGGAGTACATAGAAATATTTCATACTAAATGGCTTAGTAATGTATTTTATGTGGAAATATTTACAAACAACAACATCTTGTTTAATGACTGGATTATTTAATTCTGCTGTCGTTGTAGACATCAAATCCAAGTATAATATATTCTGAGGGAAAAAATTACACCTTTGAGGGCTTTTCCATGTTTTGTCATCACCCAATTGAGCAGGTGAGGATTTTTAAAAAACTAAACAAAATGTAATGTAATGTTCCTTGTGCCTGCTTAAATATGTAAACTATACTCCATACCTTGAGAACACTGGTAAATTTGCAGGTTTTTCAAACATTTTTTACAAACATTTTCCTTATAAACACTTACTGTATAATCATGTTATACTCACTGTTTTTTAAATTTATTTCTGACTTTTTTCATTTGTTCTGAGCTTCTGTTGATTGCCCAAAATATATACCTACTTATGTCTAACTGTAGCTGCTATAAGAATTAAATAATTAACTAGGATTGGGTGAGGTTGAGCAAAATATTGTGATTTGTCAGTAGTGAGCAGATCAATTATGTACTGAAGCCAAAGGCTGAGGCAAATGGTTGATCTGTTAGACATTTATTTGTAGGTCATGTGTTGGGCTCTCAGCCACCGAAAAGGGAGAAAAATTTGCATTGAATGATAAAGACATTTATTTCAATGTATTGCCAAATAATGTTAGCTGCATTTTTTACTACATCATTGTTCATTCTGTGTATTTTCTGCAGGTACCCCTTTGTTCTGTGATAAGGTTCAACATTGAATACACTCTACATGTTATTAGTCAGCCAGTCCCAGAGGTGAGGATCTTATTTTCTCTGAAAAAATTCTAAGAACTCTCCTTGCCATTTTTAGTGGCCACACACCAATGTCAATATGAATGGTATTTGCAGTAAGTCGAGCCAACCTGATCTTCACTAGTAAAGCAAGCACAAGTGCAAGCTTAATTGTTCTTTTTTTCAAGTTGAAAAGGACTGCAATTTGCACAAATCAGAAGGATTAGAATTTTTTCTTTTCTTGTTCCAGCGGTTCATGTGCATGTTCTTGTGCTAGTGAAATCACACTAAAATACTTTGATTCCCAGGTCAATAAAATGTTGTTATGAAACATACATGTGCACCTCTAGCAGTTGATTCAATGGACAGAATCTGCGATCATTCATTTGAAGTCCACACTGACAAAGGAGTCTGTACTTTCTTGTCATGCTTTCAATAATGCTGTTCGGGTGGTTCTAACTATTAATTCCATGCGTGAAATCCTTTGCTTGGTACCTTTCTACAATGTAATTACACCTCTTCAGCATTACTTTTACTTGTTGCTTCCATTTCCAACCATTTTAGAAAAAAAGGAATAATATTAGTCACTAAGTGGTCACTAATTTATGTCTTATTAGTTTGCTCTGTTGGTTTTTATTACAAAATTAATGTCATCTCTTTCAGAATTTCTGCATGAAAGATCTTGAGCTGTTTTCAGAATTTCTTTTTTACAAAGTGCTTGAACTGGCTGACTGGAACTTCACAGGTATGTATATCGTTACATGTTACGAGACCTGATAGAATTGGTTCAGAACTAACAACAGGATATTTAGCTGCAAGCATAAAAGTGGCAGTTCAAATAATATTGTTGTATTTTCTGTTGTGCTTTGTTTCAATCAAAATGTTTCGTTTATAACAATAATAGCAGCTGAAGTTACCTTTAGTAGTAGGGATTGAGTGAAAAAGAAAAAATGTCTACCTTTAAATTGAAAAAAACGCAAACCATTTTTTATATCTCAAGAGCTTCACATGATGCTGATCAGACAAAATTAGTTTTATTATTCAAATTATACGGGATGTTTGTTGGGTTATGTATTACATTTTTGGAAGCTAGTTTTAGTTTAAACTGAAATGTATCTAGATGTACCATATCATTACTGTAAAAGTAAACTAAATCAAATGAGAGGAGGGTGTGCAAACTTTGTCAATTAGGATAAAAAACAATTTACAAATCAGATATATGGAAACCTTATTTTCGATCAGATTTTGCCAGTAATGCACAGCATACCTTTTTCCGTTGCTTAGATATTCCCTTTACCCATTGGGAACCAAAACAGAAGTACTCTCCAACTTCTGAAGTATTCATGTGTTTATTACTCGTACAATTTAACTCTTAAGACATTTTTCTGCAGGGAATGTACAGGATTCATGTAGACGTTACCACTTTATGCCAAGATTTGTTTATAGAGCTGATGGTTAGAGCATGTTATCATTTTTATCATTTTTGTCATTTTAATATAATTATTTGTTTCGAAAATGTCTAGAAAGCAGTAGTGGTATAAAAAGCGTGAGTTTAAGCCTTTAGCGTTGTTTTATGACTGTCTCCCACTTATTTGTTTTCCACAGGCAGATTTGTTAGTTATGGGATTACATTTTTGATAAACTGGAAACATAACCACATAGTATCAAATAATTATGAAGCAAAAATTAGACAAAATATAGTTGCATTCCCCTTGAAAATAATCGGATTTTTTCAGTTGTTCCAATACTCTTTATGCAAATGAAGTTGCTTTTGCAAATTCTACAGACAAGTCCTCATTTCTCAATTCATATGTTTTTATTTTGTTAGTATACATATTACCTCCTTAGGATTACCTAGTTTTTAGAGTTTCTAGATTAATATTATTAGATTTAAATTTATTTTAATCTAGGGCACGGCTCTCTTGAAGAGCATTGTAATGAAGAGATAACAGGGGTAAATGAAGATTTGATTGATTGATTGATTGATTTACCTGCTTTAAACGACAGATCTTTTTAACTAGATATTAAGGATCACATAAAGCATTGCCAACTTTTAATTCTTTCCGTTCATTATTTTCCTGACACTGTTTTTTTCGTTTGCTCAGACACAGATGATTCCAAGGCCTCCCACGAGCTTCTCTCAATGAACCAAGTGTTGTCTCATGTTTTGAGTTCAGCTGAACCTCTCATAAAGGTAGTTATGTTCAAAAGTGAATGCCAGAAAGGCTTATGTTTGTCTTCCTATCTTAGCGAGGATTCTTCCGTAAGAAGTTGAATTCTTCATGGAATTGATCTAACGAAATAGGATTAACTTTCACTGTGTTTTTTTTTTTGTGCTCTTTACTGTTCTTTTGTGTCTGGCAGTCAAGTCATTTCGACCTCAGCGCTGAGAAATGGGAAGAGTACAACAAATCCTGCAAAAATACAATTGTTCTGAACCCCGACAAGGTGAGGTACAAGTTTCTTAATAGTTCAGGAGGTAAACATTTTATTGTCAGTCCTCTATGGATAAAACAGTCTCTTTGACTGTGCCTCTATCTTTAATGAAATTTCCTGCCACGTGTTTATTACTGATATAATTTCCTCTTATTTTGACAATAGAAGCCAGCTGCTCTAAGGGTTGATAACCTTCAGTTCTGTAAGACAACCAAAGGCTTGTCGAAAGGCAAGGTGAGTTGGTGTTAGTTGTGTGTGAGTGCAATGAAATTCCTTATTCAAAGAAAGACTCTTCTCTCAAGACTGTGTCGTTACCATTAAGTTGTAAATTCTGTGTTGTTACCAAATGCACATTCGTCTTGATCGTAAAATTATTACTATTGCTGCTTATGATGCTGATCACAACTCAAAACCGAGGAAGCTTAAAGTCACCTTGCTATTCCCAAATGCTTTTCAATTGCTGACGTTCTTCCGAAAGACATATGGACCTTCTTGAAATAGATCACTTAAAATGTGGAATACAAAGCCAGGACAGGTTTAGATGTTACGGTTGCCTGTACGTTGAGGTCGGTAATGTCATATTTCATTTCACTTTATCAGGTATACCCGCATATTGTGCATCACAGTATTCGGCCGGTGCAGATGAGTTTTGCAGGAGATCCCAAGTAAGTTCTTTTCATTTGTTTTCCTTGTCGACAAAGGCGGTATTTTCATTTGCATCGCTGTTGTCGCATCTTAAGGTCCCTGACGACTCTAGATCTTTACAAAAGTGCCTTGTTAACCATCTTTCAGCCAACCTAATTGCTTCACGTAAATCCGTCACATGGTCTATTTAGTACCCGCTATACTGCTTACATCTCGGAGCAATTCTTTTGTTAACATTTCGTTGTTGTTGGCTAGTTTTTAGAAGTCGTTCGTACAACTAGCCAGCAAAAGTACAATAAGCAATATTTAGAGAAGAAAAGGAACATCTTTACAAGGGGAATCGTACCTGCCAAAAAAAGTGGATTTTCAAGTAGGCAGGATAGTCCAAATAAAAGAGTTATGCATAGCCCATGTACAAGATACTCACGAGCCAGAATGGGAATAATAGTACTTGATCTCAAAGCATATTCCGCTGATCCAATGCTTATATACACCATTTGCACGAAGTCTTCATTTTACTACTACTACTGGTACTACCAGACTGTTTCAGTGTTTTTCTTTCTTGTACATATTAGGGCTTTTGTTGTTTTTAACCTCGCTTGGATTCCAAGTTTATATATGAAGGGAAAAACGAAATGGATTCTGTTTGTAGTAATAAAATGACACCATCGTGCAAACGGCCTATTCCACTCTCACCAATTATAAAATATTCAAGTTCGCAGGATCTCCTACGCAAACGTCAGCTCGCTAATCGCTATCTACGAGGCAGTTACCCTACTATTTAAGCAATAGAAAACGTTTTCCGTGTTTGCATAGCCTGGTATAAACACGAGAGGTGTTGGGAGAATTCGAGACAGTTATGCCAACTCCTCGAGTGTTTATATCAGGATATGCAAACGCAGGGAAAAAGTTTTCTATTGCTTTTATAAAATAACTTTCCTGAGAAAAAAAAGCAAAACTCTCTTGTTTAGAGCACTGATTAAAAGACAAATTCTTAGCAGTCGCGAAGTCTTGTACACGAAGCTTGCACGCGTAATCTGTCCTTGTTTTGCAAAAAAGATGCTCTCCAAAATACGGGTTTTTCTCGCTTAAAATGTCAGCTCAAGCGAAAAAAAAATTGACCAGCATGTTTCTAAAGATTTTCTGAGTTTCAGCCGACGAGGAAATTGGTAAATAATGTAAACTTTTCGAGGTTTTCAACTCAAAACTTTTTTCAAATATGTGCTCGCGTGATTAGCGCGCGAAAACCAAAACATCTTGACGTCACAACTATGTTTACATACTCTCATGCAAACACGCCTCTCGGCCAATCAGAGCGCGCTTACTATCTTAGTTATTTTATAAAGTGCTATAGTTACCATGGCAATGTAAGAAACTAGTTTTTCTTTTAGCACTCACATTTTGGTATTTTTTTCAGGTATCAAAAGTTACTCAAGACTCACAACAAGTTAAGAAGCCTCATCTCCAACACGTAAACAAATTTCCTTGATTGTTACATGAAGTGGGAGTGGCATGCGAAAATAATGCTGTGTGATTTCTTAAATGTAATGTTATTTCTTTTCAGGCCAATACCGACTCGTAAGAATCAAGATAAGCTTGTTAAATTAAAGGTAATTGTAAAATGTTATTAACTTATATCACTTAATTCCGTTAATTTCCGGAAAAAAATATTGCTAATATTTCATCCACAGGATCAAAAGTTAGAACTGCATACTATTCTCACTGGGGCCATCTCGTACAAACGCCCCAAATCTCTTCGGGATTGAAGGATAAAAATTCCCGTGCGCTCGTATTCTCCTGGGTGTTCTGTTTCACACAGGTTTTGTATAAATAGGCCTTTTTTGGCCTGTTAAATGCTCTTTTCGTTTTAAAAACGTTCGCCAGTCGTTAGCTTGGCGTCCCTCCCTCCTCCCCGCAGCGATGACCATTGTTGCCATCCTACAGGGTTCGCACACACCTTGAAAGTCCTTAAAAATCCTTGAATTTTAAAATAAAAATTCAAGGCCTTGAAAGTCCTTGAAAATTGCGGTCGGTGCTGGAAAGTCCTTGAATTTCGGTGCTAACTTTATAATTGAAGTAGAACTCCAAAGGAAAAGGAGCAAACACAGAAAGACCTTCGAGATAAAATTACCTATGTTGTGGAAGAACTAAAAAAAGACATAGAATTAAGGCTCTTTTTGAATTGAATAGAGTCCTTGAAATATGGGAAATGTGTCTTGAAAGTCTTTGAAAAGTCCTTGAATTTTTTGTTCAAAAACGGGTACGAACCCTGATCCTAGCTTGCTCCCGCTCCTTTTCGCCTCCGGGCTCGCTTCTTCCCATATCTTATCCTTGCCTGGGGCGTTTGGGAGTGAGGGCTCCCAGTGGGAATTTATTACTAAATAACCAGTACAGTAAGACAGTACTGCTGAAGAGGTTTTATTTGAATGGTCGCACTACAGGGTTTCAGGCACAAACTCAAAAATTAGCTCTTCGTACTAAACAGTCAACTGTACATGAAGGTACTGCTCATTTCATTTGAGTAGCCACCCGCACTTTAGGATCTGGCCCGGTTACCGGGATGAATTTCGCCTTTGGTTCATGTGAGAATTAGCCCAGTTTCCGAGATGAGAAAAGGCCAAAGATCCTGGGGACGAGTTCAAGCGCCAAATTCGAGAAACAAAGCAAACATGGCGAAACACAAACATTTTAACTTTCGGGCCTATCATACCTTCGGTAACCCTTAAAGCTGTGTCGCTGCAGTTAAATGGGATGCTTATGATGTGGAAAATACAGCAGGCAGTGTATGACGATGCCATCCGGACCGCCAGAATTCATCCTGCTTTCATCTGGGTAACCGGGTTGAAGTGTTCATATGGCAAAATTTCCAGCCCGCTTACCGAGGTCTCGGGAACTTAGCCAGCCCGACCTCTCATATGAACACATCGAAAATTTTACAAAGGATTTATAGGTGAGGCGAGATCTTGGAAACCGGACCAGCCCGGTCAACCGGGCTCATATGAAGAGACCCCGAGAAAGCAGACGTCAGAGGAACGAGCGCAGAAATTCCATACTGATGACGGTCATTACCCAGATCTAGGTAGCGCTTCTGATTGGTCGTGCCAAGAGGGAAATTTGCTTCAGCCAGTCAGAAGCACTTCCAAGATCTGGATAGTAACACGTCATCACTATGGAATTTCTGCGCTCGGTCCTCAGAAGTCATTTCGCGGGAAAGCTAGTGGTGGCGTCGCGAAAGTTTTCCGCTGTTCTCTCAGGCACCTCAAACGCTAACAATAACCTACACGCTCACACAATAATTTACTCTAGCCTGGGGATCTTAACTGCGAACTGATCGCCATAATTTGTGCTTAACTTTTAGGTTGAGCTAGAGAACATGCGCCTAACAAGGTAAAGATACGCTCAGTAATAACGAATTATTTTTGGCGAGAGTGAGACGATATTTTTGTCAGTCGTTTTTTATTTCTTTCGGCCTCTTAAGTTTAACGTTTTTCCTTTAGGAAGTCTTTAAGAGTCTGCTTTTGTTTTAGTGCAATGCGTCGTGATGTAGTTGTAGAGGTAAGCAGCAGAGGCATGGTCAAAACAGGATTACAATCTGATATCTGTCAGGTGAGTTGATTGCTCTGATATATATTAATTTTCAGGTGGCGCCTCAAGAGAACAACGTAAGGACATCTCACTGGGTGATTCTGTGTATTTTGGATTACCCAATTTTCTCTTTTATTTCAATATTCCCATCCAAGCAACTACATTTGTAGTGAAAAACAAATTTGATTGGTACAGTGGATGGTGGCTTTAAAAGCTCTGCTAACTTGTCAACGGAACTTATTTTCGTAAGACCTGTTGATATAAGAAAAGTGTTCTTGATGCACGCGGGCGAGTCCAACAGTAGTGTTAAACAGGACTGATAATTCCCATTGTTTTCTGATCTTCTAGCACGCTCTCCTTCTTCCTGTGCTAGTTCATCATGTTCGCTACCACTTGAGTCTTCACACACTGGATGAGAAAATGGGTTACGTGTTTAAAGATCGCTCCTTACTTCAGGTAAAATACAAGTTCAGTGACCTACCTTGGTTACCAGGGCCTTTTCTTCCTGTCACTTGGAGCGAGAGACAGGGGCGGGCGGACGCGAAAAAGAGGGGCCCTGGGAACAAGGTTGGAAGTTGAGCTCTGACTGGTGCATTTTATTCTGTACGTATCCTTTAACTAACTAGAAGACAAGCGACAAAAGCTTACGAGCAACACACCTAGCTCTTTCTTGTGTGAAAATTAGGCTAAGGGACAGAAACCAAGGAAACAGAAAATACGAATTTGCAACAGATTTTACGTAAAGTGGTAAGCAATCATAAATAGATGAAGAACGTGGCAAAAATTCGTCTTTTTTAGATAGAATAAATCAATTGTATGAAAAAGATTAAGCGTCCACTGGACAGTAGGTCGATTTCTTAAGCAAACAATTCTATACAGATATTTCATCCTGTTTGATTTTTTATATTTTTTGTTGGAATGAAAAGCACACCAGGAACACAAAAAAACCCAAACCCATGTTGTTTGGTTTGAAGTTATCCGACGAAATGCGCTGTATTTTGGTTCTTGTTTAACAGCTCGCATTGACGCATCCTTCGTATCACCTTAATTTTGGTATGAATCCAGACCACGCCCGAAACTCTCTTTCAAACTGTGGTGTAAAGCAACCTCGATATGGAGACAGGAAGATACGACGTCTACACACGCGCAAAAAGGGTATGTCATGAGAATTTACCATGACCAATCCAGCCTCAATACTCTAGCACTCCCCAAGTTACACAGTGCGCGCGCGTGAAGCTGCGTCATTTTGGTGGGAAAACGCGATAGCCGTCGTCATTACACTACGGGTTTTAGCGCGGATGTCGTCATCTTTAGTGACGAAAACAAGATGTCAGATGTTAGAAGATAATCATTTTGTGATCGGGAGAGCGTTTGTCCTCCTTCAATAAAAATAACCCTAATAATGTTTCTGGTAAAAAAAAAACTGTAATAAAGCTTTCCGGGATGTCTATTTTTTAAAAATACGAGAAACAATCTTTAAGTAAAATCTCGTTCTGTAATCTGAAGATCTGTAATGGATTGCATTTGAATACTCGAGAAAGTTCACATGAATTGTGCTTTTTTGTGTGTGTGTGCTTAGGCATCACGCAGCTCATCCGTGTTATGTCCAATCTTGGAAAAATGGAGGAACATCAGTCAATGTAAGTTGGTTTTATTTTTTTATCCCAACTGTTCTCACCAGGCCATAAATAAGCCTATTTAACAACTGCTCGGCGATAGGTTTTAAAAACGATGTTTACTGTGGGGATGGAATAGCCCTTAGGCATGATGACGTCACCACTAAGCCTCCTTTGCGGAAAAATTCTTTGCATTTCTACCGTTTGTGCGTGAATGTTCTTTTCAACTTAAATACACTGGGAATTCATTATTGTCAAATTTTACAACGTTTGAATTCCAAACTTAGGGTTGATTTCCACTGTCGCGTAATGAAATAGAGGCAATCTAGGAATGGTCGCACGTATATGTAAAAGTAGAACCTCGCTCAACTTCACGTTTAATCTCAACACATAATATCTTGCTTCTGTTATATGTACGTGATTACATTGTACTTGTGTTCACGTGCGTAGCCAAAAACGCGTCAGTGGAAATCAACCTTTAGAGGTAAAACTTCTAGGTCTGATGAAAACACTCACAATGCTACAATAGTCTCAGAGGTAGTTGGTTGCAGCATGTGGCTGACTTTTTTAAGCAGGTTAATGCTATGTCCCTAAGCATTATAATATAGAAAGGTTACTCTGAAGAGAGAAGCGATTTGCCTAAAGACTTACCCAGTTTCAAAAGCATACATAAAAAGCATATCATAGAAAGAAAAAAGAAAGAAAAAAGAAAGAACGATGAATGATGTGTGCTTAAGTCGGTTCATTTATCGTTACAGTCCTCTTTCTGTATTACGCTCTTGTGGCTCTCACTAACTAAACCTAACTAACCTTGCTAACCTCTAGTTTTGTGGATGATTCTGGCACTCTCGCTTATTCCAAACGTCGTACAGCTAGAAGGAAACTAATCAGAGGCGAGTCACGAAATACGCTAGACAGGTAGTGTAGTCAGAAAGACAGTGATTCTTAGATAAGCAGATAGTCAGACAGACAGACAGCCAGTGAGACAAGCATATAGACGAACAGAAGGATTGACCTTAGCAAGTGATGACATCGTATCTTCTGTCCTTCAGAATGACAGCAGAAAGGTGGAATAACCAGCGTTAAGAAAACATGCCAACCTTTAGGTTGAAATGTGTTGAGATATTTTGTTGGTGTTGCTGATGGTGTAACTGCCAAAGGACCTCATACACAAGATTGAAAATACAAGGA
Source organism: Porites divaricata (assembly GCA_038088405.1). NCBI lineage: Eukaryota > Metazoa > Cnidaria > Anthozoa > Scleractinia > Poritidae > Porites > Porites divaricata. The sequence continues at coordinate 43,524,917 of JBBMOI010000003.1, forward strand.
GCAATATTCACATTACTACACAATACCTCACTTACAACAGTTTCCGCAATATCAATAGTGAACTTACGCAACAGGACGGGAGAAGGAGGAAGACGGCAAACCTTGTGTGACAAGCGTGACAATGATTTTGTCTGAAAAATACTTTTCGTCAAACTTCACTTTCCTTTAAACAGATTTTTTGGTAAAAGACCAGAAAACATTAATTTTTGGTGAAGATCACGACAAAACATGTAAGTAATTTTCCTGTTACGTTTGTCACACACGAGCGTTTTGCAGTCCTCTTCTTCCTGCCGTCCTGTTGCGTAAACTCACTAATGACATGACATGACACCACAGATGCAGAGAAGACATAGTTGATTTGGATTAAGAGGACAAACTCAGTGGTTTTTTTTTTTTGTAGAAAACGGTCTTAAATTTGACATAGGTACCTAAGAGAGTAAAAATATGACAAGTTTGAATGTTTTTCCTTAAAAGACACTTTTTTGTGTGGTTCTACTTAGGATTCGACATAATGAAAGGCTTGAATTCCTGGGAGATGCCATTTTGGAGTTGATATGCAGGTGAATAACCGGACCAATGAGCCATTCATTTTGAATGAGCCGTTTCGTCTTATTCATTCTTTTTTTTTCTCTCGGCGTTGTCTGTGTATGTGACATATTGTGCAAAATACTCGTACCATACTGATCTTCCAGCCACTGCTGCCGTTTCAAATCCTTGTAGTTAAACCTTTAAACAGGCGTCATTGATTTATCCAATTTCTTTTTCCCTTTGTTGGCATCTTGTTCCTGTTGTAGTATTCACTTGTATTTTATGCTGCCGTCCAAGCCCGAAGGTCATCTGGCCATGTACCGTTCAGCTTTGGTGCAGAACAAACATCTTGCCCAACTAGCCAAGGTAATTATGCACAAGTATAAATTGCTCCGCCTTTGCAAATTTTTTTTAAACGCAGTAATTTGAGGTGTTTTAAATTCTCCAGAAATTAGGATTATCAGATTACATGCAGTACTCCCACGGGTAAGTACCCTGTTTGAAGATTGCTGTAAATCTTGGTTTTCCTGTGTTTCCTTGGAGTATCCTCAGTGAATGGAACGATATGTTATTATTACAGGCCTGACCTGTGTTTGGAAGAAGATCTCAGCCATGCCATGGCTAATTGTTTTGAGGCTCTACTTGGTAAGTTTTTAGAAGGCATTACACTTGCAAGTTGGAAGTTAAGTTAGAATTGTGAATTCAGCTTGGGCTAAAAATTGGAACCAATCCTAACTCTTTAAAACAATGAAAGTAAAGGCTTCTTAGGCTTTGCGTCGATAAAATTACAGCTCTTAAAAGTCTCGTTGCTTCTCAAGTGATTGATATTCTGTTTTCAAACAAATTCAAACAGATAATCAAATGAGTTCAGTATCTGGCCTTTTTTATTGGCAATACAATTGGAAAAAAGAGAAAAAGAAAGTTTAACATAGCTTTCGGGGTTAGATCCTTAAATTGAACGACGTCGATTAATTTAAAAAAGCTTCGTTTAATCTTTTTGCAAAAGAAAACCTCTTATGAAATTTATTTTTCTGAATTTCTTTTTCTTAGGTGCCATGTACTTGGAAAGTGGTCTAAAATCCGCCACGCAATTTTTCACTAAACTGGCATTTGATGAAGAGGTTTGTTCGCATGATAACTTGCTGATCCTTTTTTGCTTGTTCTCCCTTGGTTTCTGCATATCACACTTCACGACTTTTTGCAGCTCTAAACACATATGTTTAGTTGTATGTTAGTAGTACAGAAGGCACCGGAATAACTCTCTTTATGGAATCTCATTAATGAGTGCGCGTTTTGACTGCGCGTTTATGAAGAAAATCCTCAAATAAGAACTACCGAGACCAGGTTTCATGAGCCCGCGAGACTAAGCACCCCACCCAAACCCTTGTTTTCACTAAAACCGCTGGACGTCACAACCTGGTTGAGGTCATTGTTATCTAAGGTCTTCCGTTTATGAAGGCGCAAACAAATTGTGGGTAACTTACCGACAATACGACAGTGACAGGCGTAGTTGGAGTTTTTCTCTGCCACCATCGTCGCTACCACAACTCTATTGTTCCACCATCAAAACCAATAGACAGTAAAAGCGGCAAGAAATAAAAGGCCAATAATTATGCTGTTTTCGTGGAAATTTTGTTCCCGAAACAGAATGACGTTATCAAAGTTAACGCTTTTTTCTGACATTTTTATGTACTCATGTCTTTCCACATTTGCAAACTTTCTCCTTCGATTGCCGTCGTTATGTTTTATGAAACTTGCTGAGAATAGGTCCTAAATGACTTTCACATTGGATAAAAGCTACGTTGGCTTGAAATTTCTCTTTTAGGAACTTAGGGAAGTTTGGACCAGCCTGCCCAAACATCCTTTGCAAGTAAGTATTAGTAATTAAGATTTTCTTCTATTTAAACTTCCTCGACATTTCTACGATCCTAGGAGAAGTTTCAGACGATCACGAGACGTACCTCTTTGATTGCGGGAAAACCGAACCGAGATACAAAATATGGCCTTCGTGACCGGGGGATCATCCAGACCTCGTGATCACGGTTGGGGGCCTCATCCAGACCTTGTTGTAGTGGATGGACCGGGCCCCTCTCCAAATTTGTCACTGTATCTGAAGATTTTGCCTTGCGTGTCTGCCTGAGAGGAAATAACAGCTATTGTTTGAAAGTGAATCCAGTGTGTACCATGTATTTTTTTGTAGGCCCAGATGCCAGATGGTGACAGGCACCTAATAGCGTCATCCCAACTTCTTCAGGTTTTCTTTTCAGTTTCTTTACGTTTACAATTGTTTTTCTTTCGCTAAAATACTGACGACTTAGAGGTGACACACTGGAACCTTTTTTTACTTTCTTTACGTCAGAAATTACAGGAGTTTGAAGACGCCAGCGGAATCGAATTCACCCACATTCGCTTGTTAGCGCGTGCCTTTACTCACGCACAAGTTGGCTTTAATAACCTCACGCTGTAAGTACAACTGATTGCAATTTCCTGTGGTAGTTGATGTCATTGCGCAAGGTCCCCTGTGACCAGGTGATCTGTGACGTCATTGCGGGGGCCTGGGGAAAGAAATCTTAATGCCGTATCCCATAAACCAACGCGCGCACCAATTCAATTCAATTCAATCTGTTCCCGTCAGCTTTGGTTTATGGGATACGGCTTTAAAATTTATTTCCCCAGGCCCCCGCAGTGACGTCACAGATCACCTGGGAGTGGTAACCGATGGAGAAAGGGCCTTTCTCCATCATAGTCCTGATCTTCTCACCCTTCTTCTAATGAAGAGGAAATCTGCAAATTTAAACATAACATGATCATGAGTTGCGAGCTGGCAAATGCCTTAAGTTACTTGAAGTTCCCTGAAGTACAAGGAGTCACGCTGTTTCCTTCCAAAATTGAGTTGTTACTCAGCAGTGCGTGAAAAACAGAAGCCTTGAATTCCACCTTGTCCTTTAGAGCAGTAGTTCGCACATTTTCGTTCGCCCAGCTAGTCACATGTTTGTCTTAGTTTAAGATTTGATTGAAAACGACTTGCTTGGAGGGAAAATCTACGTGTCCAGGACGATCCCACGGGACGCGTTTATTGAGTTCTGTATTTATTTATCAGAGAGCTAGTATGTATGTCTGGAACGAGCGTTGCTTTTCGAATCAGACAGATAACGGTTGCGTAGAAAACTTCATCTGCTTTGTGGCTGAGTTTTGAGACCTTTCTCGTTACATAAGACAAACAGAATTTTTCGTCCAGGTTAGGTTAACTCTTTAAAAGGAGTGGTTACCACACATATTGAAATTATGTTTTCTTTATATTCTTGTTAGCGGGAGTAACCAACGAATGGAATTTTTGGGAGACTCCGTTCTGCAATTCGTTGTGTCGGTATATCTCTTCAGGCATTTTCCAGACCACCACGAGGGGCATCTAACGGTATAGAGAACTCAAATTTTGTTTCGTAAAATCCTTAAAAATGCATAAATGATAAATATTTTGTGCCTCGTGTAATCAAGTGAGTGATCATGCAGTGAAATCACTTCCCCACTCCCCTTTCCTATCGAACGCAAACCGAATTTTAAGTTACCACAGGTAAAATAAATACATCTTAGCTTTGTACTAGCATTTCAGAACTGACAACCCTGTACTTTCTATTCTACACAGGGTAGCGTAAGTTAATGTACAATTATTCGATTAAGTCTAGATGGTCGTTAAGACGTACTGGAAAGTACCTGATATGTTGAACACAAGTTATACAATCGATATCAATCAAGAAGTGGTTAGCGATATTATTGATTGGACATCTTCTACTCTTTTTTGACAGCTTCTGCGCAGTTCTCTTGTGAATTATCGAATCCAAGCGAAGCTTGCTCGAGAACTGGGACTGGATAAACTGATCAATTTTGGATCCAATGTATGTATTACGTGCAAGGCACGTGACCTTTGTGTCTTACTTGATTTGTTGCAACACATGGTTCTTCAAGGGAGTCTTTCGTATTATAGGGGGTATGAATAGGGGGTATGAATAGTACTCGAAAAGTTTGCAAAGAACTTTCTGTTAAACGGTAAGAACAACCAGAACAAAAATGTTGCCTTTTGATAGAACTAATCAGTCAATTTAAATTTCCCAATGCGTCGACGCAAGATTGGTTCGTAGGTTGTTAAATAAATGTATGTCAGATTTCGTTTGTGAAGGCTCGTTCTCATGTTTGTGGTACATTTGCAGGTAGGAATGAAGGCTTTCCGCGAGAAAATTCTCGCTGACACACTGGAAGGTAAAGTTAAGTGTTTTTGTATTGCCTTTTAAAGACGGTATTGTGCGATTTAATGCTTATCTTATTTTCTCTCCTAAAGCTTTTGTGGCTGCTTTGTACGTCGACAAAGGCATTAGACATGTGGAGGTGTTTTGTCGCGTCTGTCTCTTCCCTCGCCTTGAGGTAAAAACAACTTTTGATAATTTCAATTCCTGCTTCCCTTCCAACTGAACTCAGTCATCCACTAGTCATGTATTGTGTGTGTCGTAACGCAACGCTCCTCCCCACAGGAGAAGCGTTGGGTGACGAAACAAAAAACGGTTCGCGTCGGAGAGTACTTATCCACGGGTCCTGCTACGTTGTCGTTGGTGTCTCTTCTGGTCGTGTTATTCTCCAACCTCGTTCCCAGGGCTTTTGGTGGTTCTCGACACGATTAGCAAAAATGCGTTTATTGCCACCGCAACTTAAATGTATTAACAGGTGCCCCACAATAAGTTTTGATAGGGCTTTCAGATACTGGGCTGTAAGAGGGTGCTTGAGACTCCACAACTTTACTCTCAACCTCTTCCTTGGGTTCTTCTCGTTCTCCAATATGGTGGTGGAAGTTCTCTCTACATAGCGTTAAGTACAGGAATGGCTCCGAGCCCTTTTGAAGTTATCCGCTAACAAATCCACATCCGCTACATGCATGCTTAATCCAACCTCGTCTTCTAACATGGCATTCATTTACCTTCATCCACTTTTATTTACCTCCTTTAGCCTTCATTCACCTTCACCCACAATCATCTACCTCCACTAGCCCTCTTTACCTTCATCCATTTCCATTATCCTTCATTTACCTTCATCGATCTTCATTAGCCTTCAATAACCTTCATCCACCTTTATCGACCTCCATTAACCTTTATTTACCTTTGTTTACCTCTAGTAGCCTTTATTAAACTTCATTCATTTTCATCTACCTCCATTAGCCTATTTTACCTTCATTCACCTTCATCTACCTTTATCTACCTCCACTGGCCTTCACTCACCTTTGTTCGCCGTCATCTACCTCTAGCCTCCATCTACCTTCTCAAGCCTTCATTTATCTTCTTTCACCGTCATCTACCTCTACCAGCCTTCATTTACCTTCATGCATCTTCGCCCGGCTCAAAATTCACCGTCATGATATCTCTTTTATTGCGCACAAGCACTTACCAACGTTCTTGTCTTATCATGTCACATGAACCTAGTTTAGTGGCCTTTAGTTCCCACGAGCAGAGTCTCATTTAGCATAGTGGTAAAGGATCTGTAGAGTAACCAGAAGGTCATAGGTGGAGAGTACTCGGATCTTTTTCTTCCGAGCCGCCTGTGTCAATGAATGAAATGTCATTCTTCTCAAGTATTCACCTGGCTCAAAATTCACCACCACATCTCCATCATTAAAGTCATTGTTGTCATGTTTGTGTTTTTACCCCTGATAGGAGTTCATTATTAACCAGGACTGGATGGACGCGAAGTCGCAATTACAGCAGTGTTGTCTAACTTCCCGCGAGCAGGGAAAAGCACCGGATCTTCCACAATACAAGTGAGTTCAAGATCAAACTGCTCCAGGATTCGCTTCCCTTTTAGTGCCGAACTCCCGGGACAGGTTGACACTTGGTATCAATTGGTGTCTCCTGAAGATTGTCGGATACATGTTGTTAATGTAATGCAATTATGATATCTCTGTAGGGTTCTACAAAATAAAGGTCCCGCCCACCACAAGCACTATGCAGGTAAAGTATGGCTCAAAATGGTCTGGGTATCAGAGCTTTTTCTCGCGCTTATATTAGTGAGAAACGCGCGGCGGATCACTATAGACTTGACTGAAAGAGGAGACAGCGCATGAAAAGTCACTAAAACCCAGGGTAGGCTCACCAATAGCTGAAGCAGTGACGAGGCTATTTCCGAGTTCAAAATGCGAAATCATTAATGTGAAAATGAGTTATATTTGCACGAGAATTAAAGCTATTTTGTTTTATATATCAAAGACTTTGCCCGCTTCGACCTTGTTTCGACCAAAAGGAAATGGCACCTCTCTTATTTATTACAACAGTTATGTAAGGAAGCTAAATAGCCTCTGTGAGCAGTGAGCTCCACTAGGGTACGCTGTTGAATACGATTAGGGCTAACACCGTCACCTTTGAGAACAGTTTTTACTGTAGAGCTCCAAGAATCTGGAATACTTTACCAGCCCACGTCCGAACACTGACTGTTCAGTAGTGCACTTCAAGAAAGCTCTTTTTAATTACTACTTGTATCTCACTAAGTCTGTTTATGATGTGGTCACCCCCCAGACCTTCAAGAGTGTGTGTATTAAGTGCCACACTAGTCAGCCATTGAACAGCTTGCTCGATTGGATGTGTTGTTGATTTTTTATCGATGTCCTCCTCAATTCTGTTTTTGCATTTCCGTTTTTTTGTCGTTTCTAAAGTACAGTGTATTGTCATTCTTGTTAGCTGTATTTCTAATTTTCTTTTTTTTTTCTGGTCCTCGTAGTGGAGCTTGCTCTGTGAGTGATCCAGGCCTCTTAGCGAAGTTTATAAATAAATAAATAAATAAATAAATTTGTGGCGGACTAAATTTAAAACGTTCATTGCTGTAAATGGGGCTTCGTTCATAGATTTGCTCTTTCTCTAGTGTCTCCACCCTCAGTAGTCACATTGTATCTAAATTTTTTTGGTGTTTTTTATTCTATTCTCTCTCTCTAACAGTTGCTGTTTATTACAAGGACACAAGATTGGGCTCTGGCGAAGGAAATAGGTAAGCATCATGGCCGCGTGGAGCGGCGATAGCCAGCGCCACATACGGAACTGGGCCGCCACCGTTGTAGCAGGATTTAAACACGCGCGGTGATTGACCTGTTAAAAAAGCCATTGTTGATTTGCCAATCAGAATGAAAGGAAATTCGAAACGCACTTCCGGTAATTCGTTGAGTCTGTTGGGGGCCAGGATCAAGGATATTAGTGCTGCTTTGCAGGCGTCGCTAATCAAGTTTAAAATTGCATCTGCGAGGCAGGCTACACAGCGGATGCCCGCCATGAAAAGGGGTTCCCCTCATAGAAATGGTTAGAGAATGAAGTTGTCGATTTTTACCATTTTTAAACTCAAATATCCTTCATTTTCTTCCTGCAGCATCCAACAAGCAGAAATGGCAGCAGCCAAAGACGCGCTGGCCTCTCGTAAGTGATAAAAATTTTTTCATCAGCAAAGCAATGTCTGTCGTATACCTTACGGGATACAGTACAGGCAATCCGTAGCCTCCCATGCAGACATTCTTAGGGATTCGTCACGCGTTCCTGTCCCACGAACGTGGGAGAGGAATGATTGCGTAACGAATCCGTAAGAACGACTGCGTGGGAGGCTAGGAATCCCGAAGATTTCCACAGCGTGAAATCCAGAATCCAAAGACTTTCTTGGATTACCTTATTTGGGGCAATCCTAGCCAAACTTGTGATAACTTGTTTTGTCTCCCACACAAAGTAGACGAGTCGTCATCAATTGCTCTTTAAACATCTTTTACTGATTTAGTGTAGGACGTACCGTGCAAAAATGGCTTGTAACCAAGTTTTTTCCAATCATCAAATTGTAGACAAGATGAATCGACCTAAATTTGCTTTTTAGGCTTTCACTATCGCACCAATCTTGCGTGGGTTATCTTAACCCAGCTAGGAACAACTCGGTCAGATTTGTCCGCAAGTTAGCGTTTTGAAGACCTACACTGAACACTAACTTGAGTCTCAGTTTGGTTAGATTAAAAGTAATCGTTCTGCTATAAAATCTGTGTAACAAAGCAAAAAAGTGAGCGCGATATGCGAGCCGTTAGTTGTGCGAACGCAAGCACGAGAAAAAAAGAGACTTCTGTACTTGTTTATATCCCGGAGGATTTTCTATAAATTACTATACGGGGAGGCTCCGCCCGAAAGGGGTACCTTTTTCATGCTTCAGGTGCCCGAAAGGTCCGGGATTTCACGACTTGAAGTATATGAAGGGGTGAGGAAATCTGTCATTTAGGTATTTGAAAGAGCCTTTTATAAAAATATTTCGAAAAGGTTCCTTTTAGTTTAATTATTTCTCCCATCTTATCCTTCATCAGGGAGCTTAAGCAACAACGATGGCGACGGCTATGAAAAGGACACTTTAAAAGTGAATTCCCGCTGCTTCAAACTTTATCACGCTCATTCCATCTCGTTTCAGTAATTCGTCAAATGTTGGCAACATTTTTTGGAGTTAAATTCTAAAGGACTGTATTTCAAAGTTCGAGAAAAGGAAAATGAAGTTGTTGTCTTTTATTCCCGTCCTCGACAAAACGTGAAATTAGGCACTTTCACGTTTTTTGTCATGCAATGACGGCAAAGAAATGTACAAAAAAGCTTGAAAAAAAGCGTTGTTGTTTTGCTAATCTAAACTTATCGCTTTCTGGCCGTTCTCGTTGCCGAAGGGGAACCATTTGGGAATGGAAAGTATAGGGAAGAGCTACTTTTTTTGTGAAAAATGACATTTTAAAATTAAGGGTTTGGACGTCAGGTCTGAGCCTCTCCGTACGAAACTTTCTTGAGCCCCTCCCCCCCCCCCCCCCCCCCTCTCCACCGGGGTTTATATTTCGTCTGACTGGATTTCTTTGTTTCTGCATGTACAGACTATTTCCCAGAACTAGCGCGACAAAAGCGTCTGTTAGACCGAAAACACCAGGACCGACGACGAAACTACTGGAACAAAGTGCCGCGCCGAGAAAGGGAGAAGGACGAGCAGGACAAAGACACGGAAATTCAACCTCAGTGGGAGGAGATGGAAACTTTTGAGGTGCAAGAGAGAAGGAATACAGGAGAAAATGTTGACCAGGAAAGAGAAAATTGGGAAATGGAAAACGAGCGCACTGGTCAGGAAAGGGAAAACTGGGAAATGGAAGATGTTACCCTTCAGGAAAGGGAAACCTGGGAGAGCAACGACGGGAATGGCTGTGGAGCAACAGAGAATTGGGAAAAAACGGAATTTAGGGATCACACGTTGAGATGGGATTTGAGCGATGCGAGAGCGAACTTAGAAGAAGAACTAAAGGACACAATGGAAGAGTGGGAAAGGGAAAGTGGAGATATTTTGGAAACATGGGACGAAAGTGGAGGCCAAAATAAAGCGAGAGAGAACTTGGGAGATGTAAACGTTGATTCAAAAGAGAATTGGGAAGAGGAAGGTAGAAATAGGATGGATAGCGAAAAGCGCGACAACAATTGGACAGAGAACTGGGAGGTCGAAAATACCGTTTCAAAAGAAAACTGGGAAGAAACGGAGGGCGGAGAAAGGAGGAATTTTGAAGAAGCTGGAATCGAAAGGTCGAAGGAACGGTGCGTTAAACATGGCACTATTGAACATAACGTGATAGACAGTGTGAGGGAAGAGGCCAGAAATGAGAACGGCGAGACAAAGGAACTCTGGGAAGTTGATTAATTGTGTTTGATTTGTAACGTTACTTAGGGGAGTGCTGTGTGACGGTGACGTTTTATGAAATTGAGCTGAGTGTCGTTTGCAGTCATTTCTGTAGTGCCATAACGGCGTGACAGGTTGAAGAGCGTGTCGATTTTTGCCCTCCGGAGAAGACTAGCATTCATCGTCGTTAATTTTTAACTTGAATCAGAAAGTCAAAGACTTTAAAAATAAGAATGAGAGAAATTGAGAATTTATAATTTAAGTCATTTTAGTGTTTTGCAGTTCGGCATCAATTTTTACGTCATATTCCACCCATACGCCCTCTCCTTTATCAGGTTTTTATTTATGAACACAACATCAATCCATCGAAGATGTGAATTAAACTGTACAGTGTCAGGAAATAAACCAGAAAACCTTTTTTTATTGATGTCGTTGTTGGCTTGATTTAATACCGGTTCTTGTATTAGCTGAGCATCTGTCATTATCCAGGTGATCTGTGACGTCAATGCGGGGGCCTGGGGAAAGAAATTTTAATGCCGTCTCCCATAAACCAAGGCGCGCACCAATTCAATTCAATTCAATCTGTTCCCGTCAGCTTTGGTTTATGGGATACGGCATTAAAATTTCTTTCCCCAGGCCCCCGCAGTGACGTCATAGATCACCTGGATCTGAGTTGTGATGTAACCGTTTAAGAAAGGGAAAGGCGGAAAATCCCATTCCCAAACGTAAATTTTGTTGAAGTCCAAGTTCCTAGTTTAAATATCAGCTCCAATCACTTAAATAGTTACACAAAATGACAAAACGAGAACGTCGAGAACGGAAATGCATTTGTTTCTCTGTTCATAACCCATAGTAGGCCCTTTGCAGCTAGCCATTCACGTGGTACAAAACCGCCATGCTGGAGATCAAAAGTCGCGCTGGGACAGTATGCCTTTTGTTTGTCTTGTCCCAAGGCTGATTTTACAGTCGGGAATATAATATCTTTTGACCAATATTTCGGAAGGCACGGCCTTCCTTCTTCAGGGTCTTACAAATAATGAGACGTTACAATTTGGAAATAAGAAATAGCGTGCAATATGATACTATGATAGCAAGTGAACGTTGAAAACAAAAACCTTTGAAGTAGTGATTGAAAGAAATTTGAAATAGAAAAATAAGTGATAACAAAGAGAAGAAATAAATATTGTATTACATTTCATCTTTCTTATTAATACCTAAAGGTTCAAGAGTTTTACCTCTCTCGATGAGGTATGCCTCTCTAGCTTTTCGTAAACTGTCTCTATTAGATTTGGTAAGCTCTAGTGGGATGAGAGTGATGTCGTTAGCAGAGTGATCATTGGTAAGAAAGTGTTCTGAGACTGTGGTGGGTTTAGAGATATTAGATGGGTTATCAACTGGTCTGCGGTGTTCGTTGAAGCGGTCTTTAAGTCGTCGTTTGGTTTCACCTATGTATTGTTTGGAGCACTGGTTGCATTGTATCATGTAAATGACGTTTTTAGAGTTACAGTCAATGTGATTAGTGATAGGTCTGGTTTCGCCTGTAGCGTGGAATGTGTATGAAGTTTGTCCGTCAGATATGTATTTGCAAGTGAGACAGTAGATATTTGAGCATGTTTTTCAAACAATCAACCAATTCCAGCGCAGGCTCGATGTCCATAGACTACGAGTAGTCCCCCATTTTTCCTCAGGGATAGTAGAGCGAGCGAAACGCGAGCGCGAGTGAAAATTTGATTTTCACGCGCGCTCGCTTTTCGCTCGCTCTATAGTAGCTTATATGGGGCGCGATCCATTCAACAAAAATTTCCAGAAATTTCGGTCCAAAACCCAATGGATCGGTTCGGTCCAACTGGAAAAGTTTCGAAAAACACGGGTCCACCTTTTGAGGTGGACCACTTTTTCCGGTCGGACCGGTTGGAACTTTGGTTGAATGGATCGCGCCCATAGTCTAAGATGTCCACGAGGGTGGGTACGTGTTGTACCAAAATAACGAACTGCATTATGGGGTGTTAGGCTTCTGGGAAAATATGGCGGACGATGTGCAGGTTTTCGATGTTCCTGATCAAGAACAACTGTTTACTGCCTGAAAACAGCGAAAAGTTAACCTCTTGCTATTCGTGAATCGCGGGGGGAAAATTTCTGTTTTTTTAGCTGCTCAAATTTTACTTCAAAGTGGCCACTGCCTCTATTTAAAACTGATCTGTTCTAGAAGTTTTAATATCAAATCGATAGCTTGTATCATATACCTGAACAATGTGAAGAACACGAGAAGGCACCGCTGTGTTTGATGAACGTTTTGAGGAATTTGTTTGCAATAGAATACTGGATAATACCGTTTCTTTACTTAAGGGGATAATCAGCTGTTTGGATCACGCAAGAGAACAAGGTGCTCTTTGCAATTTCTGTTCTGTTGATCCGGACAGCGATCACGTCGACACATGCCCTACAAAGTTTCCTCTCTGGAGGTTTTCAGTTCGTGGTCCAAGTTCACAAGAAAATGCCGCCTTGTCCTCATTTGAATTCTCTCGAAGAAATTAACGTGGAGGAGATCAAGAGGAAAATGACTGATGCACATGTAAGTTGATTAATTTTATGCTTAGTCATTTTGACAATAGAACATCAATTGATTAAAACCACTTCTATCCATTCACTGTAAATTCGCTGTATGGTGAAACAAATTAACAAAAATGTAAGCAAGTAATAATGCCTTGTCTAATTCATCTGTCATAGATAGATTTGTAAGTGATTGTTTTGATTTAATTATTTATTTTAGTTACAAAAGCTTACGCTATTTGTCAGTTTTAAGGTATTTAAAAATATTGTCAGTGTTTGCAGGGTTTTCTAAAATATCTCCTTCCAAAGTAAACTTAATTTGTTATAAACTATTCGTGATCTACATACTGCTTGCTACTGGTGAACACAGCTGGGTTTCATAATTTGTAGTTGTAGTACATGCAAAGCCAGATTTTCTTTCAAAGATAAAGAAGTGTGTATATAAAATTAAAAATATAAATATTTTAATGAATTTATGTTTGTTTGATAGGCCAGGAAGGCACACTCAGTGCTTTTAAGGCATTACCAAAGATTGAGTTGTTCTTGTATTGGTCTTTTCTAAAGATCAAGAGACAATAGTTTATATGTGAGGTTTGTAGTAGCTCTACAGCAAACATTTACAGGCATACATGTTACAACAACAACAACAACAACAGTTTATTTCTACTACTGTAAACAACTAGCAGCCAGTTTAATGATTTATATTGTTTATGCCATATATTTTTTTTATTTAATGTACCATGCTGCACATCAAGCAATAATATTATTTATCCAAAACAGATGAGAATCACCATACGCTAAAGTATTTGACATGGATTGATAATTATTTTTAAGTCACAAACTACACTGAAAACACTTCTTTGAAGCTTGTAGTTGAAATACATGTAGTTGAATTTATTCTCTTTGTGCTTAATATTCAGAAATTCCTTACTTATGAATTACTTCTTTTAATGGTGAAATTTATTTCATGTGTCACTTCAAACTAAAACGAGGCAGGATACTTTAATGTATTTTAACCATTTCATTTCTATACCAAGTTATGACAGGGTGATTTATAGCTTTAATTTTGAAATGTGTGGATGTTCCATGTTGTTACCATTCAAATGAAACCACTTTGGCAGAAATTTTGTGTGGTACTAAGGCCATCCCCTTTTTTTCTTCGTTTACCACCGAATGCGTTTCCTGATATTGGGTCGGTCGGTCGGATTGAAAAAAAAAACCTAAAAACAAAAATCACAAGACGTCTCGGAATAGTCGGCCCTGGTATCCCAGGACGATGTTAAAAGTTAACTTTCACATATTTGGATTAACAAAATGTACAATATACTGTGAAAAATGTTCATGTTGTTATTCCTGTTTTTCTCTATGCTGTTAGAGGATGGCCTAATCTTAGATTTTACAGAAAGAAAATTGAATTTTTTTGTAAATTTTTTTCTTTGGCATTTTCACCCTATTTTTCACTTTACCATATTGTTATAAAAAAATTATGCTTCTCTCTTATGAGAGGAGAAATGGCCTAATGGTGAAAGCGCTTCCCTCCTGCTAGTAATAAGTTAATTGCCTATGGCATCAGCATCCTATTACTTGTATATGTTATGTGGGTTAAGTTGTTTGTTCTTATTCTTGCTCTGAGATATATTTCTCTGGATAGTCCTGTTTCCATCTCCCCTCAATAATCAACACTTGCAAATTCCAATTCAATCTGTGACACTCGAAGACATTCAAAGTTGTTGAGTTCTTAACAGCTCATGTTTCTTATGTGAATGAATAACATACACTTGCATGTTGGTTTAATAAAGTGAATGCCTTCTGAAGATTACACATTGCCAGTTGGTCCTAGTAAAATTTTGGTTTTTTAAAGACCTGTAACAAAACTGTTTTAATGGCTGGTATCTAGTTTCTCATTGTAACACCACCTCTTGATCAAACATAGTTTTTACTAGGCAAATGGATGCCCAAGATAAATAAAAACTACTTAAATGAGTACAATTTATTATTGTAGAGGGAAACACAAGAGCTAATTTGTACTTTAACATCATCAGTATCTGTTCTACAATCTTTGAGGGCAATAGGTTCTTTATTATGGCTTGTCATGGTAACCAGGCCTGTGGCCGATTTCTTGAAAGGTTCCAATAATTATTAGGCCCAGAAGGCTGCTTTGTGTTTGCCATGTTTACAGTCAAGATTGAGACTTTAGTAGTTTTGAAAATTATACTACATGAGAAATTTCTGCAATTTGATTGGCTTAGAGCAGTGGTATTTCAGCTTAATTTGAAATACCTACATGTGAAAATTACAAACCTTTTGCGGGTAGTAGTATAAACAAATAATAGCACGACTTGTGCGTGATATTTGGCATAAATACCACTCGTGATATTTCAAAATGGTCTCAAATTTCACTTGCCTAACGGCTCGTGAAATTACGTATAACAATTTTGAAGTATCACTCGTGGTATTTATGCCAAATATCACTACTAATCATGCTATTACCTATACTAATACAATAAAAATTATCAGATAAAAAAACATTAATACACTTGTTAGGGGGCTATGGTAGAACCCATCTTTGGGCTTGTACTCAAGTTACTGCGACTTTCAAAAATGGGCCCCAGATGTCATTCATATTGGTCTTGTTACTTGGTACATTACACTCAAATGTTTGCTAAGGGACGGCCACTTAGTCGTGGTCCTAGCAACATACAAAATTATGGTACATTTTTAATTGCCCCTTTTTAAGTGGAAATTTTCTCTTGTCCCAAAGGTGCCATCTGAGGGGTCGGGAGGTTCAACTGGCAGTGTGTAATGATATTTAAACCTTATGACTGTTTGCTTACACTTGTTTATAAATGGAGGAATCTTGAAGGCAACTCACTTCAAATCTTGGTAGAAATTGAAGATACTGTGATTTATTAACATACACACCAGTAAACCAACGAGTAATATTTATTGGTTTGCTTGCCAGGGGCAGTGTGATCAATGTGAGAAGTCAGGATCAGACCTTTGGATTTGTTTGAAGGTGAGTGACTAACTACTATGTGCACTGGAATTTATTTCAACTTAAAAATTCCTTCAAAATTCCTTTTACCATCCAAACACTATAAACTTCTGATAATTAATTTTATTAAATATATTTGAATTTCCATGTTTCTTGAGGGTTTGAAGTTTTGTGATTCCACAATGGTTTGGTTAATTTTCCTCCAAGCTTGTCTTTTCTGTTAACAGAGGTGTCAGCAAAGAATAATTATTGGCAGTGGTGAATTTTGTCAGTTACGCCCCTGAAGCATCACCAACCACTCTGTTGTGTTTTAATGTAATGCTTACTGGAAACATGTCATCCCTGTCAGTGACTGTCCATGTATTGTGGCTAGCTCAGACATCCTCAAAAGTTGTTGAAACTCATCTGTTCCTATTTTTTTTTCTTTCAGAAGTGTTGCTCATTTGTAGGGTGTGGAAGATTTGGTAATAATCACATTGAGCTTCACAGTCAGGTATACTGTCTTAAATTGTTTCCCTTTAGACGTTTTTACTGCAACAACAACAAAAAAATGTGAAGTATATGAAGTAATTCATATTTGAACTGCGGTGTAGATGAAAGTAAAGAATGATCATTGCAGTAAATTTTCCAATTTAAGCAATTGGAAAGAAGAAGCCTTAAAAAAACCAGGGCTTCAACAGGATTTGAACCCATGACCTCCGCATTGCCGGTGAATTGCTCTACCAACTGAGCTATGAAGCCACTTCAGTTTTATTGCTCATTTGCATTGGTGCCATCAAATTTCAAAAGAAAAAAAGATCAATCCTTGTGTGGTTTTAGTTTCATACTTATTATTATCTAGAGTCATTTTCAGTTTCATAAGGCTCAGCTTTGATCATTTTGTAAAAGAGAACTTTGGAATATCCACACATTTGTATCATGTCAGATTAAAATGTTGCTGAGAGTAGTATGAAGTTTTCAATATAATGATTATTATGAATGGTTCTCTTGTTCTTAAAAGTATAATAATTTTATATAGATTGAGCATAGGCTAAAGGCAAAGCTTCTGTTGATAAATGTATAGTTTACTTCAAACAATAAACTTGTAACCATTGACAGAGAGTCTGCCATCAGTTGAAAAACTAGCAACTTGTCAGCGGGTAACTTCAAAAAACACACATAACCTCCATGGGTTGACACCTGAGCCCATGAAATAGTTACATGATACTGGTCAGGAGATACCCTGCTTGACAGCTGTCATTTGACCAGAACATGAATGTGCAATATCAGGTTGCAGGCTCCCACACTAGCTTGAAAGTGTGACACTTCAGATTGGTTTCCCTGTGGTGTGGACGGATGGACAATCGAACTGATGCATGGTCATGTGACTACCAAAATTTCTTGGATGGATGGATAACCAAATTTTCTTAGCTATGGGGTTCTGCTTGTGTGCGCTTTGCTCTGCTAATACATTATTGGCTCCTGGGTGATGGCTATTTGCTTTCATAAGAAACTGAGTAATTTGTCTGAGTATCTCATATGAAAAACCCATGCCAGACATTCCTAAATCTTGGCAAGACAGTTACAATGCAGTTTTTGCAGAAACAATGTAACTATAGTCTAATAGATTATTGATTTTAAGTGTTTTCAGTTTCTGCTTTTGACGGTCTGACAGTAAATACAGGCACTGGATATGGTGTCTATTCTCAGTAACACTATATCAGTAACACAGAAACTACATCTCTTTGAAGATAGATAAAATAGTGAAATCAGTCTTTTTACTAACATATCATGATACTTCTCTGTTTGACTATTTCTCATGGATAATGCAAAATATAATGATAGTTTTCTACTGAAATAACCTCATGTAACATAGTATTATAATTTTGACACCAAATTTCATTTTTGTTATAATAATTATTTCTTTTTTTTTTTCAGGAATCAAAGCATGAGTTGTCCTTACGTCTTCAAGATTTCAGCATGTGGTGTTTTAGTTGCTCTTCAGAGGTGCAGCCATCTGATGGATCACCAGGCTCAGCCAACAGTGAAATCACTAGTTCTCCAAGGACAAAGGTACATTTAACATCCTCTCCTTAACAGTTAGGGAGTGCACTCAAAATTTCTGTCATCTGAGATAGATGATGGAAGGGTGAATCACTTGATAAAATAAAAAGCAATAGTCAGTAGAAAAAAGTTTGTGAATTTTAACACAGCTTTGGTCAATGGGTAAGTTAACATTTAGTCGCCGATGGCAACGTGAATATCGGCGAATAGTCACCGAGACGAAGTTGAGGTGACTATTCGCTGATATTCACGTCGCCTGAGGAGACTAATTGTTTTAGTATAATTACATTGATGATTATTTGAGAAATTAAAATTGTTGAACAATTTCCGACTCCGAAACATCAAAAAATCTGGCTGTCATTTTGAAAACTGCTGGCCTTCAATGTTATAATCACCGCGCAGTGATTATAGCGGGATAAAGCGAAGCTCCTAGCCAATCATAGCGCTCTATTTTCGATAATCATCGATGTAATTATACTAATATAATATATTATGAGTGCTATTGTCAACCAAGGCATTATCTTTCTGTTTGTGATTGCTTTCGTTATACTAATTTTGATCCACAGGTTCATGAAGTCCTTGAAATAGAAGATGCTCTAGAATTAGAAAAAGGTTTAAAACCAAGAGGTGAGATAGTAAATATTTTATTCAATCATACCATTAACATTAACCCTATGAGCCCCAATATCTGCATACAAATTCTTCAAACTGACCTCTATACATTTCCTTACTGAGTTATTTGCGAGAATTTGAAAAATGATCAGAGCATTTTTCCTTTGGTGATCATTTTACCAATTCTCATAACCTTTTTTCTTGATTGAGTACTGGTAATGTTTGGAGAAAATTGATTTTTGTCACGCTTTCCACTTTAAGGGTTAAATGAAAGGATTCACTAGAAACAACATCTCAAAATGTCGAGAATAAAAGCTCTTGCATTTTGGTTAAGATCGTGATCTAAGTAACCATGTCATAGTTGAGGCCAGGAAATATAATTGATGATCATATGTGACCCTATTTGGGAAAAGCAGGCTTAATGAAAATTGCGTTGAGCCGTTTTTTATCGCAACGCATTTGGAAACGTTGAAATGCATTGGCGAACGTTCTAAATGCATTTGAACGCATTGGCAACGTTCTCCAACGGAACTAAGAAACGTTCAGTATCGTTTCAAAATCATTTCAAAACATTCTGAAAACGTTTTCGAACGTTGAAAATGCATTAAATGGAACATCATTAATTCGTTGCAACGGGAAACATTCAGCAAACATTCTAACACTGTCAATGACTGAGTTACAAAAACTCCGAACTGTCAGGCATCTCCTCGCTCCATCATTCGACAATTTAGAGCCACCGTCATAAATAAAGTGATAAAACGTTTAAAACTTCACAGCGTGATAAATGGTCAATCCGAGGAATTAATAATTTGTTCCATTTTCAGTTTGCAAGTCTGTTTTATTCAAGAGGGCAAAAAAGAGGGGAATTAAATTTGAAATTACGCGTTGTCGAAAGTGTTATAGGTCTGAATTTATTTTATGCTGTTCTTTCAGTGTTACGGCGGTGTGTGTGCTTGTGACTAACTTGTTTGATAGCTCCCTATAAAATTAACAGATATCAGATGCTTGATATGGGTCACTGATTTTAAATACTAGAATGTACCAAATTTCTACCGGGGGAGTTGTACCATTCACCGACTTTTCCTTCTTCCCGTGTTTCCCGTTTTTTTATGCTCGGGGATTCAACAAATTCAACTAGTTCAGTCTCGGAACGCCCTGGCAAACGCTAGACATTGTAGCCTTCAAAAGCGAAAACCTGAAAACGTGACATTCTTCACAAAAAATTCATGGTTTTTATCTGTACCAGTCAGCTGTCATGAAGATTTATTTCAGTATGGAATTTATGTAGCTATAAATAAAGGCCACCCAAACATGTCGCACACTGCTAATAATTTTTTTGTGGAACTTGTTGTTGTTCAATCTTCACTGATAACGTTTTCCTTGAGAAATTAACTCGATTTCCTGAAAAATTAGATCAGATTAGGGTTCAGCACTCATTTTAGGGCTAGGGGTTAAGCGCTGTTTAGGGTTAAACACTTATTTACAACGGTTAGCGTTCAGGAAATGTGTTCCGTATGACTGTTTTCGATTTTTATGTTTTTTTTTTCAATGTTTCTTCAATGGACTGCATTACTCGCTGGCTCGCATTTTATACACACTCAACTTTGACCGTACAGCACACTTGGCAGATTTCTTTGCAATCGTCGCTCGATTAACGTTGTCAAGCAAGCGCGCCATGTGATCATCGTTTTTTAATCTCTAAAATCTTCTGCTTGCGATCGTCGCGACTTCAATTTCTTCGGAATTACTGATATTGAGGCTCAACAATAAAAAAAAATCAAACTTTCTCAGGGTTGCTTTGTGTCTTAACCATAACCTGAGATCAGGCGTTATTGTTTTTTTTTTGCTTCCTTGCTTCTTTGACCACAGGCTATCTTAAAAACGAACCGTGAAATAAAAGTGCGTTATCGGACAAAAACAAGAAGGGGTTGCGTCGAGACGAGAAGCACTATTTTTCTCACCTTTGGTCTCACTCTCTCTCAATTATTTCGTCTTGTATCTTTTCCCCGAGGGATTTTGCGGTCGGAAAGGATTAATTTTGAAAGGGATGTGAGAATTAACTGACTGCAAGCAGTCTAGCACGCCGCTGACAAAGGAAGAAAAGGGCAAATAATTGGCAACCCAAAATTAAATTCTGTCAGCCAGCTATGTACAAAAAGAAATGCACAACCTCAACAGTTAGCCTTACAGTTTTAAGAAACTTCTCAAAAACTTCTCTCCTTTATTTCCAGACATGAAAGTCCAATAAAGTAATTTCATGCCTTTCTCAATTACCTCTTGACATGTTACAACCTGAAACAACATCAAACACACGCAATGTCACAAAGATCAAAGTTCTATGCAAATTGATTTGAACCGATCGAGAACAAAAAGTAAAAGCCTTTGTTTTCCATTGCGAATTCATGTCGTTCTTCCCGTTGATAATACTGTTGTATGAAGGTATCATTACTGTTCCTGAAAAAAAGTTGTATTTTCAAAGAACGTTCTCAAGCGTATCGATGTCTAATCATCAATGATAATTTTTCGCATCTTATGTTGAACTTCAGGAACTAATTTTATCGATAAAAAAACGTTTGGAAGCATTGCCAATGTGTTGAACAACGTTGGAAAAACATTCTAAAACGTTGGAAAAACATTTTAAAACGTTGAAAACGATTGCCTGCGTTTGAAGGAAAACGTTGTAAATGCGTTGAGAATCATTGGAATCCGTTTCAATGCATTGTAATGCATTCAAAATGCGTTGAAATGCTTTTCAATGCAAATTTCGTTAAGCCCGGTTTTCCCAAATAGGGTCACATATGCCCTGCACTTCAGCTTTTGAGCCAAAAGTTTATGGAACAAAGATCATAAACAGTTTTCTTTCTCCAAAAGCTGCACATTTACAGAGCACACAGATGCCCATCTGGCTTAAACATTGCAATAGAGTCTGTTATAGTAGCTACTACAGGTACTGTATTAACAAAATACATTTTGTTTTAGGATTGTGTGGCTTAGCAAACATTGGAAATACATGTTACATGAATGCTGCCCTGCAGGCTCTGTCAAACTGGTAACTATAATTATCATCTTACAAAACTCAACCATGAAGTTTTTTACTTTGGATCGATGGCCTTAGAGTAACGATAACCAAAAATAAGTATGGCATTATTTTTGTTACATCTATGAAAAGCTTTTATAAAGGCTGAGTGTAAAAGAGCACAAGCAAGTATTGCACTGTTATGTGCTCTGCTAGTAAATTGACTTGTCTACCAACTTAGGAGATATAAAGGACTTAATCGTCATAATCATGTTGTCTTGTATTGGGCCCAAATTCTTGTATTGGACATGTCATGCCTGTCAAATTGACAAGATGATGTGCTCACTGACAAGCAGACAAGCTGTCATGGTGACAGGTTGCTGTAAAGCTAAGACCTGGAGTTTCATTAAGGTTTTGAACAGGAGAGCATCTGGGTTTGACACCCAGGCAAAGAATTAGCAAGGCCATTGCACCCTAGGGGAGTCCAGGGGCTGAAATTTTTTAAGGCAGGGATGAGTTTTCCTGCATTCTGAAGCTACAGACAATGTCTTTCAACTACCAGAATCATGAATTATAAGCTGGCAGGCTAAAACGTCTGTTAGGCTGGTCCAACTATATTGATTTTGTAAAGTCCTTTAGGAGACATGGACACTTATAATTATTATTGAAAATCTTCCTAAATACTATTAGATAGTCAAACAGGTTATTATCAGTGCTCTATACAGCAAGTATTTTGGTGACGCCCTGCTGACAGCTTTATTATTGTAATTTAATTTCAGTCCACCTCTTACACAGTATTTCTTGGAATGTGGCAGTTTTGCAAAAGAAGCCAAGAACACTGCTGTCTCTAGAAACTATTTGTCTTTAATCAATGATTTATGGTCTAAGAAAAGGTGTAGTATTAACTTGTTGTTGTTTTTTTAACCCCTATACTCAGTGGATTGACTGCGATCAGGGCTGTGGTAGGGAGTTCAAGCAATGACAATGACAACGTCAATGAAAACGGCAAAAACAGCAATGGGTTAAGCTTAACAGAAAAATGACTCTAAATGTGCCTCACATATTTTTGTACATTTTTTTGCCATCGACCAAGATGTGAAAATGCCTAATTTCACGTTTGTGGAGGACAGGAACACAAGACTACCACCTTCTCTTTCCTTTCCTGAACTTCAATACAGTCTTTTAGAATTCAACTTCGGAAAAAATTGCCAACATTTGACGAACTGAATGAGATGGGATAAGCGCAATAAGGTTTGAAGCAGTGAGACTTCACTGTTAATTAACTGACATTGTTATCACCATCATGGGGGTGATGGGGGTAAAGATTTCCCCTGGCTACTATGAACATGACCCATAGCTACTTTCATAGGTGAATAGAATCAAAATAAAACCAAAACAAATTCCTAACCTTTTTATTCCCTGTCTACTCGATGTAGATCATCTGAATGTAGTCAAGTAATTTAGCCCTCAAATGTTGGTCTGCTCTGCTACATACAATCATGTTACATAACCATGCATATAACTCTTTTGTTTTTCTTTTTACAGACCAAAGTATGTTGTACCTTCTCAGCTGTTGCGTAGTGTAAGACTTGTCAACCCACAGTTCAGAGGTTACGGACAACAGGTGTGTCAGTAATTATGCCGTAATTTATCTTCCAATCTGGTTACAAGTTTACAAGGTACAAAAAGTTTCCAGGAAGTTGGGTTGGGAAGTAAATAGATTTTTAATTCTTAAATATGTTTGTTGCTGTAAAGCCTCTTTGGGGAGGAGACAGTTAAGTTTGTACATAATGGAGGATGTCTAATTTTTGGAATTCCTGTTTTCCCAGTTCAATGAACTCCAAAAAAAATTGTCCATCTGTTTTCTTATTTGTTATCTTCAGTGTACAGTTTGAGACATTTGTGGCCATTTTCTGGGAATGGAAGTGTTTTGTGCAAAATGGTAAAAGCATGTTTCATGCTCAAAGGCAATATAAGTGAGTTGCCAGGAGCAGCGTGGTGCCTCTGGAGCACAGCAATAACAAACAAATTAATAAAAATCCATTTCTTTTCATTTGCTTATCACTTCATCTTATCAGAGTTCCACTGTGCTCATTTAGAGCAACTGTTAAACAATTATGCGCTGAGAATCACTGTTTTATCATCTTGCGTTACCAATTTAGGATGCACAGGAGTTTCTACGTTGTATTATGGATCAATTACACGAAGAGCTGAAGCAGCCTCTGCCACCTCTTGCAGAAGACTCTGCATCATCAGAGAGCGATGACGATGAACCAAACCATCACAATAAGAGACTGCTAGGAGGAACAAGTTTGCCATATGATGAGAATGTACACAAAGGTATTGTCATACAGTTGAAACTTTGCTAATGGATTTCTCCTGTTCACAGACACCTCATCTCAGCATCCCAAGAGTGGGACAAGAAAGTGAAAATTATTTTCACTTTCTTGTCCCAAGGGATTCTGCTTACAGGGGGCTGGGCTGTTACCCACTATCAGGGCTGTGCTCTTGCAGAGCATGGTGGCCCCTGGTGCCCAACTTTTGGACAGCCTTGCTCTATTCTACCTATTTTAGACTACGGTTGCACTGTATGGGGATTTTGCAGCAAGAAGAACTCTGATTTTTTAGAAAGGCTGCAAAATAAGGCAATGAGAATAATTTTGAGAACAAATCGCTTAACGTGCACGCAGTTTATGAGAGAGAAGCTTGGTCTGCTAACTTTATTCAATAGATGGCGTTATATGCGTCTACAGTTGGTTTATAGAATCGGGAATGATTATAACTGTCCCAGGCAACTACAAGGTTATCTTGTATTATGATCTGACCTTTGTGGTAAGGTCTTGAGAGACAACAGAGAACTTCATCTTCTTAGAACTAAAACTGCTATGGGCCAGTCCACATTCATGTGCGCTGCTGCCAAGGAATGGAATGACCTCCCAACAGACCATTGAAACTGCAGTAGTCTGAAAATTTTTAAGACTGAGCTTTTTAAATTTTGTACTGATTTAGATGAGATTGATCATAAATGTAGTGTTTAGACTTTTTATTGTTTTTTTGTTTTTTTTATTTTTTTATCGCGTAATTTATTGATACTGATCATCGGTTTATACCAGCGTCTTCCTCCCGGACTTCGCTGATCGGTCTTTCAGTTTTAAATAAAGCTTTTATTATTATTATTATT
The DNA here is from genome assembly GCA_038088405.1 of Porites divaricata. Taxonomy (NCBI): domain Eukaryota; kingdom Metazoa; phylum Cnidaria; class Anthozoa; order Scleractinia; family Poritidae; genus Porites; species Porites divaricata. The sequence goes on from JBBMOI010000003.1 coordinate 43,549,517, forward strand.
ATTATTATTATTATTATTATTATTATTATTATTATTATTATTATTATGTTGTCAAAACAAATCAGTATAATTTTTACATTTGTCACAAAACAACTGGCATAGTCTTCTAGAAATTTTGATAAGAAAAAAAATGTTTCTCATGTGTAGGGTAATTCTATATTATTGATATTTTATTTTAATTTAACAACCTCAATTTCAATTTGATTTTCCTTGTCTTAGTAGATGATGATGTAGACATGTACTCTGACAGTGGAGAAGACACTGCAGATGATAAACCACTTCATACAAATTCAAGCAAAGAACAAGCTTGCCAAGAAGAGCTTCAAAAAACAAGCAATTCCAGGCAAATGAAAACAAGTCATGATGCTGTTAATCTAAGTGATGTGACAGTGTCAGTTGAAGATGAACCCATGAGTGAAGGGCAAAGTGAGCAAGTTGATGAGGATATGGATGCTGATGACAGTGGATTATTGAAGGATGAGAAGCCTGTTGAACAAGGTAAAAAGGAGAAGCTAAAGCCCACTTCCCACTCACAGACTTCCCAGGCTGGACAACCCAGAAAGAAGCCAAGGAAAGAGACAAGTAAATATAATAATAATAGTATGATTTATATAATTATTAGTACTTTTTGGTTCTCATCAGAGATTATAGCACATGGCCAAGAGCTAAGCCAAGTAAATGACTGATATTGTAAACATCAAATTCATCCAACATAGCAGATTAGAAAATCCTCACTAGCAGGGAACAAACTGGTTAGCTATTTAGATTTGACATGATTATTAATCATAAGTGATGATAGTCCTTTATAAGGCATTAGTATAATTACATTGATGATTATCGAAAATAGAGCACTATGATTGGCTAGGAACTTCGCTTTATCCTGCTATAATCACCACGCGGTGATTATTACATTGAAAGCTAGCAGTTTTCAAAATGGCAGCAACATTTTTTGATGTTTCGGAGTCGGAAATTGATCAATAATTTTATTTTCTCGAATAATCATCAATGTACCGGTAATTATACTAAAACAATTAGTCGCCTTCAGCAACTAATTGTTAAATAACAGTGTTACAGCATCAAAGATGTGAAAATGAATCCCTTACTTTTAATGTTTCAAAAATTCTTATATTCAAGGTAAATGCTCTGTTCTTTTTTCTAGGTGACAAAAAGAAGGTGCCAGTGAACTACAGCAGCATAGTTACGGATTTATTTGATGGCACAATTCAGAGCTCAGTGCAGTGTTTAACATGCCACAGGGTAACCAACATTATCTTTAAAACTAAGGGGATGTTTACATGAAAAACTCTCACTAGTACAAATTCCATTCTGGAATGACACCTTGATTTCATATCTGGTTTACGTTTTATATTCAGAGTGACATTATCAGCTTGGATTGACAAAAACTTACACATCCTGATCCAATATCCTCCAATTACAATAATTATTATCACTGCTGCAAGATTTAGCACCAGAGTGAATTCTTCCTGCAGTACAGGAATTGGGGTGAACCCACACCAATATGACTTGCTCAGGTATTTTTTGGTGCTGTCATGGCTTGTAATCAAATATGGAGCCATGAGAGGGAACCAGAGTAAACTATATCAGTTCCTGTTTTTTAAAAAAAGTCAATATTTTTGATTTACAAAATGAAGGTCTCTTCAAGAGCAGAAACGTTTCAGGATGTGTCTCTGCCAATTCCAGGTAAGAGTAATATTTATTTGTAGTTAACTAACTGTACTTTGGTCAAATCTCTACCATCAGCCACCTCTGTATGACAACCATTTGTCTCTGTCGCACATTTGTGTTACAAAACTTAAAACTGCTGTTTAAAAAGGTTGTTATGTACATTAATTTATCCCAGTCGATTCCATTCCTGTAATATTTTTTTCTTGTGCTCATTCGTGTTGCATGTGTTTACTATGCATTGTAAAACCATGTATTTTACCGGCAGGTAATAATGAGGTAGTATAGCACCAGGAGGACATAAACTTGTATTCATGGTCTATGGTCAATGCTTAAACATTCTATTTGCCGTTAAATATATATTTCAACATTATTCTTCGGCATTTGAAAGTCTGAGAAACTTCAATCCTCATTTGAAGCATTTCTCAGGGGCTTCATTAAAATTTTAAGTAGACAGCTACCAGCTGTTTGATACAAGTAACCTTCTGTATCAGCAAAGAATCTTTCTTTAATATTACTTCGATGAAGGGAAAAAGTGGCCAATTTTTCTGAGCAAGGTAGCCAGTGCTTCTGATTGGCTATAAAAAATAGACTTTGGGAGTGCTATTTTGAGGGCACTAGAGGAAATGGGAATACCATGTTGTGTGGTCATCTAAGCCACATAAAGCCATTTCCAAGGCAAAGGAAGTACCTTCATTCTCAATTATTTTAAAACCCTGTGTAGTTGTTCAGTCCTGGGAATTGAACCCTTGACCTCCTGCTTTGCAGTTAAGCTCTATACCAACTGAGTAAATTTTGTTGTACTGAAGAGTCACTTAATTCTGTTAATGATTTCATGCCTGTCTTATTTCACTGCCAGGCAAGGATGATTTGACTGTCCTTCATGCATCTCAGTGCACTCCACTGGCATCATGTTCATCTGCGATGGATGTGGAACAAGACAAAAACTGGATAGCATCTATATTTGAATGGCTAAGAAGGTACTATGAGAAAAATCCTTAAGATTCTTAGCTTGTCGAATGACAGGACATGTTAAAATTATTTTATTACTTATCGTATCTTGACAGGTGGTTTCTGGGTCCTCAGGTTACTCTTCAGGATTGTCTCTCAGCTTTCTTCTCCGCTGATGAACTTAAAGGTACTTCATACAGTATTATGAAAAGGTAGAAATACAAATATTTTATTACCAGGATTATTTTATCATCATATTCCTCTCACAGTCCCGGTGACACATAGGGTGCAAACAATATTTTTCCATTTTTGTCTGCTTTTGCATAACTGAATATCATTCCAGCTCCTCCATGCAAATTAAGTCTTTCTTGGCCAAGAAGAGTTTGGCTTGGCCCTTCCTTCAACCCCAAAATTGTTCAATTTCTTGCCTGCATTTCTGTTACCATTTCTGGTTTTACAAGAGTGGGTGGTTAACCCCAAACCTCAATCCCCAACCTTGAGGGCTAGGGGCCATTCTTTTTCTGGTCTCTATCCCTCAGCCAATCTTTTATATTTAAACCTGCAAGGGACTAGAGTCAAAGCCAGTGCAGCTCTTGTGGTCACTGAGACATGCTAGCCTCACTGCTGTAGCAAATTGCCAGCCCATAGTGAACAAGCTTTATTTTTGTATTAAAACATTACATTTTAACAACTTATTTCCCATTCTATTATTATTTTATCTTTGGTTTGTTCTTCAGGGGATAATATGTACAGTTGTGAAAAGTGCAAAAAGTAAGCAACTGCTTTATTTTCTTTGACGTCTTAGTAAGAAAGTTCCTTTCATTTTTTGATCTTTTTTTGCCTTAATGTTGAAACTTGTTATTGTTTTTAGGTTAAGAAATGGTATCAAGCTTTGTAAAGTGATGCATCTTCCTGAGGTAAGTTGACTTCATATTTTATAGTTTGTTCCCATGAATCTAACACCACGTTGTACCATGGTCAATATCAATGTCATTTTAGGTTTTCATTAAGCACACCTGATGTTGCTTGGTGTTATAGTAGTGCCAGGTAATGTGAAAAAAAATTAAGCAGCCTCTTTTTGTATGTAACACTCACCCAGAAGAACCAGCAATCAGTTATTACAACTCATTTTCCAGCACATTTGTTCACTTTTTCTCTTGCTAGATTTTGTGCATCCACTTGAAGCGGTTTAAGCATGAAATGTACTTCTCTTCTAAAATCAATCACTTCATTTCGTTTCCTCTGACTGGATTGGACATGAAGCCCTTCCTGGTAAAAGGTGTGAAATATCATTAACCCTTTAAGTCCCAATAATGTCCAAGATCAATTTTCTCCTTACAATTATCCATACACTGTAAAGAGATAAGTTATGAGAATCAATAAAATGATCACCCAAGAGAAAATACTTTGATCTTTGAACAAATTCTCTCAACTAATTCTTTACGGAAATGTATGGAGATCAGTTTGGAGAATTTGTATGTGGATACTGGGGCTTTACAAATTCTATGTAATTTGAAGCTGCAAAAAGTATAGGTCAAAGTAGTATAGGACAAGAAATCATTAAACAAAGTAAGGGTGCGTGGTTGAGATCAATTTTATTGAAGGTCAAAACACTCTCGTTCCAAAGCTGTGCTTTGTGTGTTAAGTTTCATGTGATAGAAGGTCACAAACACATGTGATTTACAACTGCATAAATTAGGTTCACAACTGCGAGGATCATTCTTAATTTGTTTTCATTTCCGCAGTTCTCATATATGATTTATTTCATATACATTTGTTACATGTGAGTAGATTAGGAGTAACAGAAGGTCCAAATGTGCGTGATCAGATTGTGTTCTGTGCATTCTATTCAATCTTAGAGGCTACATACGTGCCACACTTGTATAACAGCAACCGGCCTGGAAATTGGGATTGCTGGCTTTTCTGGTCAGCCGTAGCAGTAGATGCAGGAATTGTTGGTAGATGTTGGTGTTGTATAAGTTGACAGTAGGTTTGGGTGTGTTTTGGGTGGAACTAAATGGCTGAGGATGAGGTTTGTGGGTAGTACTAGAAAATGCGAATAGGTGACTTGATTATCTAATTTATCTTTTGTACTGCATGTATGTCCAGGTTTGAGTAGAGAGCATGTTTATTCCTATCACTGTTGAAACAAATAAATCTGATATGTTAAATGCACAATATCATACTGTTCAGATTTTAACAGACTGGAGCCAATGCAAAAATGTACAACTTATGATCTTGTGGCTGCTATTACTCATCATGGAAGTGTTGGAGGTAAAATTAATTTGTTTATTGCTTTACGTCAACTCTGTCTAAAATGGACATCCTTGGGACTGAACTTAGTGTCGGTCTTAGAGAGATGTCCGTCTTATAGAAAGTCAAGTAAAGGGAGTAGAGAAAGGAAGGGACCAACTCTAGGTGTCCGTTTTATCAAGGTGTCCTATAGAGGTGTCCCTTAAGAGAGATTCAGCTTATATTAAATAATGTTTAAGTAGTTATGGATTTCATTACATAAAACAAATTCTGTTAAGTTGGTACAAGTATGCTTAATAAAGGCACAAAGAGAATCAAACTTTGAGGATCACAGGCAAAGAAATATTCATTTTCATAAACTACAAGCATTAGGCCGCATGACATTTTTTATCACATTGTTTCTTGCAGCTGGTCATTATGTGTCTTTTGCCAAGAACTACATCAATGGAAAGTGGTATGAGTTTAATGACTCTTGGGTCAGCGAAGGTAAGCTTACAAAGTTAATTTCATAACCAGCTACATGTATTTAACCAGCGTCATTTTGGCGGAAAAACGTGATAGCCATCGTCATTCTACTACGAGTTTTAGCGCGAATGTTGTAGTGGCGGGAACAGGTGATCAAATGTAAGACGTTTTAAGATTTTGCTATCAAGAGAGGACTTAACCTCCTCAGTTCAGTATAAATATCCGTGCTAACTTTTTTAGTGAAAAAAAGTAAAAAGAAGCTCTTCGGGGTGTCTATGTTTTAGAACACCTGCCAAAACTTTAAGTTAAATCTAAAGCTCTCTATTATGTTTCCCCACCCTACTCTCCCTTGTATAGTAGTTGGTTTCCCTTTGTTGGTTTGAGAGAGAAAAGAAATTTAACACTGATGTTTTGCTTGCGAGCATATGGTGGGAAGTTAATTTGAGGAAAGATCACAGCTGGTTCCCATTTGATCTCCCTACATGTTAGTAAAATTGTCAAACTTCAGCATGTTTGTCTATTTGAATATCGCTACTTAAGAAATTTTTAACGTTTTAGTAATTGTTGATAAATATTTCGTTTCCCTGCAGTGTCTGATTCATACGTGTCTGATGTAGAAGCGTACGTGTTATTCTACAGGTCAGTTTCTGGGAGTTTACATACATAGACATCATTAATCCAACAATTTCATTCCTTAGCATAACTAAAAACATTCATCACGTAATAAGTTAACTTGTTAAAATTAATTTGAAGGTGTTATGTGTTTACTTTGTACTCAAACTTTATGTCATAGATCAAGCATTCGACGCAGTGTTTCATCACCAGATCAAACATCGAGAAGAGAGTTGAAAATACGACGCGCAGCGGAGTATTTTTGACATATTTCGAGGTGTTTGATCTGGTGATGAAACACTGTGTCGAATGCTTGATATTACTTCTCAAACGAAATGATTTTAGTTGGAGAAATTAAGGATGCAAAAATGAGCAGTTTTTCATCTGGTTTCCAAACACTCATTAAACATTAATTTCCTTTGTATTTCTTTGTGTTCAAACTATTCCGACTTTGAAGATGAGTACTACTACTTGGTTGGTAATCAAACTGCTATATGTTCTGTGAGAAAACATCAATTATTTGTTTCTTGTAGTAATTTCATTCTGGTTATTTTTTGTTAAATAGAAAATCAAGCGGTGAAGCTACCAAAGAACGTCAAAGATTTTTCAATTTGCTGAAAGATTCACAGGTGAAGTCAAGAATATATGCCATGCTTTTCTTTGATCTCCTAACCAATCGGACCTTTACTTAGCCTGAGAAAAACAGCCGAGATTTAACCACCGGTTTCCCCGCGAAATGACGTCTGAGAAACGAGCGCAGAAATTCCTCACTGATGACGTGTCACTACCCAGATCTGGATAGTGCCTCTGATTGGTTGAAGCACATTTTCCTCGCGGCACGTCCAATCAGAAGCACTACTTAGATTTTTGACACGTCATCAGTATGGAATTTCTGTACTTTCGCGGAGAAACCAGTAGTGGGGTCGCAAAATGTCGGCTGTTTTCTCTAGTTATCCTTTACTTAGACTCTCTTGTTACATTTTAGGCCAGTGAATTGATGCATTTTGTGTCCAAGAAATGGCTGACAAAGTTCCAGTCTTGCATGGAGCCAGGTAATTTTAATCAGCTGGCCTTTTACAGTCGAACCTCCACTACCAACCACCTCCCCACAATAGGGAGCTTAAACAACGACGTTTTTGAGTGTCGGCCGTCCACCGAAATTGGCCTTTTTTTCTTTTTTGGACGATGGTTTTGCCCAAATTTTCAGTCAAATCGTCTCTTTAAGATTAAGGAAGCTAAGCAGTAGAAATTTGATACTGTCAAGGCATATTAAAAGAGAAAAACCCTCTCTTCCGGTTGACGTCCGTCGCTCAAAAATGCGTTTGCTTAAGCTCCCTATCGGCCACCTCTCTGCGACGGCCACTTTTTGTGGCGGACAGTCTATACATTGGCTCTTGATTAAATTTCTCTACAACGGCCACTTTCCTCTTTCCCCGAGGTAGCCGTTCTGGAGAGGTTCAACTGTTTTGTATTAAAATACATCGCCATATGTCAAGAAATTGCATGAACATTGCATTTTTGAAAATGTAGAACAGTGGTGTACGTATTTTTAGTAATGTAAAAACCGGATATAACTGTTCGTTGAACTCGGAATTTACAGTAGCCACAGAATGTGGCATTTATTCGTGTTTAACACTTTTTATTATTAACACATTCACAGGTCCAATTACAAACACAGACTTCATGTGTGCCCATGGGAGTGAGTGATAACTAGTACCTTATTTCTTTGAATAAGCGCCCACGCTCTTAGCACCTACCTCTAAGGTCATAATATCAAATAAGCGCCCCCCCCCCCCCCCCCCCCTCCCCTTCACCTCTCTTTCTTAAATAGTAGGGATACAAGAAAAACCAGCTTCAATTGCCACTTTATTTTTAACCTCTTAGGCTTCGACTATAGTGGAATCAGTAAAGGAGAATAGTTTCCTCAACGTTAAGTCACTTGTAGTTATTTCTATCTCCATGTGCATGCAGACTTTCTTTTCGTGTGTAATCTCTTCTTTCTTTTTTTGTCCTATCGCCGCGCTCTTGTTAAATGCTGTAAACTTTCCAGGAACAACTGGAGCAGTCTCTTGTTCGTTCAAGGGAAAACGTAAAAAGCGCCCTCCTTCAAACAAGCGCCCATCCTTTTAGCTGAAATTTGAAACAATCGCCCGGGCGCTTATTCGATGAAATGCAGTAAGTATTCAACACTAATTTTTGGTTTTTGGTGGCCGTCAGCTAACAAAAAATGAATGAGTTCTACGAGCAAATACTCGCGTTAGCTGTAGCTTTTTTGATGTTTGCCAGGTTGGTCGGTGTTGTGTTGAGTCGCCCTGTGGAGCTGTTTTATCCCTTTAAGTCCCAATATCTACATACAAATTCTTCAAACTGGTCTCCATTCATTTCCTTGAAGAACGAGTTGGGAGAATTTGATAAAAGATCTAGGCATTTTCTCTTTGGTGATCAGTTTATTCATTCTCATAACCTAATCTCTTGACAATGTATGGATATTGTTGGGAGAAAGTTGATGTTGGTCACCATTGGGGCTTCAAGGGTTAAGGGAGGAATTTTGACTCAGTTCCCGGCGCAATTTCGTAATAGCCAATGAAAGGAGAGATCCACTAAACAGTCCCACAATGCAATTCGTCATAACTGTAGTAATGTGACTTTGATACATTCTCACAGCTATTCATCCTCATAACATGGAAAGAATTCGTGAAATAACTGTTCCTCTTCCTGAATCAGTTTGGAGACATCTCCAGGCCAGGTGAGTACAATAATTGTTTAGAGAGAGGTGATCTTTTCGTACTTCATCAGAACTCTCTTTTGTGTGCTACTCGTGTGACTGATCTTGTAGCGTGCTAAATGTGGATGTTGCGAGAAAAGGATGACTGCAGTGTGACTGCAGCTTCGACTGACCACATGTCACCAACATTAACCGTAACTTTGTTCATCTCCTCACTGATGATTTTGTGTGTAGGTTTGGAGGAGGTCCTTCAGCTACAACTTTGAGCATGTGTGCACATTGCAAGGTATAAAAATTTCAAAGTTCATGTTCTCTCTTAAGCAATCGAATAGAATAATGAATAATGCCCTGGAGCAAGATGCATTAAGTCCAGTGTTAATCTAGAATCAAACGCAACTGCTGTCGTTTTCTTTGAAAGTAGAGAGTTTGTCCAGACTGAACGTCTGACCTACGCTGGTACGGCTCTCCTTGGTTTTTATGCAGCGTGACCTGAGATTCCAACCCTGTCATCAGCGGGCTTCTACCGACTCAAAACCTCTGCATTTAAGACAGGCTCTGTGTCTGACACGTCACATTTTGATCAGCCAGCAGGCTTGCAAGCTCTTCCCGAGACTCTAGCTACTCGTCTTCCATTAAAACACTAAGCAAAGACTTTGCAGGCCGTCCAGAATTGTGTCTGTCATGTTTTGGTTCCCTTAATATACAAACTTGTTGGCGGGCAGTTCAGGGTGGCGGTGGCAATACACTACCCGTCACACACAAAGTTCCTTCACCTTCTCAGACAATTTCGAAATAGGGCCGTTCCGCTTCTGGACTGTTCACATTGGCCTATTTTTCCGTAAGATCGCCGGGATCGAGCACCTATCCTTAGGGGCGGCCATCTTGGTTTCAAATGCACCGAGTCTAGCCTGGGGATAAGTATCAAATCTACTAAGCGGGCGGGAGACGGTTTGGGCCATAAACGCCGGAGCTCACCCCCTCGATACATCTGAAAGCAAGCTGGCCGCTCTTGACGATAAGAAGTGCTTAATCTTGATGATTTAACGGAGAAATAGAGAATTGACTCCAAACCCTGATTTTGTAGGATGAGTATTACAGAAAACAGCACTTCAAACTTTTGATATTTTGATTTGTTTTCTCTGTTAGAAAGCTCTTGATGACCTTGAAAGAAGACGACAGTGGGAAATGGAAACATTTAAAAGGGTTCGTTTAATAAATATTTTATACCGCCGTAATACTTTCGTTGTTCGGTAAATGGGCGCTCCTCCTTGATGTAGCCTCTTGTTAATGCACATGTGAAAACGACATAATGTGCAAATATATCTTTCATTTAAAAAATAAAGGTTTCTCTTAGATTAAAAAAAAGAAAGCTTATAACGAGGAAGATTTCAACGCCATTGCGCCACATTTCTGAGTTGATCTAATTTTGTCACGTGATATCAGTCCCCAGCCCTCGATAGATCTAGCATCACGGGCTAATGTAGTGCGTTTGTGTTTTATCAGCTGAACCATGACTATCCAGCCATTGACAGTGCAGACATGTACTGCATCAGCATGCGATGGTTTAAACAGTGGGAGATGTTTGTGAAGGGACAAGAAGATGGTATACCTCACCGTCATTAGAAACGAGAGGGAACCTGGGCCGAGTTTACTTTTGCAAAGACTTCTGGGACTGTTATTCGGGACAGGGACAAAAATTGGCCAATAGCTAACTAGCACGTCATTAGTAACGATCCCAGAAGTCTTTGTGATACATTAACTCGGCCCAGTTTCCCCCTCGTTTCTTAAGTGGCGAATTGCTAACTGAAAGAGAGAGTTTCTTGGGAGTATCACTAATTCAGAATTCATGTCGGTCACCACTGATTTTAAAATAAAGCTGGATACTCCTGCAGAAAATCGTTTTAAGGTACAGTACGATGGGAAAGCGTCAAGCTTGATATTGATAAACAACGTATTTCGCCAGATAACTCTTTTGTTTCATCATTATTGTAAACAATCTTGACAGTTCTTTAGAGTAAGGCCCGTGAGAAGTGATGTATCCAACCGTGACGGTGTTGACGCCTTGTGTTAGTTGACATTTTTCGTAGAAGGTAGAAATTGATCTTTTTATAGTTATATTGGGCCACAGCTTGACAAAGAAGAAGAAGAAGAAGAAACGAAAACTTCTCTAACCAGGGTGAATGCTATGTTTTATGTATGGTGGCTCGTGTGATGTGCTGGTCACATATTTATGAGCACAATTATGGTCAGATATGAGGGAACAACGACGACGGCGACGGGAACGAGAACGACAAAAAAAAATAGCACGCTTTTTTGTACATTTCTTAGCCGTCGTTACACGACTGCAACGTAAAAGTGCCTAATTTCATGTTTTGTTGAGGACGGGAACACAAGACAACAACTTTCTTATTTTTTTTTTTTTCCTGAACTTTTATATATCCCTTGAGAATTCAACTCTAAAAAAAGGTTGCCAGCATTTGACGATTTAAACGAGATGGAATAAGCGCGATAAAGTTTGAGGCAGCGCGAGTTCATTTTTTAAGTCACGTGTTCGTAGCTGTTACCGTGGTTGTTGCTTAAGCTTCCTTGGTTTTCACATGACGTCACTTAGATTCACGATGCATTAGAGCAGCTGAAAACTAATTTTCATACAAATTTTCGCTTCAAAAGGGTTCTTGGTTTTGTGATAGAGGACGCTTGAATTTCTAAGTTTTTGCGTGACGCGGCATTCACATGACGGCCAAGAGAGCTGTCATGTAGGTTAAAAAAATGACTTATTTCAGGAGATTTTGCTATTTTAACAGTTCATGTATTAGAAAAAGTATTACTTGAATGTTTTCTGAGTTTCTCGAGGAATAAATTCACCCTTTTTTAGCAAAACTCGGTAACAGATGTTTCAGTTGGTTTCCGTCCGCCATGTTGGAGCTCATCTAGGTGAGCACCAGCATGGCGTCTCCATACAAATCTCTATAAATTCGGGTAAAACATTTCTTCGGATATCTCGTATACGAAATATTCCTCTGACCTGAATCTTGGCGAGGGTCTTTGTGTATGTACCTTCTTTCATTTCCCAGATTCTGGACTTTATCTATTGGACAGTTTTGATTTTTATTTTGATCTATTTTGAATGGCGTGATACTGAAAACAAGTTGTTTTGGGATCTTGATTGCGCTCCAGTATGGTGATATGAGACAAACTTTATTTAATACATATATCTTACATTAGATCCTCCAGGGCCTATCGACAACAGTAACATTTTATTTGTGAAAGGCAACACCAAAGTACTTAGAGCTCGTAAGTATGTTGGAAAATTTTTCCAAATAATTACGGATAAAACTATGTGCAGAATAATTACTACTAACTATTTACACTTGGCTACAGTTGTTCTTTAAAAAAGTACAAGTTATCGCACTGCCTCTCGCCGGATCCTTCCCACCTTCTTCCCAACTTTCCATGTTTTTGTTTCCTTCTTTTCTTTCGTTCTTTTTCTTTTTACTCCATTCTTCCTGTACTCTCTGTACACCGCTGGGACAGGCTTGTGCATCTCTCTACTGTTTCTGTTGGTTTTCAGACGCCTGGGTGGAGCCCTCTCCTCCCGAAAACAGTAGACCTGCACCGTTCTAAACCTCCTATTTCACTGGTCCCCTTTAATCTCCACTTCCATTGTTTTCAGGGATATGGGCATTGTTATGTGACAATCCCTATTGTTTTCCCAGCGAATTAAAAACAATCTTTCAAATAGGTGCGGGATCGCCCTTCGCAGAGGCTCCCACTGGGTGTCCCAATAAAAATAGCAATAATGGAAAAATAGAAAGCGCGCGGGAGACGATGGGAAGAGGGAAAAGGCGGGAGCCTCTCTTCTGTCTTTCCCCTTCCCATCGTGCTCCGCGCGCTTTCTTTTCCTTTTTCTCCCCAGCCTCCCTACGCCACAAAAAGGCCAGAATATATTCTAATGTTATCAATTTGTTTTTTAGATTCAGACTACGGACGTTTATCTGTAGAGACTTGGAGATTCTTGAACGATATTTATGAGGGAGGGCCAGTGTTTTTCATCGAGGGACACAAAGACAGTGAAGAAGAAAAGCAGGAGAAACAAGAACAAGATGAAGAGGCCAAACAATAATTATGATTAAAATTCTGAGTATCGAGTTATTCAGTAGTTAAGTAGTTCAGCTATTATAGCTGCGAATAACAGTGGTCAATGTCTGATTAAAAATTGCCCCTCGTCCAACGAAATTCTCGACTGTGGTAGGACATGATGTCTTAACAACAACAAAAAACGCCTTGGACGTTTGGAGCTATAAATAAGGGTGATTGAGTCTGACCTCTTGTTTTTGAAGCTGCCCTTGAATTCCTAACTGTCCAACACAGAGGTGTTTTAAAGAGTACCTTTAAAATATTTACATTCTATACCCCTAAAGTTTGTTGTATTTCATCCTGGATCTTAAACCAGGTAAAACAGCTGTAGTTGTCATTAGCTATAGACTTTGGTAATGTTCGTGCTACAAAATTCAGATACATATTGAATTAGAGAACATTTTAGAAAGTACTATACAACCTTTTAAAATAAGTTATTAATGTTTTTTCTTTTTAAAAATGAAACAAGACTCTTCATTGAGAGGGAGAGTGTGATAGTGAGACATTAGTTGCAACTATAATTAGAGAAGATTTAGTTATTATTAAATAATAATAATTGTGGTCAATAAATTTGTTAAGGTAACTAGCTGACATGCCTGGATTTGTCTTTTGTTTGGCATCCGAAAAGATTCTTAAGTTGTGGGTTATCCTGGGTGAAAGTACAGTCTACCCTCTCCTTACAGACACCTCTCTATTACGGACAGTTCGTTTGGTCCCAGAAATGCCAAAAATCATACATTCCTTACCTCTATGATAAGGACACCTCTGTAAACCGGACAAAGTAACCTAAAATCAGATGTGAAACGACAATTTATTGTAGATTAAAAACCAAACTTAATAAGAGGTTAACTATTCTGATAGAAAATGACATTGACTTCTAATTTTTATGCAAAGAAACGACTTGATAATGGTGGGCCACCATAGAGCAGGTCAATTGTGGGTTCATATGTTCTCGTAAGAGAAATAACTAGCCTGCGAAGCTCAGACGTATTTCCGCTCGACGACCATATCAGAACAAGAACTCGTACCACAGTTCACTTCAAAACGCAAAATGTGGCTTCTAAATATCCGTTTTCAACGATTTTTTCAACAACTGCTTGTCAACTTCAGGCGAATTGTATCACATGAAGTGTTCGTTATTTTGGAGGAGGGGCCGTTTTTGAATGGCTTTTTGGTGGGCTTTGGTACAACCGAGAGCTTCTGTTCGAACGCGGTGATCAAGGTAAATTGAAAGGAAACAAACTTTTTTAATACTTTGAAAACTCGCGGAAAGAAAAGTTGCGTAAAGATGCAATGTGAAACACATCAAAATACAGAAAAAAAAAAAGAATTTTGTAAATATTAATTTGTTGCGAAGCACTCGAGAGTTCTTATGAACTCGTTTATACGTTTCCGTTGGAAGTGTTGGTTTTAAGGAGAGGAGCCGAACCGGAGAACCCGGAGAAAAACCTTTCGGAACTAGGGAGAGAACCAGCAACAAACTCGATCAACCCACATATGGCGTCGACGCCGGGATTTGAACCACATTGGTTGGAGGCGAATTGTCTCAACAACTGCGCCATCCCTTGTTCCTCCGAATAGATATTGTTGAAACTGAGTCCTTTTTTACAAATCACGTCTACGTAATGAAGTTGAATCCCCCCTGAATATCACAAATTGCGTGCATAATTGTAACCTTTTATGTTGTTTATTTTCATTAGCTATTCAGTTTATAATCATCACAACAACGACTGAGTTGAAACAAGGCGTTCGAGTCGTCCGCACCTTGTGGCAGGAGATAATATAAAAGAACTTATGGAGAATGACGAGGGTAAGGCGATAAAATTTAAATAACGGAGGGAAGGTACATTTTTAATTTCGGGAGGGAGGGCTGGGGAATTTTTCATCTTTTTTTCCAAACAATTTCGTGGCCCTCCCTTTTCCCCTACCTGGTAAACACGTGACCCTCCCCATTCCTATCTTTCCACCGATCTTACTCCTCCGTGTTCTATTCTGCCCAAATTTATCACTGAAATACGCTCTGAGTAAATGCTGTCCAGCTTATTGAACCCTCTTTCCATATTTCGGGTACGTTTTTTTATCTACTTTCTTTTTTCTTGCTGTCATGTGAATCGACTATCAAGGCTCAACCTCGTCGTTAAGGTTCTCGGTTTTGCAGGCCTTCAAATAAAAGCAAACTTGATTATTTTCAGTTCATCTGGGGTCGAATGCTGAAGTTCAGAAAGGACGTGCAAAACGCAGTTTAATCTGGGTCATCGAGTGACATTGCCTTTTAAACGCACTTCTGCAGATTTTATATGAAATATTCACAGTTCAAAAACCAGTGTTGATGTATTTTCTTTTTAGGTCGGGTCTTTTACTAACCAAAAGTAGAACCTCACCAATGTCCGCAAATAGGTTCGTTTTATTGAAGATCAGTAGAGAGAATTTAAATTTGGGATTTCTGACTCATTAGACTTGTGTCCGCTTGATATGGTTTCAGTCTGAAATCGGTCTAATGTGTCTAATGTGGTTTAACCTGAAGGTTCGTACATATTTTATCCACTACAAAGCAGTGCGAATTGCCGGATTCAGCGTTCTCGTCCATTTTTGTGTGGATCTTCAGATAAAATAGTCCTAGTAGCCTCATCACTACTCGACCAAGTAAAACTTCAGTTACATAGAGAGAATTCACACGTCAGTCCTCTATAATTAAAAGACTTATATTTTAATATTTTCCTTTCCAGAAAAATATCCGATCCACTGTTCAGACGCAAACTGACCTTGGTCACACGTGCTTCAGAAGAATGATCACGTCAGTTCAAGGATCTTATGATCGACAAGAGTTAGTTTCTCAACTGTCAGAATTTGTAGTTATGACGTTATTTTCTTGGGAATAGAAATATTTTGATATTATTTTTTTTATAAATTATTTAATTCTGAGCAGTCCGACTGAATTTTTTTTAAAGATTTTGCAATTTAGTTGTAAACTTTCTTCGATTTCATCTTTATTGATAAATAAGTATACAAAGCACAAGTTAATGATAATAAGATGCCAAAGCCAGAGGCTTATATTACTTAATTGAAAGGTAACTGAAGGGCAATATTTAACAATTAGTCGCCGAAGGCGACGTGAATATCGGCGAATAGTCACCGAGACGAAGTCGAGGTGACTATTCGCCGATATTCACGTCGCCTGAGGCGACTAATTGTTTTAGAATAATTACATTGATGATTATTCGAGAAAATAAAATTATTGATCAATCTCCGACCTCGAAACATCAAAAAATCTGGCTGCCATTTTGAAAACTGCTAGCCTTCAATGCTATAATCACCGCGCGGTGATTATAGCGGTACATCAATGACTATCGAAAATAGAGCGCTGTGATTGGCTAGGAGCTTCGCTTTATCCCGCTGTAATCACCGCGCGGTGATTATAGCATTGAAGGCTAGCAGTTTTCAAAAAGGCAGCCAGATTTTTTGATGTTTCGGGGTCGGAAATTGATCAATAATTTTATTTTCTCGAATAATCATCAATGTAATTATACTAAAACAATTAGTCGCCTCAGGCGACGTGAATATTGGCGAATAGTCACCTCGACTTCGTCTCGGTGACTATTCGCCAATATTCACGTCGCCTTCGGCGACTAATTGTTAATTACACAAGAAATATAAATCAGAATAAACAAATGCGGTCAATGTGTAGTGGACATGAAGTTCATTTCCGTATATCCGTGAAGTTTGGGTACGTTTTAAGAAGCCTGAAGAGCTACCTGTTCTTAATAATTAATTAGGGACCGGTCATAGTTATGAGATGGGGCGAGGCAAAAAACAGGCGATGGGGGAAAATCAGGAGTATGTTTTAATTAATAGGTGATTGGAGGGGGAAATTATGTTTTTATCAAAGAAACAGGGACATTGTTGGGTTTCGCTATATAGCATTAATTACATTTGTTTGCTAGAAGGGAAAACTTGAAAACAGTGGAATAATTCCAAGGATCTAAATACGTAAGAGGGATTTTGTTTTTTAGTCTGTTTTGGTGTGTGGTATTACAAACTGAGCCTGCTTCATACTTATTAAAGAGATATTGGCAACTGAGAAAAATAAGTCAAGGTCGGCAAGATAACCACGGAAAACATATCATACCAAGAAGTTTACAAAGTCTTCCAGGTGATCTGTGACGTCACTGCGGGGGCCTGGGGAAAGAAATTTTAATGCCGTATCCCATAAACCAAAGCTGACGGGAACAGATTGAATTGAATTGAATTGGTGCACGCGTTGGTTTATGGGATACGGCATTAAAATTTCTTTCCCCAGGCCCCCGCAGTGACGTCACAGATCACCTGGTTAGAAGATATCATGAAGATGTATGGGATGAGGAGTAACCTCCTACGGAAACGTTTGTTTGGCTTGTCACGCAATGATCATCCAGGGAAACGCGTGACAGGACAAAAGCTGGTCTGAATAAGATGCTACATAAAATACCGTTAAACTGTGAGGGCCCTTCTACATCAATTTTATTACACACTGTAACTAGTGTTTTTCCTTTGAAGAAATTTATACCATTTCAGCTGTTTTTAATATATACAGAAAAATTCCAAAACTTAGTCGAAACTTAGGGACACATGTAATAAAGGTATTTTTACAGTCACAGGATGTGATCTAAAAATTAATGAAAGCAGATTAAAAATGAACTTGCTACAAGCTTCTCATAGAAACACCTGTCTGATCATCTGTGTCCCAGAGGGCAAAATGCAGTGCTCAAAACAAAACTTGAATTCCATCTTGTCCTATAGGTAAACCGCTCTTACATTTTGGTTGCCTGGGGCCACTTCTTGCTCATCTAAGCAACTGATTTAGTTAGGACGACTTGCCTGGACTCTTGTCCATTGGGCAAGTAAGCTTTAAAAGTTACTTGCCCATCAAGAAAATCTACTTGTTTTGGACTACTGATAAACAGAGACCTTAAAAAGGAGGAACAAAGGTTGTTCCATGACGTGCAGGCAAGATTGAATTTTGAACAACACAAAAAAAAATTTACTTGTGAAGCACTTGTTGTAGTAGCTTTGAAAAAAAAACTCAAGACATTTAACCATTTTTTCCAAACTTTTTCAAGAAATTATTCAAACTTCTGCACAAATCCTGTTAATTTTATAAACAATACAATTTATAAGCAGGTGGAATATGATCATCAGTTGAAGAATATGAAGAGCTTGCTTGCAGGCTGTTATTAGGTGTAATTAAGGTTTGAGCAAACTTTTTTTTCAAAGAAATAATACCATTCCCTCAAAACTAACCCTTATAAAAACATCCAGAGTAGGTGGATTTATTAAGTTGCTAAGGTGGTTACTCTGTACCTCATGCAGCCATGCATCAAACTGAGTATGAACACTCTCTGACTAGAGCTCAAATGTTAATTTGTTGTGAAAGATTTTGTTGGTTTATGTAGAACGTGAAAGTACAATAATACATCCATCCAACAGGTGTAATGTTCTGAACAAAAGTATGAATCATAGAAGAAGATAACACAAAGTTAACACACCGGCCATGTCCGTGAAAACACATGTTCTATTATAATCCCAGCATGCTTTGTTACAAGAGGCAAGGCGTGTCATGCCACTGTGTAACGCTAAACATTACAACAGGTACTCAGATAAGGCAAGGTTAACCTAAGCTTCATTATGATTCAAGTTAACCTGAGATCAGGCCTAATTCTAGCAGTTCTTGTGCATTTTCCCTCACTCTCTTACATGGTTGCCATGCCAGCTGCCAGATTTTTATTTACCACATGACCAATAGTAGAGCCTGAGCTCATGTTAGATACTATCATGACATATCTTGAGGGTTGTCCATTTTTAAAAGAAATGGTCAAAATGATGACAAAATTTAAGTCCATAAGAAAGAAACCTGAGATAGTAAAACTTCACTATTGCAGGAAATGCACTAATCCAATATTATCCCCTCCTTAGCCCATGCAAGCATTCAGGTGGACAGGCTAACGAAAGAAAATTCACTATTTTCATACAGACCATAATGCAACTTGGTTACTCCCCTCCCCTCCTCTAAAGAAAAAACGTTTGCATAAACATTGCCTTTGATTTCTCTTGGGATGACTCTAATACCTGGGAGAAACTGGAAACAACAAAGTTTTCTGGGGCAACAAAGGTGCACTATGGTCTATGTAAAAATGGTGAATACGGTACTGCTGTTCATAACATGCAATATTTTTTAATGTAAGTTACATAAGTTTCTTTTACTGGTAACCCCAGTTTCAGTCAACTCACACTATGGTAGACACTGATGGATCAGATTATGAATTTTTTAGCTCATAACAGCTAGTCTGAAATGTTAGCCATCTCCACCCCTTAACCCATCTCTCTCCTCCACGTGCATCCTTGTGCACCACCCACAAGTAAGGGGGTAGAAAAGGCAGGTATTTCAGATTAATAGCAGCAAGTAATGGCTATTTCAATTAGACAGATATAGGTCTGGTAATTATAATTCTGGGTTGCTATCACAGACATGTGTTTGTAACACGCCAAGAGTGGATTGTATCAATGTCTAAATACAATTTGCAGAAGAGAAAAAAAATCAAGGAAAAACGGTGCAGCTACCACATACATTTTACGGTGAGTTAACAATATCAAAAACTCAACATCACCATGACTGTCTGTCTAAAATTGTACATTGACCAAACCATAGGTTGTAATGGCTGGTGAAGATTGGATTCTGCCGGCACCCTAACTGGCGGATGTACCTACATGAGTTAAATGTACAAAATCTTGTCTAATATAAAACAACTTAACAAGTTGCTAAACTACTAGGTTCACCATTCATAAGAGCCACTGTGTCTGTAACTCGGCTCAAAAGAGCAGCAACAGCATCCTTGTCCTCCTTTGCCCAAGCTATGTCAGCAAGGTACTTCTCAACTGTTCCCTCTGCTTCTTTGGGTTCTAAAGATGCATCTGGCTCTGCGGGCAAGTGTACAGTGAAGATGATTGCCACGTGTTTATAAGGTGCATTCTGATCATCACAATATGAGTAAAACAACAGGGGTGATGGTGGTGGGAGGAGCTCAAGGTGATGAACAAGTGCTGCTCTGTGGCCTTTTTTAAAACTTCTTATTAGTAAATCATCCATCTTTTTTTTGGTCTCCTCACCAGGGTAATTCCTTTCTTCTCTTCCATCAATTGTAGCTAATATTCCCTTGTGTTTTGGATCTAATGCCTCTGCAAGCTTCTTGGCAAAACACTCCACAGTGCTATGAGCAGCTGGGGGTGCAGCTAGTAACAATACTAGTGGCTGAGGGGGACTTGCATTTCTGAGATGTGCCAAACCACGGTTCTTTATGATCCGCCAGAACCGGTCAGTTTGATTAGTGAAAGACGACTGAAGTTCCATGATCTTATTTGCAAAGATCTTAGGAAAGTCGAAAAGGTGAGGGGGAGAGTCAGGAGGGGAAGAGAACCCCTTATCATGAAGTAAGATAGCAACGATAATAATAAAAAAGGCAATGATGACGGGGATAACAGCCAACTTTGGATCCTTCTCCTTGTCACGATCCGATTCTCCATTTGCTTTGCCATCTTTGTCAGCCTCATCAGGTGATTTCTGTTGTTCAGACGCTGCTTTTGTTGATTGGCTCCTGGTGACACGTTGTTGTGGGTTCTCGGTTTGA
>JBBMOI010000003.1:43580000-43592500 GCA_038088405.1 Porites divaricata
ATTGGTCTCATAGATGTACTAAAGCCCTACTTAGACCACTACCCTGATGTTGGCAAAGTTGACTTCCGAAGTAGTATTTTTATATTTTTGAGCAATACGGGAGGACATCTGATAAATGACGCAGTCCTCCGACACTGGAAAGAGGGAAAGAAGAGAGAAGACATCAGTATTAAAGAGATGGACAAGGTTGTTAACCTTGGCGAGTTTAATACTAAAGGCGGTTTCTGGCATTCATCACTCATTGAGAAAAATCTTATTGATTATTTCATCCCATTTTTACCTTTGGAGAGATCTCATGTTAAAATGTGCGCTAAAGTAGACTTGGAAAAAAAAGGATTTCCAGTTACTGAACAAGTCCTCAACAGCATTGCAGATGAGCTATTATACTTCCCAGAAGACTTAAAGGTCTTTTCACAGTCTGGTTGTAATAAGAAAGTATCGAGCAAAGTTGACTATATCATGCTTTAGATTAGACAATGGTGTGGGTTAATTATAGCGATAAATATTTTTTCTGAATATAGTAACCCAGGCGTTTTTAAAAGGCATTGAGCAATGGGTGTCTAACTAGGCTGAGAAAATTTTATGTTAATTTTTTCTAAAAGGAAGAATGCTCTGGTAGCCTGCAAATGCAGATCTGTTTCCAGTCGGCACTTCTCTCCAACTGAAAAGTAAACTGTAATGGTTGGAGAGAAGAGATGTCCTTAAATACATGTATGTCTACTTTGGATTATTCCAGAAAAAATCCACACCCCCGTGACAGAAGGCATGTTTTTTCGACCCTCCTTCCACCTGGAATTCCGAAACTGCATGAGCCCCCACTCCCCTCAGGATTTCCAAGTTCAAAGACCCCCTCTCCCTCCCCACCTATACGGATTTCCATGAAATTGTTAGATACTGCAATTTTAATTTACACTCAATGTATAGGATTCTTTTAGCCATTTAGATGATCTTTATTAAAGAAGCCTCAATTCTCCTTGATTTCTGTGTTTGTTGTGAAAGTTAAGATTATATTTTCACATAAAAGGCTTACACATTTTACAAATAAGCTCACATTTGAGAGAACTTTTCTTTTTTCCTAGACCAGCAAAATATACAGCAAGATATACTACAATACAGCTCAAAACTAACCGTGTACTCGTGTAACTGCTGGTATCCTGACCAGCGGGCTTGCCCCTTGTTTTGTTAGGAGCATGCGCACGGGGGCCTCGGCTTTGGCGAGCACGAGGCCACCGTGAAATTACCACAAGTTTCCACTAAGGTTTTCTTCTATTTTTTCAAGTGTTTGTAAGTTGTTTGTTTCAGTTTTCCTTTCTCGTGGTACGGTTTTTCTGATGGATGTTTGTGATATATTTGTGAGTTGATTTCGCCTCGTGTATGATTTAACGTTTGTTGTTTTGTTCATCGTCACGGCTATCATGTGCCGCCAGTCACAGTCACAACTCGAATAAAAGGTTCTCTTTTTTGTTGAAAAACAAGAATCGCCGAAAGGTGAATTTAACTGGGCTGCCAAGGGGCGATTTTTTCTGAGAGCCCGAGGGGAGGGGCGGCTGTACGCACTCATTGTACAAGAAAAATGAGTACAATCTAGTTTTCCAGAGCCGCTAACCCCCTCTCCCATGAGATTTTCCAGCATGCCTTTCGTCGTGGGGGTGTGGATTTTTTCTGGAATAACCTATTCACAGGCTAATCCACTGGATGCCTGGACACCTTTTTGGCTAAAACCTTCAATTATCTTGAACAGTAAATTAATGTCAAGCAAAGTGGACATTGCTAAGTCTAGTTTCAACAGAAGTTTCAAGATAAAGCTCTTCAAAGCACTTGCGGTAACAAATACCTCCCCTTCCCTTCTCCAAAAAACAAAATATGCTGAAGTCCAACTGGATATTTTCTGCTCTTGACTGAACAACATTGACCAGTGTGGGGTGGGGGGAGAAGGTCATTGCACAGTATCCATTGTCCCCAGTATGGGGGTTCTGTGGTGAAAGTGAAAAATTCTTATGACTTTCTGCTTTATCTTGTTGGAAAAGGAACTTAGGGCCTTGAATCTCAGCAACAGGATCAATGTAATTATTGTATTTCAGGTGTTACACTGAAGACACTGACAAATGCATTAACCAGGTTGCTCAGTAGAGGAGTTGTCAGTGAGCACGTAAGACTGTCAGGGGCACCCAACAGCAATTTTCAGAAAATATCTGTTCGGAAGACGATTTGAGATCTAGAATTTTCGGAACATTTGTTGTAAAATTTCTTGCTTGCCTGCCTCTCCTAGGATTTTCGAACATTTAAAAAATGGTATAATTACCCATTTTTAACGGATTTTTACCCTAAAAGAGGCCACCTAGAATTTTCGGGAGCCTTTTTCTGGCGAAAATTTTCGAAAAGGTAAGTTTTGATCCCTATAATTTTCGGAACACCAGACTTTCAGCTAGGAAATCCGAACAGATGAAAAGTTTTTAGGGGATAAAAATATGCCTATATCTACCATTTAAATACTAAAATACGTTCAACAATGCTATGTTAAGTGGTTTTGAACTATATCCTCGTTGGGTGCCCCTGGACTGTTTCTTAAGCTGAGGTAACTTTTGTATGCCACAAAACTAGGAAGATACCTGATCTATCTTTAAACGTAGTATAACGATTTTCTTTTTAAAGACATGAATGACACTTTTTGATTTTTTTTTTGTTTTTAGTGGAGCCCCATTGCTAAGATAAATAATAGGCCACTTGCACTAAGAGGTCACATGACCAATGCTTCCTTTAAACAATGACTTGGAATCCTGTTGATGACAAAAATTGACATAGTGTAGAAAAATTATCTTACTCCCGATATTTGATAGGAAACGAAATTAAGGGAGATATTTTATGGCACTTTGGTTTTTCAACAAGTTAGTATGATTTGTATTGGCTGCCATGTTGGAGGGCATATTGTTGCCCTCCAACAAGGCGGCCAAAACTACTTTTTGCTTGTTTCTTGTTAATCGTTTCATAGTTACGTTCAGGTGTGCTGTAAACGTTAACACATCATCTTTTCAACAATTTCCTTGAAGTTTAAGTGCAAACTCTCTTTTCAGAAAAAGGTAATTCATAGTTTTAAAAATCACATTTTGGTCACGTGACCAGCTACGAACTTACACATTTTAAGAAAATGGTGCGGGTTTGAAAAACTAAATCACTATTATTTTGTTTAAGATATGACCCACTAATCGTTTTTTGAAGGCAAAATCATATAACTTTCATTTTCATAAAAATGATGTCACATGACCTCTTAGTACAAATGGCCTATTATTGGCAACCTATGAAAGCAAGAAAATTTGGTTATGACGTAGCGTACGCCCACCTGTCCGTGCAGACTTCATGTAAGCCGATGCCAGATGTCAGGTTATTTTGGCGGGAAAGCGTATGGCCAACAATGGCCATCCGCTTCTTGTGAAGCAGAGACAACTAAAGAGTCAATAAAGACGAAAACGGAAAGTGGAAAATGTTTCTGTATCCGTGTTGTCTTAAGTATTAAGCTTAGATTAATCGCCGTGTCCACAAATTTGGAATATAGAGACAGGGAGAGACAGAGAAAAAGAGAAAGTAGGGCGACAGGCCAGCGAAGCTCAACGAGAAAAAAGAGCTAGAGCGAGAGAGAAAAAAAAGGAGATTTTTTGTTGAATGAACAACATGGAACTTCGGCGGTGAGAAAATGAGAAAAGATAGCGGCCACCAGTGTGAAAATGACCGACAGAGTGAAAAAACAAGAACATGTACGACATTTCCTCCATAAAACGTGTAACCAGGAAGTTTCTGGAAGTTTTACGTTGCAGCCGTGCAAAACAACGGCAAAGAAATGTACAAAAAAGTATGCTGCATGTGCAAAGTTGCTTTTTTGATAATTAGACCTATTGATGTTTTTTTCACTGTTCTTGTTATGTCTATATACCGAGCCAGGACTCGACGCAAAAGTCGACCATTTTTCACTTTCCCGCCATTAAGAGGAGGGTTTTCGTGGCAATCATGGAACTGAGGAAAGTTCGAGTTAGGGTTACGGTTAGGTGAGAGTTAGGGTTAGGGTTAGGGTTAGGAGTTGCCAACTTATGTTAGGAGTCGTTTTTGTTGCTTTGATTTTACTTTTGTTTATTAGATTCGGAAAGTCTTAACTGGAGTCCTGGCCTGCGTTCAGGCTCTAAGTCCAGGCTCGAGCCTTTGCTCGAGACCTGGTTCTAATCCTGGTTTTGATGTTAGTTTATGTCGTTTTCGTTGCCTTCGCGGCTTAGCATTACATAGCCTGCGAACAGCAGACGCATTTCCGGTCGTCGCTTCTCTCCCTCCGAAAAATAGCGTCTGCGAACCCGAGCGGCAAAACGATTTCCGTGACGTAAAACCTTTTGTTTTGATGTTGGCCAATCAGATCAAAGGATAGAATAGAATACAGCTCGAGCGACTCCTCGCGACGTCGCGTGCTGAAGTGTCTTGGATTTTGGTGAGGGTTACCAAATACGCTCTGGAACTTGAATTTCACTACCATAACAAGGTTTCCTGCGACGTTGAATGTTGACTTCTTTATGAAGCAACTGCTTCTTAAGCTATGTATGTGATGTGGGCCTTTGGTTTCGCTTTAGAAAATACGGTGGTACGTGACATAAACAAAACCTGGACAAAATAATCGCTACAGCGAAAGGAAAGTAAATAGTAACGACATCGCGCTCGGACTTATCTATTTCAATTTAACCAGCGCTGACAAAAGCTAGAGAATCAATTGTACAGACACATCCTTGACTGATTCAGAAATCTCTGACGATTGCTCGTAAGTAAATCAAGTATCGCCACAGCACAATGATCTGAAATATTATAAACCTGGGCCAGACCCAGCGTGAAATAAATAGTTACAGCAGTAAATTGATCATAGTCAAGATGACATTTTAGCTACGACGCATTCGACTCATCTTATAAAAAGCTATGGAAATTAAAACCTTGAAAAGAACACGTATTTAAAGAAATGTAAGAACAAATATAAAATGATTCCGATCTGATCAAAGTTCTGTCTTATCCAAGAAGCAACCACGCATGGGAAATCAATTACCAGTCACGTCCTAGGGCTTGCATGATCAAAAATAAAGGATATCTATAAAAAAAATATCTAAAGCGGCACACGACATACCATCGAAGAGTTTTCCAAAGCATACTTTCCTGCGAGGAACCAGATAGGGACAGAAGCAACAAACGGCATGATGCGTCTACTGTCATTAGAACATTTATCGGTTCCTTCTGTGAGTACCGGAGCACAGATTACGTAATACAAAAGAAACAAAAGACGGGAAACAAAACAACTCCAAATAAAGACTAATCCCTAGTGACCAAAAATACAAAGCTTTCCGGTACCTGCAGAAAGACCCCATTTATCGTTTCGAGTACAAAACAACTAGGTGTGCTAAATCATTGACTCCGTAGGTAAATAGACAACAATGTCCTCTAATCTTTTCTTCAATATGAATCCTCTTGATGCTTATTTCATCAATCAGTCCCACAATCCTGGCAAATTAACTTTTGTAAACGCTTCGTTCTGAGGATAAAGGGCGGCTATACAGAAGCTACGTCGTCCTTTCTATTTTGATTTGTAAACATATCCACCGCGCACGAACTTGCGAGAAGTCTCGCGAGTTACTTCTTTGATTTTAAGAGCTAAACCGTGATTGGCTAAAAAGGTTTACGTCACGGAAATCGTTTTGCCGCTCGGGTTCGCAGACGCTATTTTTCGGAGGGAGAAAAGCGACGACCGGAAATGCGTCTGCTGTTCGCAGGCTAAGCATTACACGATTTTATATTTTGTTTTAGCAAAATTGAAATAGCATGAGAGCTTTGCTTTTAGCCTTGGCTAAATCTATATACTAATTTAGCTTTTGGTGGGACAAAATGGAAAAAAAAAAACGAGAGCAGAAAATTGAAGGAAATGGGAAGGGGAGGAGGGGGAGTGGGCACTAAATTCATAGGCTTTCACACCGTGTTTGTAGTTGACACATTTATTTTGTACCCTGTAATTCCTTTCATTAATGTCACAGAAATAAGGACGCTCCGTTCTCCGGATACCTGCGGATGGCGGATGCGGATGGGAAAAAATTGTGAACAATAACAAAAACAAAACACAAATTTGGATATATAAATTGTGTCACTAAAACATTTGTTAACAAAACACGTGTATAACGCTGTTCGGACAACAACAACAAAGAAGGACTTAATTTCCTCAAATTAAAAGAAAATTAGAGAAAACAAACTAAACCAAAAAATAGGGTGAACTACCGAAAAAAAAAAATCGGCATGCTTAATTTGCTTCGCCTATTTCAAGCTCGCCTCCGCTAAATCGCCATGTTTCCTTACAAAGGAGCCTGATCTTCAAAAGGGCTTACAGTAGAAATCAACTTTCGCTCTGCCTTGACTCTGGTCGACTCAGTTCAGAGAGTGATTGTGAACTGCTGACAACTGCAGAAGCCCGTTTTTGAGATCAAAAGCTAAGCTACTGTTACACTAGTGGTCTTCTGTTACACAAATTTTCCTCTCGGTTTTGTGTGAATCGGTCTTGTTTAATGAGGGTTTTTGTACAATTCATTTTCAAGCAATATGCCGCACTCTCAACAGAGTCATTTTTCCGGCCTTCGTTCCCTTTTTTCAATTTTTTACTAAAAGCTTCCATCATCATATAAAAAATGCTGATCTGGTGAAAAATAGCTAAAAAAATTATAAAGTCTTCTTAAGAAGCAGCTTGGTTTTTTTCTGATTTGTAATAATTAAACATCTTTCCATTTAGAAAAGTATGTTTGGTTGCTGCTTCACAGATAGACGGGAGCGGGCCAAATAATTCGAATATTATATAAATTATTTTCGATTCCGAATTCTGCCCTTCACGCTTTTAAAAACGAGTTTTAAGTTGCTCGATACAGACGTTCTAAAAACTCACTGAGGATATGTTTTAGAAACTATTTTGCTAGCAGAAAAATTAGAAACAAAAACAAATGAAACAGAAAGTAGCCTTTCAGTTCATTAATGCGTTTCCATGGCCAAGTGACACTCTTTTGCGGGACTTTAATTTTGCACATTAGGTGATTTTTTTTTACACCTTTTCGGGAAGCAACTTTTGCGATTGATCAAGTCTGTATTTTTCTTTTCAACCTGCAGTACATTTTGCAATTTTAAAAATTCGAACTCATTATTCGTGCACTTATAAAATCCCAAAGGGTAGAACTTGTAAAAAATAAATCCACATTGATAGGCGGAGTTGATTGGCATCGGCCAAATCGGAAAGTTATGATATAACATTTGGCCTTTTTTCTGGTTGATGCTGCAATTTCTTCTGTCTTGAGCCACTCAAACAAATAAGTCTTGATTTGATTGCCCTGAAAATATTCTCTCTGTAAGTTGAGTACACTATATCCATTGAGAGCAAAGAAATCAGAACTCCAGGTCAGAACGATTTTATATTAAAAATTGTTTGTCGTTTGTTTTGTAAGTTCTAACACCCATGCCTCCCCCTCTTAGTGTGATAACCGTGAAATTCCGAATAAAGTATTATATTTAAAAAAATAGCGATCACTCCCGAAAGTAAAGACAGACTGTTTCGTGAATTACACCGCTTTAGGATGCTGGTCAAGTAATATTGTGCAATCTGACCCGTGATTGCATGGACCACTGGTTCCTTATTGGATAAAGGGAAGAATATTAAACGGGGCTAGTGCAAAATAAGCGAACCTTTGCTAGCTGATTTTTTGAGCTGTTTACCTTGCCAGCAAGTCTTAGGGTAAACACTCAAAGGGGAAGTGCACCAAGTATGTGTGCATTTAAGAAGGAGGAACGGAGCGTCCTTATTTCTGTGACATTAATGAAAGGAATTACAGGGTACAAAATAACTACTGGCATCACGTTCTGTATGTAAGTGAATTAAGGGTCCAACCATGTGACAGCGTCTTGAAAGAAAGATTTCTTTCCTTGATTGTTTGTTTATTTATTTATTTAACTTTTGCCATCCGCACTTCTCGTTTTTTTCCTCTTACTGTTTTTGTTATCCGCTTTGTTTTTCCATTCGCATTTTCCCATCCGCATCTGCCATCCGCAGGTATCCGGTCTGCGTTTAACAGACACCCCTAGTATGTGCAAATGGTGTTGCCATTATTCGTTACTTAAGGTTACCAGATACTTTCAGCATGGACCCGCGGGTGACTCATATGCAAGTGTGGTAGGGTATTCAGGTTAAACTGCAGATACCTTAGTAAACCATATATCAATAATTTAAAGCTTATCGAACTGGCTTTCTTTAAAAAGCAACACTGTCCATTTTTTTTCTGTTTTTTTTTCTTAAGTTGCATGATCATACAAATATAGATACCCTTTCGGCTAAAAGTCGAATGAATTTGTTCAATTGACCTAAAATTTTGAGGAATGTTTTTTGTAATGAGTAAGTAATAAACGTTTGTTGGGGAATTCTGTGTTTCTTGAAACTTTGTTGTTAAAAGGAATTTTTGTATGATCATACAAATTTTCTTAGCCCTATTTACAAATATTTCTGTAACTTTTCATAAAAATCGAAAGCTTGTATTTTAAGTGCTTTGACTTCCGAAAGAATTGAACAAATCCATCCATGAAAATCAAAAATTAATGCTTTGAATTGTAGCTTTGGAAAGGTCATTCGGGCGCTCACATTAAAAACATCATGAAAAATTGACAGTCCAAGTTTTTTAAAAAAAATCTTGGTCTATTACGTAAGATAGCAGTTCACTAAGCTTTAATTTGATACACGGTTTTAAGTTTCTACAGGTTAACTCAAACACACTGCATCACTTGCATGTGAGACACCCCTGAAGGTATCTGGTAACCTTAAATTCTTTGCAGATATACTCAAAAACCTTAAAAAGCTATACATACATGCATGCAGCTAACTGAAACTATGGATGAAGCTGGTCTGATTTTATGTTATAATGATTAAAATGACACTCTTTTCACTTTTATTTGCAGGTGCCCTTGTTAGGTACTATGAAACAAAAAGGAAGCTTTATCTACAGTCACTTCCTGAAAACCAGCAAAAAACAAAGCAGACAAAAACAAAACAGGACAACAAAGTTTGTTCAAGAAGAAAAAAGGTATGTTGACTTGAACTTCTTCAATATTTTTTTCTGTCACTGTATGTGTAAAAAGCATCAACCAATAATAGTTCTGTCAAGTGACAAATTACACTTGATAGTAGTGTCTACTTTCAAATGACCAAGTGGATATCACCCATAAGCCTCTATTGCATCTCTTTTTGACAAAAAAAAATTAATTGTAGGCTAAACTGTAATAATTAAACAGCTTTAAGTTGCTGTTTTAGTTGCAGCCTAGTTGGGCAAAAACACAGTAGCTGTGACAATTAATATTGTTTCCTTTGTCAAAACTTAAGTGTCATATTTTTTAATGTAACCAGGATCATTTTTTTAGTTTATAGATTTTTTAATAGTTTTATGCCACCAGGCAATAGCTTATTATGCAATTGAGTCTAAATATATATATCATTATAAAGTGTCTCCAAGTAGTGTGTAAACACTAGAAAGAATTGGCATTTTAAGAAAGTTACTCACTTACTCACTCAGCAAAATATTTCACCCTAATAAATTCATTTTAGACATTTTTTCTGCAATTATTCCTGGAATTAAGACTTTTGGATAAAACCAAATCCTAGTACATGGCACACATGGAGCCTGATATTTTAATGTGAACTTTAAAATCTCTGTCAGCTTTTCAGTGCACGGGTTAAAGTGGCAAGGGGCCAAGAGAAGGAGTTGATGCAAGAACTCAGCTATGACTTTGTGAGTGACGAGGAAGATGGACCAGAGGGAAACTGGATCATAAGGTCACCAAGATGGAGGTCGCCAAGGGCCAGTGAATTGACAGATAGCCGTCTACAAAGAAGAATAGATCAGACAAGAGAAGATCTAGAAGTGCAGCCACGTGTGCCAAGAGTTGAGGGACCTCTCTTAGACAAGCCCAGGCCCAAGGTTGATATACCAGTGGTAAATCCTGGGGAGGGGCCCAGGCCCCCCCCACCACCCCTATCTCAGGGTCTGGCTGACTGCCACCCCCCTCCCCCCATCTGAGGGTCTGGATCCACCACTTTATACCTTGGGCCTTAGAGGAAGAGGCAGCAAGAGGTTATAATGCTGAACCCAACTCAGAGCCGGAGGATCGAGGTGCAGACAGAAACTCCTGTGGCATATATCACCACCCAGGAGGAGAAGAAAAAGATACCATTCTTTAAATGATGACTCTGAAACTGTTTAACTCTTTGGGCCATTTTTTAAAAATCAGTTTATTCTTTAACATTCTGTGAATAGTATTGCTCGTGATAAATTTTTCCTCCTCCTTTTTCTTTCAAGGTTAGGGTTTCATTCCAAATTTTTTAATCGACTTTTTGAATGAATGTTTTCTACTGCAGCAGTATTGCTCACATATGAATAGCAATATCATTACTATATAAACATTGAAATACTATTGATTTTTTTTTTTATGTTGGAATGAAAAGGTTTATCATAAGTAAGTGCATATATCTATAAACTAAAGATGATTTGGTAAGACATGATTACTATTCAGCTTTCTTGAGACAATGTCATCTCTTTTTGCAATTATCCAGGAGGAAACTTTTAATCAGTGGCAAATAAAAAACCAGGACAAAATTTTAAATAGCATTTTTTTACAATTAGTTAAAACTAAGAGAGTTTTTAGTAATGATAATAATTTCAGTGTTCTTTTCCTTTACAAGAAACTAAATATTGCATCAGGCACTTCACATATCGTTAAGCTTAAACCGTTTAGTTAATGGCATCCCCGAATAAGAAGGCAACGTTTTCAATAATATCGAGATATTCAACTTACAAGTATTGTAAATACGTTGCATGCATCACTTCACATTTTTCGGGATTAAAGCGCAACTGCCACTTGTTAGCCCAATCGCTTAATCTATTCAGGTCAAGCTGTAAGGCTGGTATATCCTTATCAGGCTCATTAATCATGTGATAGATTTTAGTGTCATCAGCGAAGATTTTGACTGTTAGTTATGTTTGTCGAAATATCATTTATAGGGATAAATGATAAATAAGATTGGGCTGACTATTGTTCCTCGGCACATGCCTAAAATCACGGGTGACCAATGAGTGAGACTAGAGACATGAGGAAGATCACTAATGTAAATAATAAAAAGAAGGTTTGCCCAAGGTTTGCCTTCTATTTGTCAATAAATTTAATTTAATTTTTTAATTTCTACAGACTGTCTAAGATTGCTACATTAGCTTGTAATGGCTGGTTAAGATTGGATTCTGCTGGCACCTACTGGCGGGTGTAGTTGTTTGTGTTAAATGCATGAAATCTTGTCTCATATAAAACAAGTTAACAAGTATCTAAACTACTAGGTTCACCATTCATAAGAGCCACTGTGTCTGCAACTCGGATCAAAAGATCAGCAACTGCATCCTTATCTTCTTTTGCCCAAACTTCCTCAGCAAGGTACTTATCAACTTTTCCCTCTGCTTCTCTGGGTGCTAAAGATGCATCTGGCTCTACAGGCAAGTGTACAGTGAAGATGATTGCCACGTGTTTATAAGGTGCATTCTTTTCATCACAATATGAGTAAAACAACAGGGGTGATGGTGGTGGGAGGAGCTCAAGGTGATGAACAAGTGCTGCTCTGTGGCCTTTTTTAAAACTTCTTATTAGTAAATCATCCATCTTTTTTTTGGTCTCCTCACCAGGGTAATTCCTTTCTTCTCTTCCATCAATTGTAGCTAATATTCCCTTGTGTTTTGGATCTAATGCCTCTGCAAGCTTCTTGGCAAAACACTCCACAGTGCTATGAGCAGCTGGGGGTGCAGCTAGTAACAATACTAGTGGCTGAGGGGGACTTGCATTTCTGAGATGTGCCAAACCACGGTTCTTTATGATCCGCCAGAACCGGTCAGTTTGATTAGTGAAAGACGACTGAAGTTCCATGATCTTATTTGCAAAGATCTTAGGAAAGTCGAAAAGGTGAGGGGGAGAGTCAGGAGGGGAAGAGAACCCCTTATCATGAAGTAAGATAGCAACGATAATAATAAAAAAGGCAATGATGACGGGGATAACAGCCAACTTTGGATCCTTCTCCTTGTCACGATCCGATTCTCCATTTGCTTTGCCATCTTTGTCAGCCTCATCAGGTGATTTCTGTTGTTCAGACGCTGCTTTTGTTGATTGGCTCCTGGTGACACGTTGTTGTGGGTTCTCGGTTTGAGACAGATCCTTCTCATTTCCGCGGTTCGAGTCTCTATTTGCTTTGCCATCTTTGTCAGCCTCATCAGGTGATTTCTGTTGTTGAGACGCTGCTATTGTTGATTGGCTCCTGGTGACACGTTGTTGTGGGTTCTCGGTTTGAGACAGATCCTTCTCCTTTCCGCGGTTCGAGTCTCCATTTGCTTTGCCATCTTTGTCAGCCTCATCAGGTGATTTCTGTTGTTGAGACGCTGCTTTTGTTG
>JBBMOI010000003.1:43602500-43642500 GCA_038088405.1 Porites divaricata
CATTGAGAAAAATCTTATTGATTATTTCATCCCATTTTTACCTTTGGAGAGATCTCATGTTAAAATGTGCGCTAAAGTAGACTTGGAAAAAAAAGGATTTCCAGTTACTGAACAAGTCCTCAACAGCATTGCAGATGAGCTATTATACTTCCCAGAAGACTTAAAGGTCTTTTCACAGTCTGGTTGTAATAAGAAAGTATCGAGCAAAGTTGACTATATCATGCTTTAGATTAGACAATGGTGTGGGTTAATTATAGCGATAAATATTTTTTCTGAATATAGTAACCCAGGCGTTTTTAAAAGGCATTGAGCAATGGGTGTCTAACTAGGCTGAGAAAATTTTATGTTAATTTTTTCTAAAAGGAAGAATGCTCTGGTAGCCTGCAAATGCAGATCTGTTTCCAGTCGGCACTTCTCTCCAACTGAAAAGTAAACTGTAATGGTTGGAGAGAAGAGATGTCCTTAAATACATGTATGTCTACTTTGGATTATTCCAGAAAAAATCCACACCCCCGTGACAGAAGGCATGTTTTTTCGACCCTCCTTCCACCTGGAATTCCGAAACTGCATGAGCCCCCACTCCCCTCAGGATTTCCAAGTTCAAAGACCCCCTCTCCCTCCCCACCTATACGGATTTCCATGAAATTGTTAGATACTGCAATTTTAATTTACACTCAATGTATAGGATTCTTTTAGCCATTTAGATGATCTTTATTAAAGAAGCCTCAATTCTCCTTGATTTCTGTGTTTGTTGTGAAAGTTAAGATTATATTTTCACATAAAAGGCTTACACATTTTACAAATAAGCTCACATTTGAGAGAACTTTTCTTTTTTCCTAGACCAGCAAAATATACAGCAAGATATACTACAATACAGCTCAAAACTAACCGTGTACTCGTGTAACTGCTGGTATCCTGACCAGCGGGCTTGCCCCTTGTTTTGTTAGGAGCATGCGCACGGGGGCCTCGGCTTTGGCGAGCACGAGGCCACCGTGAAATTACCACAAGTTTCCACTAAGGTTTTCTTCTATTTTTTCAAGTGTTTGTAAGTTGTTTGTTTCAGTTTTCCTTTCTCGTGGTACGGTTTTTCTGATGGATGTTTGTGATATATTTGTGAGTTGATTTCGCCTCGTGTATGATTTAACGTTTGTTGTTTTGTTCATCGTCACGGCTATCATGTGCCGCCAGTCACAGTCACAACTCGAATAAAAGGTTCTCTTTTTTGTTGAAAAACAAGAATCGCCGAAAGGTGAATTTAACTGGGCTGCCAAGGGGCGATTTTTTCTGAGAGCCCGAGGGGAGGGGCGGCTGTACGCACTCATTGTACAAGAAAAATGAGTACAATCTAGTTTTCCAGAGCCGCTAACCCCCTCTCCCATGAGATTTTCCAGCATGCCTTTCGTCGTGGGGGTGTGGATTTTTTCTGGAATAACCTATTCACAGGCTAATCCACTGGATGCCTGGACACCTTTTTGGCTAAAACCTTCAATTATCTTGAACAGTAAATTAATGTCAAGCAAAGTGGACATTGCTAAGTCTAGTTTCAACAGAAGTTTCAAGATAAAGCTCTTCAAAGCACTTGCGGTAACAAATACCTCCCCTTCCCTTCTCCAAAAAACAAAATATGCTGAAGTCCAACTGGATATTTTCTGCTCTTGACTGAACAACATTGACCAGTGTGGGGTGGGGGGAGAAGGTCATTGCACAGTATCCATTGTCCCCAGTATGGGGGTTCTGTGGTGAAAGTGAAAAATTCTTATGACTTTCTGCTTTATCTTGTTGGAAAAGGAACTTAGGGCCTTGAATCTCAGCAACAGGATCAATGTAATTATTGTATTTCAGGTGTTACACTGAAGACACTGACAAATGCATTAACCAGGTTGCTCAGTAGAGGAGTTGTCAGTGAGCACGTAAGACTGTCAGGGGCACCCAACAGCAATTTTCAGAAAATATCTGTTCGGAAGACGATTTGAGATCTAGAATTTTCGGAACATTTGTTGTAAAATTTCTTGCTTGCCTGCCTCTCCTAGGATTTTCGAACATTTAAAAAATGGTATAATTACCCATTTTTAACGGATTTTTACCCTAAAAGAGGCCACCTAGAATTTTCGGGAGCCTTTTTCTGGCGAAAATTTTCGAAAAGGTAAGTTTTGATCCCTATAATTTTCGGAACACCAGACTTTCAGCTAGGAAATCCGAACAGATGAAAAGTTTTTAGGGGATAAAAATATGCCTATATCTACCATTTAAATACTAAAATACGTTCAACAATGCTATGTTAAGTGGTTTTGAACTATATCCTCGTTGGGTGCCCCTGGACTGTTTCTTAAGCTGAGGTAACTTTTGTATGCCACAAAACTAGGAAGATACCTGATCTATCTTTAAACGTAGTATAACGATTTTCTTTTTAAAGACATGAATGACACTTTTTGATTTTTTTTTTGTTTTTAGTGGAGCCCCATTGCTAAGATAAATAATAGGCCACTTGCACTAAGAGGTCACATGACCAATGCTTCCTTTAAACAATGACTTGGAATCCTGTTGATGACAAAAATTGACATAGTGTAGAAAAATTATCTTACTCCCGATATTTGATAGGAAACGAAATTAAGGGAGATATTTTATGGCACTTTGGTTTTTCAACAAGTTAGTATGATTTGTATTGGCTGCCATGTTGGAGGGCATATTGTTGCCCTCCAACAAGGCGGCCAAAACTACTTTTTGCTTGTTTCTTGTTAATCGTTTCATAGTTACGTTCAGGTGTGCTGTAAACGTTAACACATCATCTTTTCAACAATTTCCTTGAAGTTTAAGTGCAAACTCTCTTTTCAGAAAAAGGTAATTCATAGTTTTAAAAATCACATTTTGGTCACGTGACCAGCTACGAACTTACACATTTTAAGAAAATGGTGCGGGTTTGAAAAACTAAATCACTATTATTTTGTTTAAGATATGACCCACTAATCGTTTTTTGAAGGCAAAATCATATAACTTTCATTTTCATAAAAATGATGTCACATGACCTCTTAGTACAAATGGCCTATTATTGGCAACCTATGAAAGCAAGAAAATTTGGTTATGACGTAGCGTACGCCCACCTGTCCGTGCAGACTTCATGTAAGCCGATGCCAGATGTCAGGTTATTTTGGCGGGAAAGCGTATGGCCAACAATGGCCATCCGCTTCTTGTGAAGCAGAGACAACTAAAGAGTCAATAAAGACGAAAACGGAAAGTGGAAAATGTTTCTGTATCCGTGTTGTCTTAAGTATTAAGCTTAGATTAATCGCCGTGTCCACAAATTTGGAATATAGAGACAGGGAGAGACAGAGAAAAAGAGAAAGTAGGGCGACAGGCCAGCGAAGCTCAACGAGAAAAAAGAGCTAGAGCGAGAGAGAAAAAAAAGGAGATTTTTTGTTGAATGAACAACATGGAACTTCGGCGGTGAGAAAATGAGAAAAGATAGCGGCCACCAGTGTGAAAATGACCGACAGAGTGAAAAAACAAGAACATGTACGACATTTCCTCCATAAAACGTGTAACCAGGAAGTTTCTGGAAGTTTTACGTTGCAGCCGTGCAAAACAACGGCAAAGAAATGTACAAAAAAGTATGCTGCATGTGCAAAGTTGCTTTTTTGATAATTAGACCTATTGATGTTTTTTTCACTGTTCTTGTTATGTCTATATACCGAGCCAGGACTCGACGCAAAAGTCGACCATTTTTCACTTTCCCGCCATTAAGAGGAGGGTTTTCGTGGCAATCATGGAACTGAGGAAAGTTCGAGTTAGGGTTACGGTTAGGTGAGAGTTAGGGTTAGGGTTAGGGTTAGGAGTTGCCAACTTATGTTAGGAGTCGTTTTTGTTGCTTTGATTTTACTTTTGTTTATTAGATTCGGAAAGTCTTAACTGGAGTCCTGGCCTGCGTTCAGGCTCTAAGTCCAGGCTCGAGCCTTTGCTCGAGACCTGGTTCTAATCCTGGCTTTGATGTTAGTTTATGTCGTTTTCGTTGCCTTCGCGGCTTAGCATTACATAGCCTGCGAACAGCAGACGCATTTCCGGTCGTCGCTTCTCTCCCTCCGAAAAATAGCGTCTGCGAACCCGAGCGGCAAAACGATTTCCGTGACGTAAAACCTTTTGTTTTGATGTTGGCCAATCAGATCAAAGGATAGAATAGAATACAGCTCGAGCGACTCCTCGCGACGTCGCGTGCTGAAGTGTCTTGGATTTTGGTGAGGGTTACCAAATACGCTCTGGAACTTGAATTTCACTACCATAACAAGGTTTCCTGCGACGTTGAATGTTGACTTCTTTATGAAGCAACTGCTTCTTAAGCTATGTATGTGATGTGGGCCTTTGGTTTCGCTTTAGAAAATACGGTGGTACGTGACATAAACAAAACCTGGACAAAATAATCGCTACAGCGAAAGGAAAGTAAATAGTAACGACATCGCGCTCGGACTTATCTATTTCAATTTAACCAGCGCTGACAAAAGCTAGAGAATCAATTGTACAGACACATCCTTGACTGATTCAGAAATCTCTGACGATTGCTCGTAAGTAAATCAAGTATCGCCACAGCACAATGATCTGAAATATTATAAACCTGGGCCAGACCCAGCGTGAAATAAATAGTTACAGCAGTAAATTGATCATAGTCAAGATGACATTTTAGCTACGACGCATTCGACTCATCTTATAAAAAGCTATGGAAATTAAAACCTTGAAAAGAACACGTATTTAAAGAAATGTAAGAACAAATATAAAATGATTCCGATCTGATCAAAGTTCTGTCTTATCCAAGAAGCAACCACGCATGGGAAATCAATTACCAGTCACGTCCTAGGGCTTGCATGATCAAAAATAAAGGATATCTATAAAAAAAATATCTAAAGCGGCACACGACATACCATCGAAGAGTTTTCCAAAGCATACTTTCCTGCGAGGAACCAGATAGGGACAGAAGCAACAAACGGCATGATGCGTCTACTGTCATTAGAACATTTATCGGTTCCTTCTGTGAGTACCGGAGCACAGATTACGTAATACAAAAGAAACAAAAGACGGGAAACAAAACAACTCCAAATAAAGACTAATCCCTAGTGACCAAAAATACAAAGCTTTCCGGTACCTGCAGAAAGACCCCATTTATCGTTTCGAGTACAAAACAACTAGGTGTGCTAAATCATTGACTCCGTAGGTAAATAGACAACAATGTCCTCTAATCTTTTCTTCAATATGAATCCTCTTGATGCTTATTTCATCAATCAGTCCCACAATCCTGGCAAATTAACTTTTGTAAACGCTTCGTTCTGAGGATAAAGGGCGGCTATACAGAAGCTACGTCGTCCTTTCTATTTTGATTTGTAAACATATCCACCGCGCACGAACTTGCGAGAAGTCTCGCGAGTTACTTCTTTGATTTTAAGAGCTAAACCGTGATTGGCTAAAAAGGTTTACGTCACGGAAATCGTTTTGCCGCTCGGGTTCGCAGACGCTATTTTTCGGAGGGAGAAAAGCGACGACCGGAAATGCGTCTGCTGTTCGCAGGCTAAGCATTACACGATTTTATATTTTGTTTTAGCAAAATTGAAATAGCATGAGAGCTTTGCTTTTAGCCTTGGCTAAATCTATATACTAATTTAGCTTTTGGTGGGACAAAATGGAAAAAAAAAAACGAGAGCAGAAAATTGAAGGAAATGGGAAGGGGAGGAGGGGGAGTGGGCACTAAATTCATAGGCTTTCACACCGTGTTTGTAGTTGACACATTTATTTTGTACCCTGTAATTCCTTTCATTAATGTCACAGAAATAAGGACGCTCCGTTCTCCGGATACCTGCGGATGGCGGATGCGGATGGGAAAAAATTGTGAACAATAACAAAACCAAAAAAAAAATTTGGATATATAAATTGTGTCACTAAAACATTTGTTAACAAAACACGTGTATAACGCTGTTCGGACAACAACAACAAAAAAGGACTTAATTTCCTCAAATTAAAAGAAAATTAGAGAAAACAAACTAAACCAAAAAATAGGGTGAACTACCGAAAAAAAAAAATCGGCATGCTTAATTTGCTTCGCCTATTTCAAGCTCGCCTCCGCTAAATCGCCATGTTTCCTTACAAAGGAGCCTGATCTTCAAAAGGGCTTACAGTAGAAATCAACTTTCGCTCTGCCTTGACTCTGGTCGACTCAGTTCAGAGAGTGATTGTGAACTGCTGACAACTGCAGAAGCCCGTTTTTGAGATCAAAAGCTAAGCTACTGTTACACTAGTGGTCTTCTGTTACACAAATTTTCCTCTCGGTTTTGTGTGAATCGGTCTTGTTTAATGAGGGTTTTTGTACAATTCATTTTCAAGCAATATGCCGCACTCTCAACAGAGTCATTTTTCCGGCCTTCGTTCCCTTTTTTCAATTTTTTACTAAAAGCTTCCATCATCATATAAAAAATGCTGATCTGGTGAAAAATAGCTAAAAAAATTATAAAGTCTTCTTAAGAAGCAGCTTGGTTTTTTTCTGATTTGTAATAATTAAACATCTTTCCATTTAGAAAAAAAGTATGTTTGGTTGCTGCTTCACAGATAGACGGGAGCGGGCCAAATAATTCGAATATTATATAAATTATTTTCGATTCCGAATTCTGCCCTTCACGCTTTTAAAAACGAGTTTTAAGTTGCTCGATACAGACGTTCTAAAAACTCACTGAGGATATGTTTTAGAAACTATTTTGCTAGCAGAAAAGTTAGAAACAAAAACAAATGAAACAGAAAGTAGCCTTTCAGTTCATTAATGCGTTTCCAAGTGACACTCTTTTGCGGGAATTTAATTTTGCACATTAGGTAATTTTTTTTACACCTTTTCGGGAAGCAACTTTTGCGATTGATCAAGTCTGTATTTTTCTTTTCAACCTGCAGTACATTTTGCAATTTTAAAAATTCGAACTCATTATTCGTGCACTTATAAATTCCCAAAGGGTAGAACTTGTAAAAAATAAATCCACATTGATAGGCGGAGTTGATTGGCATCGGCCAAATCGGAAAGTTACGATATAACATTTGGCCTTTTTTCTGGTTGATGCTGCAATTTCTTCTGTCTTGAGCCACTCAAACAAATAAGTCTTGATTTGATTACCCTGAAAATATTCTCTCTGTAAGTTGAGTACACTATATCCATTGAGAGCAAAGAAATCAGAACTCCAGGTCAGAACGATTTTATATTAAAAATTGTTTGTCGTTTGTTTTGTAAGTTCTAACACCCATGCCTCCCCCTCTTAGTGTGATAACCGTGAAATTCCGAATAAAGTATTATGTTTAAAAAAATAGCGATCACTCCCGAAAGTAAAGAAAGACTACTTCGTGAATTACACCGCTTTAGGATGCTGGTCAAGTAATATTGTGCAATCTGACCCGTGATTGCATGGACCACTCGCTCCTTATTGGATAAAGGAAAGAATATTAAACGGGGCCAGTGCAAAATAAGCGAACCTTTGCTAGCTGATTTTTTGAGCTGTTTACCTTGCCAGCAAGTCTTAGGCTAAACACTCAAAGGGGAAGTGCACCAAGTATGCGTGCATTTAAGAAGGAGGAACGGAGCGTCCTTATTTCTGTGACATTAATGAAAGGAATTACAGGGTACAAAATAACTATTGGCATCACGTTCTGTATGTAAGTGAAGGGTCCAACCATGTGACAGCGTCTTGAAAGAAAGATTTCTTTCCTTGATTGTTTGTTTATTTATTTTTTTATCTTTTGCCATCCGCATTTCTCGTTTTTTCCTCTTACTGTTTTTGTTATCCGCTTTGTTTTTCCATCCGAATTTTTCTATCCGCATTTTCCCATCCGCAGGTATCCGGTCTGCGTTTAACAGACACCCCTAGTATGTGCAAATGGTGTTGCCATTATTCGTTACTTAAGGTTACCAGATACTTTCAGCATGGGCCCGCGGGTGACTCATATGCAAGTGAGGTAGGGTGTTCAGGTTAAACTGCAGATACCTTAGTAAACCATATATCAATAATTTAAAGCTTATCGAACTGGCTTTCTTTAAAAAGCAACACTGTCCATTTTTTTTCTGTTTTTTTTTTCTTAAGTTGCATGATCATACAAATATAGATACCCTTTCGGCTAAAAGTCGAATGAATTTGTTCACTTGACCTAAAATTTTGAGGAATGTTTTTTGTAATGAGTAAGCAACAAACGTTTGTTGGGGAATTCTGTGTTTCTTGAAACTTTGTTGTTAAAAGGAATTTTTGTATGATCATACAAATTTTCTTAGCCCTATTTACAAATATTTCTGTAACTTTTCATAAAAATCGAAAAGCTTGTAAGTGCTTTGACTTCCGAAAGAATTGAACAAATCCATCAATGAAAATCAAAAATTAATGCTTTGAATTGTAGCTTTGGAAAGGTCATTCGGGCACTCACATTAAAAACATCATGAAAAGTTGACAGTCCAAGTTTTTTAAAAAAATCTTGGTCTATTACATAAGATAGCAGTTCACTAAGCTTTAATTTGATACAGGGTTTTAAGTTTCTACAGGTTAACTCAAACACACTGCATCACTTGCATGTGAGACACCCCTGAAGGTATCTGGTAACCTTAAGTTCTTTGCAGATACTCAAAAACCTTAAAAAGCTATACATACATGCATGCAGCTAACTGAAACTATGGATGAAGCTGGTCTGATTTTATGTTATAATGATTAAAATGACACTCTTTTCACTTTTATTTGCAGGTGCCCTTGTTAGGTACTATGAAACAAAAAGGAAGCTTTATCTACAGTCACTTCCTGAAAACCAGCAAAAAACAAAGCAGACAAAAACAAAACAGGACAACAAAGTTCGTTCAAGAAGAAAAAGGGTATGTTGACTTGAACTTCTTCAATATTTTTTTCTGTCACTGTATGTGTAAAAAGCATCAACCAATAATAGTTCTGTCAAGTGACAAATTACACTTGATAGTAGTGTCTACTTTCAAATGACCAAGTGGATATCACCCATAAGCCTCTATTGCATCTCTTTTTGACAAAAAAAAATTAATTGTAGGCTAAACTGTAATAATTAAACAGCTTTAAGTTGCTGTTTTAGTTGCAGCCTAGTTGGGCAAAAACACAGTAGCTGTGACAACTAATATTGTTTCCTTTGTCAAAACTTAAGTGTCATATTTTTTAATGTAAGCGGGATCATTTTTTTAGTTTATAGATTTTTTAATAGTTTTATGCCACCAGGCAATAGCTTATTATGCAATTGAGTCTAAATATATATATTATTATAAAGTGTCTCCAAGTAGTGTGTAAACACTAGAAAGAATTGGCATTTTAAGAAAGTTACTCACTTACTCACTCAGCAAAATTTTTCACCCTAATAAATTCATTTTAGACATTTTTTCTGCAATTATTCCTGGAATTAAGACTTTTGGATAAAACCAAATCCTAGTACATGGCACATGGAGCCTGATATTTTAATGTGAACTTTAAAATCTCTGTCAGCTTTTCAGTGCACGGGTTAAAGTGGCAAGGGGCCAAGAGAAGGAGTTGATGCAAGAACTCAGCTATGACTTTGTGCGTGACAAGGAAGATGGACCAGAGGGAAACTGGATCATAAGGTCACCAAGATGGAGGTCGCCAAGGGCCAGTGAATTGACAGATAGCCGTCTACAAAGAAGAATAGATCAGACAAGAGAAGAAGTGCAGCCACGTGTGCCAAGAGTTGAGGGACCTCTCTCAGACAAGCCCAGGCCCAAGGTTGATATACCAGTGGTGAATCCAGGGGAGGGGCCAAGGCTCCCCTTATTTTTCGACTTAAATGAGGCCCAAAGGGCCAAAAAAAATTGTTTTGGGAGACCAGGCCCCACCCCTATCTCAGGGTCTGGATGACTGCCACCCCTCTCCCCCCCCCTCCCCCCATCTGAGGGTCTGGATCCACCACTGTATACCTTGGGCCTTAGGGGAAGAGGCAGCAAGAGGTTATAATGCTGTACCCAACTCAGAGCCGGAGGATCGAGGTGCAGACAGAAACTCCTGTGGCATATATCACCACCCAGGAGGAGAAGAAAAAGATACCATTCTTTAAATGATGACTCTGAAACTGTTTAACTCTTTGGGCCATTTTTTAAAAATCAGTTTATTCTTTAACATTCTGTGAATAGTATTGCTCGTGATAAATTATTTCTCCTCCTTTTTCTTTCAAGGTTAGGGTTTCATTCCAAATTTTTTAATCGACTTTTTGAATGAATTTTTTCTACTGCAGCAGTATTGCTCACATATGAATAGCAATATCATTACTATATAAACATTGAAATAATATTGATTTTTTTATGTTGGAATGAAAAGGTCTATCATAAGTAAGTGCATATATCTATAAACTAAAGATGATTTGGTAAGACATGATTACTATTCAGCTTTCTTGAGACAATGTCATCTCTTTTTGCAATTATCCAGGAGGAAACTTTTAATCAGTGGCAAATAAAAAACCAGGACAACATTTTAAATAGCATTTTTTACAATTAGTTAAAAGAAAATAAATATTGCATGAGGCACTTCACATATCGTTAAGCTTAAACCGTTTAGTTAATGGAATCCCTGAATGAGAAGGCAACGTTTTCAATAATATCAAGATATTCAACTTACAAGTATTGTAAATACGTTGCACGCATCACTTCACATTTTTCGGGATTAAAGCACAACTGCCACTTGTTAGCCCAATCGCTTAATCTATTCAGGTCAAGCTGTAAGGCTGGTATATCCTTATCAGGCTCATTAATCGTGTGATAGATTTTAGTGTCATCAGCGAAGATTTTGACTGTTAGTTATGTTTGTCGAAATATCATTTATAGGGATAAATGATAAATAAGATTGGGCTGACTATTGTTC
This sequence comes from Porites divaricata, assembly GCA_038088405.1. Lineage (NCBI taxonomy): Eukaryota > Metazoa > Cnidaria > Anthozoa > Scleractinia > Poritidae > Porites > Porites divaricata. The sequence goes on from JBBMOI010000003.1 coordinate 43,613,366, forward strand.
CTCGGCGCATGCCTAAAATCATGGGTGACCAATGAGTGAGACTAGAGACATGAGGAAGATCACTAATGTAAATAATAAAAAGAAGGTTTGCCCAAGGTTTGCCTTCTATTTGTCAATAAATTTAATTTAATTTTTTAATTTCTACTGACTGTCTAAGATTGCTACATTAGCTTGTAATGGCTGGTTAAGATTGGATTCTGCTGGCACCTACTGGCGGGTGTAGTTGTTGTGTTAAATGCATGAAATCTTGTCTCATATAAAACAAGTTAACAAGTATCTAAACTACTAGGTTCACCATTCATAAGAGCCACTGTGTCTGCAACTCGGATCAAAAGATCAGCGACTGCATCCTTATCTTCTTTTGCCCAAACTTCCTCAGCAAGGTACTTCTCAACTGTTCCCTCTGCTTCTCTGGGTGCTAAAGATGCATCTGGCTCTACAGGCAAGTGTACAGTGAAGATGATTGCCACGTGTTTATAAGGTGCATTCTTTTCATCACAATATGAGTAAAACAACAGGGGTGATGGTGGTGGGAGGAGCTCAAGTTGATGAATAAGTGCTGCTCTGTGGCCTTTTTTAAACCTTCTTTTTAGTAAATCATCCATCTTTTTCTTGGTCTCCTCACCAGGGTAATTCCTTTCTTCTCTTCCATCAATTGTAGCTAACATTCTCTTGTGTTTTGGATCTAATGCCTCTGCAAGCTTCCTCGCAAAACACTCCACAGTGCTATGAACAGCTGGGGGTGCTGCTAGTAACAATACTAGTGGCTGAGGAGGGCTTGCATTTCTGAGATGTGCCAAACCACGGTTCTTTATGATCCGCCAGAACCGGTCAGTTTGATTAGTGAAAGACGACTGAAGTTCCATGATCTTATTTGCAAAGATCTTAGGAAAGTCGAAAAGGTGAGGGGGAGAGTCAGGAGGGGAAGAGAACCCCTTATCATGAAGTAAGATAGCAACGATAATAATAAAAAAGGCAACGATGACGGGGATAACAGCCAACTTTGGATCCTTCTCCTTGTCACGATCCGATTCTCCATTTGCTTTGCCATCTTTGTCAGCCTCATCAGGTGATTTCTGTTGTTGAGACGCTGCTTTTGTTGATTGGCTCCTGGTGACACGTTGTTGTGGGTTCTCGGTTTGAGACAGATCCTTCTCCTTTCCGCGGTTCGAGTCTCCATTTGCTTTGCCATCTTTGTCAGCCTCATCAGGTGATTTCTTTTGTTGAGACGCTGCTTTTCTTGATTGGGTCCTGGTGACACGTTGTTGTGGGTTCTCGGTTTGAGATAGATCCTTCTCCTTTCCGCGGTTCGAGTCTCCATTTGCTACGTCATTTTCTTTACCAGAAAGCTCATCACCATTCTTTTTTACAGGATCATTTTCCTTTCCCGTATTTCCATCTATTGCTGCAGAAGGTACCCCTGCAGCTTCCTCATCGTTTTTACCATCAGAATTGTTTTTCTCAGTCTTTCCCTTGGCCATTTGGTCGTTCAATATACTAGCTTTCGACGTTTTTGAAAATCAGTTAATCTACCTTGCATTCATCAAACGTTTTCTTGGAAAAGCTAATATACCACGCTTCTAACACAGTTACGCGCGTTTTCCGGGAAACATCTGCTTGGTAGCAACTCGGGAAGCAGCATTTTCTAACGATTCATTTCATTGGTCAAATAAATTATCCAACCAATAGAAAAGACTGTTATAAAGTGCCAGAAGAAATTTGCAAAGAAACCTTCCGCATCTTCAATATGGGGAACATTTCAATGTTTTTGTTTTTTATCTTGTTGTGTTTTACTCCAGTTCAAAAGGCATTCATCATCGAAAGCTGCGTCGGGACTGCTGTGTTTGGATCTTTGGCTTATGTGGCGCCAAAAGTTTGGTGTCGTTTTAATGAATGTTGCACAGATAGATGGATCTCGGCGAACATCACAGGTCTGCAATCAACTTTACGTCGGCGCGTGTTTGGACAGCATTTAGTCACCGAGACAGTGCTTAAGGCAATAGTTGGACATCTGAATAATAAATCACCGAACAAAGCCTTGGCGCTCTCTTTTAACGGCTGGACCGGATCAGGGAAAAACTTTGTTAGCAAGATCATTGCAGAGCATATTTTTAGGGAGGGGATGGATAGTAAATTTGTCCATCAAATCATTGCCACCCATGACTTCCCACACCGGTCGCAATTGGAACGTTATAAGCGATATCTGCGTAGTTTGGTTTCTAGTTCAGTGTCACAGTGCTCAAGGTCATTGTTCATTTTTGATGAAATGGATAAAATGCCGATTGGTCTCATAGATGTACTAAAGCCCTACTTAGACCACTACCCTGATGTTGGCAAAGTTGACTTCCGAAGTAGTATTTTTATATTTTTGAGCAATACGGGAGGACATCTGATAAATGACGCAGTCCTCCGACACTGGAAAGAGGGAAAGAAGAGAGAAGACATAAGTATTAAAGAGATGGACAAGGTTGTTAACCTTGGCGAGTTTAATACTAAAGGCGGTTTCTGGCATTCATCACTCATTGAGAAAAATCTTATAGATTATTTCATCCCATTTTTACCTTTGGAGAGATCTCATGTTAAAATGTGCGCTAAAGTAGACTTGGAAAAAAAAGGACATCCAGTTACTGAACAAGTCCTTAACAGCATTGCAGATGAGCTATTATACTTCCCAGAAGACTTAAAGGTCTTTTCACAGTCTGGTTGTAAGAAAGTATCGAGCAAAGTTGACTATATCATGCTTTAGATTAGACAGGGGTGTGGGTTAATTATAGTGATAAATAATTTTTCTGAATACAGTTCAACCCAAGCTTTTTTAAAAGACATAGAACAATGGGTGTCTAACTAGGCTAAGAAAATTTTCTGTTAATTTTTCCTAAAAGGAAGTGTCCTCTGGTAGCCTGTGAATGCAGACCTATTTCCTCCACCTCACTAGATTTTCTCTTTGCGGGGAACATTAAACATTAAGTTTTGTAATATATTACATGTTTATTAATAGAGTTTGTTGGTTGTCGTCACTTCTCTCCATCCAAAAAGTGAACAGTAAAGGGTGGAGCGAAGCGATGACCAGAAAATACATGTACGTCTGTATACATAGGCTAATCCACTGGGTTTTTGAACACCTTTTTTGGCTAAAACCTTTGATCTTGAACAACAATTTTCAAGGAAAGTGGACATCACTAAGTCTAATTTCAAGATAAAGCTCCTCAAAGCACTGGTGGTTGAAAATACCTCCCCCAAAAAACAAAATATGCAGAAGTCCAAGTGGACATTTTCTGCTCTTGTATGACTGAACAACACTGACTAGGGTGGGGTGGATCCATAATCCCCCGTATGGGGGTTCTGTGATTGAAGTGCAAAATTCTTATGACTTTTTGCTTTACCTTGTTGGAAAAGGAACTCAGAGCCTCAAATCTCAGCAACAGGATTGATGAAGTTTTATTTCAGGTGTAAACACTGAGACACTGACAAATGCTTGAGACAGGCTGCTTCGTAGAGGAGTTTTCAGTGAGCACATAAGACTGTTTCTTAAGCTGAGGTAAAATTTGTATGCCAAAAAACTAGGAAGATACCTCTAGCTGTCTGATTTATTTTAAAACGTAGTATATTGGTTTTCTGTACAGTGAAGAAGGGTTGTACATCCAAAAGATTCTCAGTAAAGACATATATGATTTTTTTTGTTTTTAATTTAGCTTTTGTTCAGTGACAAAATGGAAACATAAATGAGAGCAGAAAATCAAAGAAAATTTGAAATGTGCAGTCTATGTAGGGAAGTGATGTGGTGAATTTATGAGCTTTCAGACCTAATGGGCTGGATTCAGATGAAGCACAGACTATTGTTTCTAAAACAGGGCTTAAAACTTTATCTTGACCAGTCAACCTCCTCCACTTTTTAATAACAGTATCTTTTACTCTCAGAGGCCATTTAGCCTTTCAAGATAAGGTTTGTTTTTACTCTCAAAGAATCCACCTTAGGGGCTGACCATTTGACATTTGAGGCGGGGGTATGGGTGATATGGTTTGGGTAAGATTTTTTTTCCAAACCTCTAGCCTGCGAACCACTACCCCACGAGCAGAGGTTTCTCTCTTGCATGGCTTTTAGCGTTTACGAAGTCATTCGCGTGTCTTGTCTGTCGTGTAGTTGGTTTGTTTACGCCCCGTGAGAAACCTCTGCGGTAACCTGCCCGTGATTTCCATTGAGCATGCGCTAGCCGTTTCCATAGAGAAAATGACGTGAATCTCATGTGGGAATAACATGATGCCATGCGCGCTATTTTTTCGTGAGAAAAAAATCCAGCATCAATTTGCATTTGAAATGAGTAGGTTTTCCTTGCGATTTTCGCCTTAAAAATTTACCAGAAGCTCTCCAGGAACACCAAATAAGGCTATAAACGCTCTAAATCAATTTTGTTTAGTCTGTGACTGTGATTTCAGGCAAAAAGCAGAAGTTGTGGTGTATTTCAACATCTGTTTTTGTCCTGGTTGGCAGACATGTGAAACCGAAAGAATCACATCGCATTTGCAGAAAATGCAAACAGAAATGGAAGGTGCTATTAAGAAGGTAGAAGCAGCCGACAGAGTTTTCAACTGATATGGAGTTAAGGACTCGATCGTAAAAACGTTAAACTCTTTTAAAGCCTTCTGAACCGCTTCGTCGAAACTTTTGCGAGAGAAGGTCATCTTCTGCTTCTTGTATATCATCACGGGCTCAGTTTTGTAAAGCAAATCACCCTGAAATTTATGCGCGTGAGTGGTTCAACTGGATAAAACCTGTTTTAAAACCAGCTATTCACATGTTTGGTAGCCTGCTCTTGCAGGCTACCAAACCTCTGGTGATAGAATTTTTTTCTTGACATACAATGGTGTAAAGTTGATTTTTTGCCAGCATATATACCCCATAAAATATTTTTTTTTAATGTTGAGTGTAAGAATTTTTTTGCCAGGTATTTCCTTGCAAGAATTTTTTCCCCTTGAAATCAGTTTGCAGGATATATATTTTTTAAAATCACCCATACCACCCCCTCAAAAGTCGACCCCTTTATAGTTGCATTGATGTTTAGGAAAGGCAAACACACACAACTTGTAACAGTCTACGCGTTCTTTTCAGGAAGCCATGCAAGTTCATTCAAGGGCAAGGTCTTTCAAGGCCACAAGCAATTTTAAGTTTAATAGGGAAGGGGTTGGGTTCACAAATTCAAGACGAGAGGGAAATAGACATGGAAAGCATCTAAAATGATAGACATATAGATTTTTTGGAATCCCAATGCTATTTCCTCTACCCTGAGTTGGTAATTTTTTTTCTACGAATGCCGAACAACAGCCGGGATCCTTTCCCCTTTCCCGCCAGTCATAAAAGGTCTGTTCACTTCGGGCGCTGTGGGCAGCGGTTGTGCGAGAAAGAATAACATCGCAACTCGTTATTTTTAGTGATAAGAAAAAAAATCAAGGAAAAACTATGCAGCTACCACATATATTTTACGGTGAGTTAACAATATGAAAAACTCAACATCACCGTGACTGTCTGTCTAAAATTGCTACATTGACCAAACCATAGGTTGTAATGGCTGGTGAAGATTGGATTCTGCCAGCACCCTAACTGGCGGATGTACCTACATGAGTTAAATGTACGAAATCTTGTCTCATATAAAACAACTTAACAAGTTGCTAAACTACTAGGTTCACCATTCATAAGAGCCACTGTGTCTGTAATTCGGCTCAAAAGAGCAGCAACAGCATCCTTGTCCTCCTTTGCCCAAACTATGTCAGCGAGGTACTTCTCAACTGTTCCCTCTGCTTCTTTGGGTTCTAAAGATGCATCTGGCTCTGAGGGCAAGTGTACAGTGAAGATGATTGCCACTTGTTTATGCGGTGCATTCTGATCATCACAATATGAGTAAAACAACAGGGGTGATGGTGGTGGGAGGAGCTCAAGGTGATGAACAAGTGCTGCCCTGTGGCCTTTTTTAAACCTTGTTGTTAGTAAATCATCCATCTTTTTTTGGGTCTCCTCACCAGGGTAGCTCCTTTCTTCTCTTCCATCAATTATAGCTACCATTCTCTTGTGTTTTGGATCTAATGCCTCTACAAGCTTCCTGGCAAAACGCTCCACAGTGCTATGCGCAGCTGGGGGTGCAGCTAGTAACAATACTAGTGGCTGAGGAGGACTAGCATTTCTGAGATGTGCCAAGCCACGGTTCTTTATGATCCGCCAGAACCGGTCAGTTTGATTAGTGAAAGAAGACTGAAGTTCCATGATCTTATTTGCAAAGATAAGGTCAGGACGGGAAGAGAACGGCTGAAGTAAGATAGCAACGATAATAATAAAAAAGGCAATGATGACGGGGATAACATCCGACTTTGGAAACTTCTCTTTTTTACGGTCCGATTCTCCATTTGCTAAGTCGCTTTCTGTACTTCTTTGCCATCTTTGTTCTTCTTTGCCATCTTTGTCAGCCTCATCAAGTGATTTCTTTTGTTGAGACGCTTGTTCAGTGATGCCAACTCTCCCTCTTTTGGCGGGAGACTTACGCCTTTTTGCCTCGGCTCCCGCTCTCCCGCTTGCAAGCATTTTTTTTGGGATCACTTCCTTGGGAGCTTGGAAACTAACCTTAGAATAGTAACCAAGCCTTCCCAATTAGTTTCCAATCCTTTCTGACCATTTGTATGCAATTTTCCGTCAAGTTTCGCTGTCAGAGGTTTTATTGCAGCTGGAAACGTTTACATGTAATACCGGAAGGTAAGTCGCAGTCAGTGTTTTAATATTTGAAGTTGTAAATCTTCTCTTTTTGCTTGATAAATTTACAATGTGCGTTGTCCAACCCCTTTTAAGTGTGAAATAAGCTTAAAATATAATAATAAACTTCTGAGTTCTACGAAATTAGACTTTAGTTGTTTTTTCTGCTATTGTATAACGTTGATCCTGACAAACTAAGACAAGCTATTTTCAATCACTGTTGAAAAATTATCGGCATCTGTATAGATTGGAGTTCAAATTTAATTTGAGGTGATATACACGACCCCACAACCTTTAAGAGCTTTAAAAACTATAATAACAACATCATTAACTTTATTATATTGAACAGATATAATTACATCATATTATTAACCCCCCCCCCCCCCCCCCCCAAAAAAAAAGAAAAAAAAACTATCGTGCTTAATTAAAGATTATGTATATGTTGTGGTTCAATTTCATCCTTGGTTTAAATGTCATGTCCCTTTGTTTTAAAACTCATTATCATATATTACCATACCTCAAAACAAAGGGGAATAAAATTGAAACCAAGAATAACATTGAACCACAGCATATATAACCCTAACCCTAGGAAATGCAATGACAGGAGTTAAAATGGCTTGCTAAACACACTTTTTGTATCTGTTACTAAGGTTAAGCTTTTTCCAGAGTTCTATGTTGAATACTCAGGAACCAGGGAGCTTTGGGGCTGGGTGGAGAGTAGAGCCCCCACCAACAACTTCGCCAGGATTTTTTTTTTATCAATATTGAATTTATAAAAGTACTTATAATATTTGTGCTATAAAGCAAACACAATTTATTCTGTTAAATGTACGTTTTTTGTGCAGAAAACTAACTGAATGGTGATAACAATTTGATAAAATCTCAGAACTGTTAGAAATAAATGTGTTTTTGGTGATGTCAGAATCTCAAAAATGTCAAAACTTTCCAGTAGTGGCATGGGGGGGGAGGAGGGGAAGAGCTTGCACCTCTAACACTAATTTGGCTTGTACTCACACAAGCTAACACGAGCAATCCAAAACATGCTCACTGGTCCCTGATAACTATAGTCTAACCTCAAAACAGATCTGACATCAGTAATCCAACATGATATTAGTGATTTTTCACTCTTGTGAAATGAACCTATATGGAGTCTTTCATCTGCTTATATGGATATTATTGTAATTGTTTCAATAATCAAAGTTAACTGCAAGGGGAAATAGTTCTACACATGCCCGTATTAATGCTAAGCCATTTCTATGTTTTTTGCCTCCTTCAACACAGTGGATTCAGAACTTCTTTCAGAGATTGCTCTATCTTTTAGGACCAGCATTAGGTACGTTTTTCTTGATGTTATGGGCAAGATTTCTCTTTCTTTTTTGACTGTTGAATGTTTTTCTAACTTTCATGTTGGCATCTTTGCTACTGTTTGATAACAAGGGACGACGACCACTTGGTTGTGCACTTGTAGATTTTATGCCAGATTTCCTTCTGGAAATAGCTGTTGGTTGTACTTTAATTCTGGAGTTGTTATGCAAGACTGGCAAATAATTTCCACCCCGATCTTTTCCAAACTGTGCATAGGCAGTAGCAAGTGAAGCAACTGGTGCTTGTCCCCTACACTTTGAAATGATTCTCCTATACAAAGTCAGGTATTTATAATAGCAGAGCCTGAAGTTAGTATCGCTTGTTCTAAGCTTGTACTCAATATCTTGGGAGACTTGTTGGTGAAGCTTAATAATTTGGTCAACTGATAACTCAGCATCTGGGAAATTGGCATCTGTTTGTGAACTGATGCAGTTGTCATTGGTTTCTGTGCTAATACTTTCTTGTGAGTCAGCAGGCATTGAAGGTAATATTACTTGCTGTTCATCATGATCCTTGTCTTGGTCTTTGTAGAAGTGAGGACTGCTTTCAATTTCTTTTTGGTGAAGGCTTACAAACTGGGTGACACTGAAATTGTTGTTATTCCCAACAGCAAGAATAGCAAGGTTGAATCTCTCCTTTGCTGTTTGAGGAACAAAGTTTATGTTGCTTATTCCAAATTTCAATGCCACAGCTGCTTGGTGGGGGCAGGCATTTCCACTTGTTCCCTCTGGGCATGTACAGTTTCCTATTGTACAGTCAACAGTGTATATGATGTTGTCATCCTCCCTGCTGGGCACATGGAATTTGCTTGGGTTTTTTTCATCTATGGTTATTGTGCTTTGACTAACAGAGCTAGCTGATCTCCCAAAACAACGTGATGCAAGGTATAGATTTTGTGGTTTACCAAAAGCCAAGGAAAGAAGTTTTCTTTGAAAGTACATTTCTAAGTCTTCTGTGATAAATTTAAATAACTCAATAAGGTTGTAAGCTCTCATTCTTCTTAAAACTACACATTTAAAAACAAAGATCATAGACTCTGTGTAGTTGTCTGTGTTATTGCCTCGTGTTCTCAGATTTCCTCTGTAAGAAAGTGCCCATTCCTTCCTTCTATCTATGGCCTTGTTTAAATATTCTTTGTATAGGGAATATTTCTGTAATACTGTGTCTGATGGAAAAAGCTGCACAATCTCTTCAAATTCTTGTTGGGTTTTGGCAAACACAAGGTCCTGCATTATGGACATCAGGTGTTGTCTGTCATCCTTTAAAATGGAGTGCTTGGAGTCCAGTAGCCATCTCCATGTTGCTTGCAAAAAGTGAAAAATGCACAGCAGGAGTGTTGCCTGTTGCCAGTGGGCTCTTAGAGCTTGTCTCTGGCCCGTGTCATCATCTGTCATGAAAATGTCAGGTCCTTTTTGGGGACCTTTGCCACCGAAAGCATGACTTGGCAGAATGCATTTCAATTTTTCCAGGCAATTTTCAAGACATGGCTGTGATTGGCTTGATGTTACCCAGACTCCAAGAGGTAAAGCTCCACACGGATGATGAGTGCACATAAAGAAAACAGGGTTGTTGTATCGATCAAGGCTCCCTGATGAGTCCATAAAGGCCATCTCACCAGCTTGCCTAGTTTCATGTACACGTGACATCAAAGGGGTGCATATGGATAAGATGAGATCTTGTTTATCTGGACCATTTCCGTTAACCCTTTGCAAGTAACACTTGCCTCCCTTATCTGCATTGTTCTTGTTGTAGTCATCAACAATTTCTTCCAGGCGATCAAACATTGCAGATCCATTGGATGGACCCTTCTTTTCAACCAGCCATTTCTCATGTAACTTGTTAACGTCTCTCAGAGAAGGGCACATTCTCCGATTAGCCAGTAGCATGAGAGTTACTGGATCCTTCATCAACAGGGTTTCATGATGATGAAATGCTTCTGAGGCACTCATACCCTCTTCAAAATAAGCAAAAAATGTTTCTTTGGTTGCTGGCAAAATAGGGCAAAATGAAGTTAAATGAAAGCAATCCACACTGTGATTGTGGTTCCACCAAAGCTCTATTTCACACAGAAATGGCAAACCGGAATGTTTCTTTCTGTTTATTTTAATGGACATTTTGCTTTCACAATCTGTTTTCTTTTCCCTTGCTTTTGATAGCAAGTGGAACTTGCATCCTTCCTTGTCACTGTTGTCTTTGTGTGTCCTGTGCCTCTTTTCTTTTCTTCTCAGTGCAGCCTCCTTTGCTGCCACTTGCTTTTTTGTTAATTTCTTGCGTTTACACTGACAAATGTACCATCGTGCATAAATGACTTTTACCCCCTTTCGTTTGTAACCAGCCTGTGCATTGTATTTAATATTTGAAGATGTTGTAAATTGCTGCAGCCACTGGTCGACATCATCCTTGGTTGTGATGTTACTTACAGACAATTTTACATAGAAGTTTTCTTGAGGTGCACCTGTAAAGTTTTGTGATGGCATTTCTCTGAATTCATGGCAGCTGTATTGATAACCAGTTGGCAATAATTTTTGAACAGACTGTGGAATATGATGGCTTCTACTAGAATCAACTTGATCTGCATCTTTGGCATATGTGTGGTCATCTGTGTGGCTTGCTGTTGTATTACAGGGTGTAATATGGGAATTTGACTCAGGATCTTTTTTGGGTCGTTTTTTAGGACTTTCAAAGTCAGAATCCGAATCTGATGGGCAATGCCTCTTTTGTGCCTTTCCTTTCAGACTTGTGCAAGAGGAATTGGTGTCTATTACACTGTCTTTGGAGAGACCATAACATTCCACCGAATGATGATGTGGTTCTGTGGACATGTTGCAAAGGGGCCCACCATTGGCGATATCCAAGATCAAGGAATATCTGAAGTCATTAATTTGCTTCTGTGAAAAGTCCAGTGGCCGTCCCTCTGCAATATGTTGTGCCCATTTCACAACAAAGACACCACAGTCAACTGAATTGGATTGTTGTTCAATTTCAGTAGATGGAATTACATAATACTGCCATTCTTTCCAATCAATTACTTTGCTTTGGCTGACAAACACACACTCTAAAAAATTAGTGAACCTTGTGAATGCAGTTAAGGCACCAACACCATTATACAAAGAGTCAAGGTAAACCATTCTCTTCTGTTTCATCTCAATAACAACAAGGCACCAGTGATCCCCATGCAGTGCAGGGCACAGGATTATGTCTGATGTTGGAAGATTCTGATACAGTAAGTCATATTTACGCTTCAAAAAGGTATTCATTGAGAAGTGTGTCATGTTGTTGTAGACATCAGAGTTGACAGTGGAAACATTGTCTTTACTGGCTTGAGAGTAATTTTCTATCAGCAAAAAAAGATAGTCCATTACAAAATTGGACAGTTTTCCTTCACTGATCTTGTGTTTAGCTGAAAGTAGCTTTTCAACATCAGTTGGCTCCCATGCTTTAACTCTAGGATGCCCTACAATTTCAACCCCAGCTATGGCAATCTCTTCTGCTTTTCTGATAGATGCTGTGTCCAAAGTGGAATATTTCCAGGATACACTTCCAGTAGCAGTCTTGAAAATTCCAGGTTTTCCAGCTTTTGATGTGTAGTAACCAGGGGGGATAGAAGACTTGATAGGAAACATATTTCCTTTTTGGGTCTTAAGGGGCACTTGGGGTTGACAATTTTTTTTAACCTTTAAATTGGTCAACATTGCGGAAACGTGTCTAACCTCTTGCACGTCTTCAACGTCATCTTTCTCATAGAAAAGGAGGTATGCTTCTTGGCTTGTGGCTTCCAGAGCTGAAGACTGGCGGATAGTAGCATCACTTGAATAATACCACTCGTCTCCTCTTTTGAAGTAACAAATGTAATGACCAGAGGAAATCTTGGTGCCTTCATGGACAATGACAGCTCTCAGTTGATATGAGACATCAGTTGCTGTGGTTCCTTTGTCTGAAGAGTTATGGTGTTCTGGAAAAAAAACTGTCTTCTTGTAATCTATCAAGTTGCCAAGCTTTTTACCATCATTTTGAAATCTTACAATCTGAATGCACAATGACAGAGGGGATTGGCGTGTGAGCAACCGCTTCCATGCATCAGTACTGTTTGAGCAACTGGTGGGATAAAAATGGAACAGAACATTAATAATTCAACATTTACCCGAGGACAAACAGATTATTACCATGTAGTGTGTACCTAAGGCCAGGTTGAATTACTTTTGCATTTTTGAATAAATCCTTTTTTTAATAAACATAAAAATTTACTTGTTTATGTCTTTTTTTGGCTTGTGTATGTTGGTTTGTGTTTGAGTTGAACATTATTCCACTTTTGTTACCTGCTACAATAATAAGATGATTCCAGCTCCACTGGGTGGGAATAATCCTTCAAGAAACTCTGTACAGTACAACCCTTTCAATTTAATAAAGAAACAAAAAAATTAGGACAGGAAAAAGAGGAAATAATAGCCACCGGTAATTAGACATATAATTTTGGCCCATTGAATCATCTTACCTGCAAAATGTATCTGGCCAGAATTAATAATATTTCTACTAGAAATATGTGTATCACAGAACCTCTTGAGGCTCGGGGGGAGGCTGATAAAATGTCAGGGATGGAAGGGGGGAGAGGGGGGAGAGAATTGGAATGCAGTGTGTACATTGAATTGAAAAGCAGGTTTCCACACAGGGTCTAATATTGGAAGGTGAGATGTAGTTAATATCCTTTGGATCAACCACTGCTCTAGCATCAAAAAGAATCACATGGCATTTAAATGGGGTTCCTAACTTACATTTTCCTGTTGTCAGGTTTGTGTCAACATTCAACATTCAATTTTTTAAATTTAAATAATTATCAAATTTTGTTGAATTAGCAAAATCATGATCAATGACTTTTATAATAATTGCGGTCTGCCTGTTACTAATTTTTTGTGTACTTAGGTATTTGTTGTTTTTGGGACTGCCTTCAGAGGTGTAAAATGAAAAAAATTAATTATTCATAACATTTACTCATACCTTTGTGATATGTAGTGGGAGAATAGTTTCCATTGTAGTAGTAGAAGTGACACTGCCACATGATGAACGCATTACTTCACTCCTCAGCTCAAAGAAAAAGGATCGCAGAAAGGCAAGGTTGCAGTTGGCAGGAATTAAATTTTGACTCTTGTACTGGTTTGCAGTGTGTCCAAGTACCCTGCAAAATTCTTGAAAGAACTCTGCTGCACACTGTTGCTGGCCCTTTTGAATTAGGCTACTAACTTGTGGTAGACAGGAGACCAATGTTGCTGGGCGAACTATTCCAGGCACAGTCCCATACAAGTTCAGAAAATTGAGAGTGCTACACAGTAAGCACAACCGACCTAGAATAATTTGTGGATTATGGTAGAAAAACCTTTGTGTCAATACCTGGCCAGGAACACGACTATTAATATAATATGTTTTCACTTGTGCTCTAAAGAAATTCTTTTATTATTTTCAAAACAAAGCAATAACACAGTTCAATGATTCAAAAGGACTGGTGAATTAAGCTTATCAAATAATAATAACTCCAATTGTACTACTTGTTCATTTTGCGGCCCGAAAAAATATTGGAATGTTTTCTTTTTACTTTCTTCCTTTTTCATTTCTTGTTTCCAGCTTTATTATAAGCTTAATTATTATAAGGCTTATTATAAATAAATATATATAATAATTAGGTGGTGGTTGTGCGAGGTGTCAAGTTTTCAAATGAAGTATTTTTAGGGGTCGACCATTTAACCCTTGAGGGGAGGGATGGGTGATTTCTGGTCATCAAGAAATTTTTTTTCTAGCAATCTGATGGGCAGGATATTTTTTTCCCTTTTTTCCCATAAGCTTTCTATTACATTTCTGCTGCATGCAATTTTTTTCTTCTGACAAACGCTTGCAGGAAATGTTTTTTTAAAATCACCCACCCCCGCCCCCCTCAAGAGTTAAATGGTCGGCTCCTTATGCAAATTGTGTTCGCACGGTAAGCTATTTAAAGCTGTAAGTGGATTACAATGCTGTCGAATATATGCCTAATTCAACAATTGGCTGGCAATGTTTATTGTTCTCTTACGAGTTAAACGACAATGAAGGTTTTCAATACCTGTTCTCGATGAGGTGCACTTCTTGCGATTGTGCTTCACGCCAGCGAGTCCTTCTACAAAACATGTCACTGACAGGAGACCTTGAAGGACGCTATTCAAAAAGCAAGTATTCCCGAGGTTGGAAATTCCCTTTGGATTCATTTCGGAAGCGACTGCTGTCAGAATTAAAAATTTTAATTCGAAGAAGAAAGAGTAACGCAAAGACAGGACGTTCGTGTACACACACAGCGACATTCGATGAGATAATTTCTTTCCCGCGTAAAAAACCAAAAAGTTAATAGATAACTTTCCCGCGAAAGTTTAAAAAAATTCCGTACCCTGTACCCCTGCTTTCACACTTTCTAACCGTCAGGGGATCTGGGCGCAGGCCGTCCAACCCATCAGGAGGCTTGGTTGCTGATTTCAGCCTGGTTCCCAAGAAAGTGATCCCAAAAAACATTTTTGCCTCCCGCTTTGGTACATAAATCTCCCGCTTTTTACGTCCACTATAAATATCGAATACTTAGTAAAAAATAAAACAGACTTAGTTTGAGATTTAGCCCATTTTTAGCTCAAAACTTGAATTTTTCTTATTCGCAGTACGGTTTCTGGGGCATTTTTGTCATTGACAAAGATTATTTCTAGCATTCGAATTCTGATAGTATGTAAATCATGTAAGACGTAATATAATGTTCTAAGTCATTCCCATTGGGGGCTGGGTCAATTTTTCGGGGGGGTCGTTGAAATTCCGGAGGGGGAGTAAAAAAAAAGACAGTCTCCCGATTTTAGGTCTCCAGAGGTTGGCATCTCTGCTTGTTGTGGGTTCTCAGTTTGAGATAGATCCTTCTCCTTTCCGCGGTTCGAGTCTCCATTTGCTACGTCATTTTCTTTACTAGAAAGCTCATCACCATTCTTTTTTACAGGATCATTTTCCTTTCCTCTATATCCATGGTATCCGGTCATTTCGTTCCATGGTCAGATCGTTCCAAGTCAGATCGTTCCAATCAATAGTCATTTCGTTCCACAAAATAGTCAGTTCGTTCCACATATGAATGGTGATCAATGATCAGAACGCCAGAATTCGAACTCGACAAGTAGCGTAGGAACCGGCGTAAACCGTGACAGGTTTCTCTCGCTGTTTTTAAATCTAAAACCACTTTACATCGAGCTAATAAACACGCAGGCTACGTAGTACTTTATTGCCAACGAGGCAACCGAGCTAAGAAGCGAGGTTGACTCGGCGACAGAATTATAACGCCGCGCAGTGTAGGCAAAAACTCTCAAATTCTGCGTAACCCTCTAAAATTTGCATTTTTGACCATATTTGGGTGTAAGTAAGACGCCGTCATATTTGGGTAGTGACGTCATGGTCTTGTATTTACAACTCGTGGTCCGAGTTGGGTGATTCAGTGTGCAGCTGTTCGTTGTCTGTTCAAGAGGACCTAACAGGTGAGCAAGCTTTAATAGATTTCTAGTTCGAAAGGGCAATTAGTGCTCTGGTTTGCTCTATAAATTGCGTCTTTTTTTTTTTTTTTTAAAATAGGGTTTTACGCTCAAATTTTTGTCAGAACCAGCTTGTTCTTTGTAGCTCGATTTACATTGAGGTGGCGTGTTTGCTTCTCGACTCAGAACCAGGGTTTTCAGTGTTCTCCTTTCCTTTATGAATTGAATTTTAAGCGGTAGTTGATCAAGGCATAGGGTTATATTCTCAAAAATTTTATCAGAACCAGCGTGTTCTTCGCCGGTCGATTTACATTGACGCATTTGCGGACATTTTATTTTAGAATTTATTCGAGAGATTTTGTCTACTAGCATGTTTTTTTGCCGCTCGATTTACTTTGAGACAGCCCAAAACTCAGGTGAGGAATGCAACGAATTTGCGGACCTTTTGTTTTAAAGACTATCATTGTGCCTTTCAAGAGACTCTTTGTCCTGTGACAGTCGCTCATTAGATCTTTGTATTTTATTCAAGTTTATATTTTTATACCTCTGATACATTCCGCCCCATTCTTGCGCTTTTCACACATTTTACTTTACACCAATTTTTTCTTACGCGTATTACCACGCGGAACATTTTAACATTTCTTATCACTGATGACGCTGTTGCTCGGAATTTAATTATTGTTTATAATATCAGCATTCAAGGCCTCATTTGAACTACCTTTTTCTTTCTAACGTTTATAGTTTTGATACAATTGAATTTTCCATGAAAGTAATAACAGGCGCGGATCTAGGATTTTGAAATGGGGGGTGAATTTTTGTAATAATGTAATAGAACCAAAGCCTGGTTGAGGTGTTTGAGGTCTGTGCATTAGCATGATTGAAGAGGGGCTCAGAAAAAGGGGGGTGAAAATTCACCCATTTCACCTCCCCTGGATCCGCACCTGACTAATTAATATAACTTGCTCATGTATTTACCAACAAAGCTTCAAGCCATGTTGTTATTGTTTAATAATTAAAAAGTGAAAGCCTACAATGTGCCAAAGTTGTTGTTTTGAAGTTGGGTGCCATCCTTTTCTATTGTGGAATCCATTTTAAACCTCTAAAATTATGAAAAAAAATATCGCGAAGATCTGAATAGGCACATTTCACAAAAGATAAACGAATTCGCCTCGTTGGCACTTGCCGGAAGGTACCCCTAGTTTTATTTTCTGTATTGTGGTCCAAAATCGACAAACGTAAGCTCTCGCCAATGTGTGAATAGTTCTCACATCGTTCTGCAATGCATAACACCTTTTGCTGTTCATTACGAGAAAATACGCATTCATTTGCGAGAATCGTTGACCAACAGCGCGAAGATACATTCATTAGCGCGAAAAAGCGAATATTCGCGCATAAATCAGATTCAATAACGATTTTTGCATTTTAATCAACATTCAATAACATTTTTGGGCATTCATTTGCGTCATTCGACACACAAAAGAGAAAAATATGTTTTCATCAACGCCAACATGCCAGTCATTAACTTGAAAATCATTAGGGACAATAGACAAACATGTAAGTGCAAACGCTATTCATTAAGTTCCTGGACAGCTTTAGAATGGGTAAGACAAACATTAATGCGCATGCATAATCAATTGAGCGTTCTTTACATTTAATATACAAAAATCTATTTTCAATTAAACAATACCAATTCCCCCAAAAATTGGCCTGAATTTGTTTAAAGAATCACGCCGTACTTAACCACTGCTTGTTCGTCGACGGCTGCGGGTATACATTTTCGTTAGGCGGCCAGAAGTCATGGTGGGGCGCGACAGCAAGTGGAGGGCGTACCGCCAAGTATGTGGCCAAAGAGGACGAAACTTGACCATGACCATCGCAATATCACCTATCAATGTTTTCCTCGGCATCTGCTGGAGCAATAAATACTGCGTCGGTTTTTTTTTCTGGCACAGGCGAGGAAATAATGGATCCCGATAAATCGGTGGTCTTTGCGTATGACGGGGTGCCAACCCACCTAGATTTGGCCATTCCCGCCCCACATACACAGCTTATACTTTCCCCCTCGATATAGCCTGATTCTCAGACGTCCGAGGTCGTTCGCGGTTTTTTTCGCGAAAAAAACCGCGAACGACCTCGGACGTCTGAGAATCAGGCTACCCTCGATATCGTTGAAAAGAATTTAAGTTGTCTGAAAGCGACGCCAAAGGCCAACATCTCGAGTCCAGAAATTTAAAGATGTATAACAGGAATGAGGGCAAAGTCCTAGCAATCCCATCTATTGCTGCAGAAGGTACGCCTGCAGCTTCCTCATCGTTTTTACCATCAGAATTGTTTTTCTCAGTCTTTACATTGGCCATTTGGTCGTTCAATATACTTGCTTTGGACGTTTTTGAAAATCAGTAAATCTACCTTGGATTCATCAAAAGTTTTCTTGGAAAAGCTAATATACCACGCTTCTAACACAGTTACGCGCCTTTTTCCGGGAAACGTCTGCTTGGTAGCAACTCAGGAAGCAGCATTTTCTAACGATTCATTTCATTGGTCAAATAAATTATCGCAACCAATAGAAAAGGCTGTTATAAAGTGCCAGAAGAAATTTGCAAAGAAACCTTCCGCATCTTCAATATGGGGAACATTGCAATGTTTTTGTTTTTTATCTTGTTGTGTTTTACTCCAGTTCAAAAGGCATTCATTATCGAAAGCTGCGTCGGAACTGCTGTGTTTGGATCTTTGGCTTATGTGGCGCCAGAAGTTTGGTGTCGTTTTAATGAATGTTGCACAGATAGATGGATCTCGGCGAACATCACAAGTCTGCAATTACGCCGGCGCGTGTTTGGACAGCATTTAGTCACCGAGACAGTGCTTAAGGCAATAGTTGGACATCTGAATAATAAATCACCGAACAAAGCCTTGGCGCTCTCTTTTAACGGCTGGACCGGATCGGGGAAAAACTTTGTTAGCAAGATCATTGCAGAGCATATTTTTAGGGAGGGGATGGATAGTGAATTTGTCCATCAAATCATTGCCACCCATGACTTCCCACACCGGTCGGAATTGGAACGTTATAAGCGATATCTGCGTAGTTTGGTTTCTAGTTCAGTGTCACAGTGCTCAAGGTCATTGTTCATTTTTGATGAAATGGATAAAATGCCGATTGGTCTCATAGATGTTGATTTGCATTTTCCAAGCCGTTTATCCATTTTTTATGAATATTTAATTATCTTAAGAAACGCGGCAAAATATATCAGGTGACCAGCACTTAAAAAACCGAGAAGTTCGTTACGTAACCAACCCCATGTGAAAGGGGAATCCTATAAGACCAAAGAATACGAACATCCCAAAAGCGTAAACATTCAATAAAACATAAAACACGTTCGTGTTGAAGAATATGCAAGGTATTCTGTTTGAATTCGGAAAAACAGTCTGCATTCTAAGTAGAATATTCTAGGTGTGCATCGCGTCATGTGTCCTTGAATACTTCAGGATATCATTGTACACTCCATGTGTGCCTATCCGTATTTGGGCAAAGTCGGTCACGAATTTGCTTTTTTGCACAGTGTCAATATTCATATAAATCCTTAACCTGTTGCGAAATAAAGTCAGCGATCCTGCATGTACAACATCTTTAGGCAAATTATTCCAAGCATTGATGATCTGTACAAAGAAAGAATATTTGTAGCAATTTAGGATGGCAACTTGTACATAGAGCTTATAATCATGATTGGCTCTCGTTCGATTACATTTAGTAAGTTTAAAAAAGTCTGAAAAAGGAAGGCTATCTATTTCAAAAACTATCTTGTAGCACTGAACTAGAGGTAAGAACTCTCTACAATTCTCTAGAGTTTGTCAATTCAGTAAGCGGCAGCGGTCTTCATAGCTCATTTGTCCGCGCTTTTGCTTTAACACCAACCGTGATGCTCTTCTTTGGACTTTTTCCAAGGATTCAATATCCCTTTTTTGGTACGGGCTCCAGACGGGGGCAGCGTGTTCGAGTATAGGTCTTACCAATGACTTAAAGAGGCAAGAAAACGCATACTGATTATCATTTCCGAGTGATCGCTTAATTACACCTAACACTTTGTTCACCTTGTTTACTATGTAGGAGACGTGTTTACCCCAAGATAGATCGTAGTTTATTGTGACCCCTAGGTCCTTGACACTTTCAACAGATTTTAGTTGCACACCTAGAGAGTAACTTGGCTTTGGTCTGTCCAGTACAGTACTGTGCGTTGCGGGTATGACTTCACATTTCTCGGGATTAAAGCACAACTGCCACTTGTTAGCCCAATCGCTTAATTGATTCACATCAAGCTTTAAGCTGGTATATCCTTATCAGGCTCATTGATCATGCGATAGATTTTGGTGTCATCAGCGTAGATTTTGACTGTTGATGTTATGTTTGTCGAAATATCATTTATATGGATAAATGATAAATAAGATTGGCCGAGTATTGTTCCTTGGGGGACGCCTGAAATTACAGGTGACCAATATCAACAATTATTGGCCTTTAACAAGACATGCTGCCTTCTATTTGTCAAGAAATTCAATTTAATTTTTTAATTTCTACTGACAGTCTGTCTAGTATTGCTACATTAGCTTGTAATGGCTGGTTAAGATTGGATTCTGCTGGCACCTACTGGCAAGTGTACCTGCATGAGTAAAATGTATGAAATCTTGTCTCATATAAAACAAGTTAACAAGTAGCTAAACTACTAGATTCATCATTCATAAGAGCAACTGTGACTGCAACTCGGCTCAAAAGAGCAGCGACAGCATCCTTATCCTCCTTTGCCCAAACTTCGTCAGCAAGGTACTTCTCAACTGTTCCCTCTGCTTCTATGGGGTCTAAAGATGCATCTGGCTCGACAGGCAAGTGTAAAGTGAAGATGATCACCACGTGTTTATGCGGTGCATTTTGATCATCGCAATATGAGTAAAACAACAGGGGTGATGGAGGTGGAAGAAGCTCAAGGTGATGAACAAGTGCTGCTCTGTGGCTTTCTTTAAACTTTCTTATTAGTAAATCATCCATCTTTTTCTTGGCCATCTCACCGGGGTAACTCCTTTCTTCTCTTCCATCAATCATAGCTAACATTCTCTTGTGTCGTGGATCTAATGCTGCCAAGTTTCCTGGCCAGGCAGTCAACTGTGCCGTGAGCAGCTGGAGGTGCAGCTAGTAAAAATACTAGTGGTTGAGGGGGACTGGTATTCCTGAGATGTGCCAAGCCACGGTTCTTTAGGATCCTCCAGAACCGGTCAGTTTGGTTAGTGAAAGAAGATGAAAGTTCTATTATCTTATCTTCAAAGATTTTAGGCAAGTCAAAATCCGGAGGGGGAACTGGAGAATGAAGTAAAATAGCAACGACAATAACCAAAAAGGCAATGAAGAGGGGGATAATGGCCAATTCAGGATTCTTGATGAAGCTAGACGGTTGTCTGTCAGCTTTGCCAGCCTTCGGTGATCCAGTTCCTTCTTTATTCGTGTTTTGAGGTACTCCTTTCTTCGCTCTAGGACTTTTTTCCTTTTTCTTTTTCTTGCCTGATTTTACACTTTCTGAGTTAGTTTCCTCAGCTTGTTTTCCATCACTTTCAGTTTCAGTAGAAAGGTCATCACCATCCTTTCCCGTAATTTCATCTATTGCTACTTGCCGCGGAACTTCAACTTCCTCATCTTCTTTCTGAACAGAATATTCTTCCTCAGAATCTTTACGATCCATTTAGTCGTTCATTGTAATTTCGATGATTTTGAAAATCAGCAGGTCTCCAGCAGGTCTACTTCAGATCTATCAACGTTTTCTTGGAAAAGATAAAACCAGCTGCTTGTAACAAATATATAGACGCGCGTTTTTGGAGAACTTCCGCTTGGTAGCCACTCACCATGTAGCCTTTTCTAACGACTCATTTAATTGGTCAAATAAATTATCGCAACCAATAGCAAAAGCAGTTACAGACTGCCACGAAAAACTTTCCCCATCATTAATATGGCGAAAATTGGAATGTTTTTGTCCTTTATCTTGTTATTTTTCACTCCAGTTCGAAAGGCATTTATCATCGAAAGTGCTGTCGGAACAACTTTGTTTGGATCTTTAGCTTATGTGGCGCCAAAAGTGTGGTGTCGTTTTAAAGAATGTTGCACAGATAGATGGATCTCGGCGAACATCACCGGTCTGCAGTCAGCTCTACGCCGACGCGTGTTTGGACAGCATTTAGTCACGGAGACAGTGCTAAAGGCAATAGTTGGGCATCTGAATAATAAATCACCGAGCAAAGCTTTGGCGCTCTCTTTTAACGGCTGGACTGGATCAGGGAAAAACTTTGTTAGCAAGATCATTGCAGAGCATATTTTTAGGGAGGGGATGGGCAGTAAATTTGTCCATCAAATCATTGCCACCCATGACTTCCCACACCGGTCGGAATTGGAACGTTATAAACGATATCTGCGTCGTTTGGTTTCTAGTTCAGTGTCAAAGTGCTCAAGGTCGTTGTTCATTTTTGACGAAATGGATAAAATGCCGATCGGTCTCATAGATGTACTAAAGCCCTACTTAGACCACTACCCTGATGTTGGCAAAGTTGTCTTCCGAAGAAGTATTTTCATATTTTTGAGCAATACGGGAGGACAGCTAATAAATGACGCGGTCCTAAAACACTGGAAAGAGGGAAAGAAGAGAGAAGACATTGGTATTAAAGAGATGGAGAAGGTTGTTAACCTTGGCGAGTTCAGCACTAAAGGCGGTTTCTGGCATTCATCACTCATTGAGGAAGATCTTATAGATTATTTTATCCCATTTTTACCTTTGGAGAGATCTCATGTTAAAATGTGCGCTAAAGTAGACTTGGAAAAAAAAGGACATCCAGTTACTGAACAAGTCCTTAACAGCATTGCAGATGAGCTATTATACTTCCCAGAAGACTTAAAGGTCTTTTCACTTTCTGGTTGTAAGAAAGTATCGAGCAAAGTTGACTATATCATGCTTTAGATTAGACAGGGGTGTGGGTTAATTATAGTGATAAATAATTTTTCTGAATACAGTCCAACCCAAGCTTTTTTAAAAGACATAGAACAATGGGTGTCTAACTAGGCTAAGAAAATTTTGTGTTAATTTTTCCTAAAAGGAAGTATCCTCTGGTAGCCTGTGAATGCAGACCTATTTCCTCCACCTCAACTAGATTTTTCTCTTTGCGAGGAACATTAAACATTAAGTTCTGTAATATATTACATGTTTATTGTTTAATATTGTTGTCGTCACTTCTCTCCACCCAAAAAGTGAACAGTAAAGGGTGGAGCGAAGTGATGACTGGAAAATACATGTATGTCTGCATTCACAGGCTAATCCACTGGGTTTTAGAATACCTTTTTTGGCTAAAACCTTCAATCTTGAACAATAATTTCAAGGAAAGTGGACATCACTAAGTCTAATTTCAAGATAAAGCTCCTCAAAGCGCTGGTGGTTGAAAATACCTCCCCTTCCCTTCCCCAAAAAACAAAATATGCAGAAGTCCAACTGGATATTTTCTGCTCTTGTATGACTGAACAACACTGACTAGGGTGGGGTGGATCCATTATCCTCAGTATGTGGGTTCTGTGATTAAAGTGCAAAATTCTTATGACTTTTTGCTTTACCTTGTTGGAAAAGGAACTCAGGGCCTCAAATCTCAGTGACAGGATTGATGAAGTTTTATTTCAGGTGTAAACACTGGGACACTGACAAATGCTTGAGACAGGCTGCTTAGTAGAGGAGTTTTCAGTGAGCACGTAAGACTGTTTCTTAAGCTGAGGTAACTTTTGTATGCCAAAAAACTAGGAAGATACCTCTAGCTGTCTGATCTGTTTTAAAACATAGTGTATTGGTTTTCTGTACAGTGAAGATGGGTTGTACATCCAAAAGGTTCTTTTAAAGACATGTATGATTTTTTTTAGCTTTTGTTCAGTGACAAAATGGAAACATAAATGAGAGCAGTATATCAAAGAAAATTTGAAATGTACAGTCTATGTAGGGAAGTGATGTGGTGAATTTATGAGCTTTCAGACCTAATGGGCTGGATTCAGATGAAGCACAGACTATTGTTTCTAAAACAGGGCTTAGAACTCTATCTTGACCAGTCAACCTCCTCCACTTTTTAATAACAGTATCTTTTACTCTCAGAGGCCATTTAGCCTTTCAAGATAAGGTTTTTTTTTACTCTCAAAGAATCCACCTTAGGGGCTGACCATTTGACATTTGAGGCGGGGGTATGGGTGATATGGCTTGGGTAAGATTTTTTTTCCAAACCTCTAGACTGTGAACCACAGATGTATTTCCGGTCGTCACTTCCCTGTGGGTGAAACTAAAAGCTGAAAAAAACGGATGCTCTTGCACGCTACCAAACCTCTGGTGATAGAATTTTTTTCCTGACATACAATGGTGAAAACTTGATTTTTTACCAGCATTATACCCCATAGAAGATTTTTTTATTTTCAGTGTAAGAATTTTTTTTGCCAGGTATTTCCTTGCAAAAATTTTTTACCCGTTAAATCAGTTTGCAGGATATATATTTTTTAAAATCACCCATACCACCCCCTCAAAAGTCGGCCCCTTTATAGTTGCATTGATGTTTTCTCGGAAAGGCAAACACACGCAACTTGTAACAGTTTACGCGTGCTTTTCAGGAAGCCACGCAAGTTCATTCAAGGGCAAGGTCTTTCAAGGACACAAGCAATTTTAAGCAATCTCGACCCAGAGCTCTTCTGCGCATGTAGAGGAGAGGGATCAAGAGCTCTGGGGAACCCTGGAGCAAGATTTGTCTATGATTGGTTTCAGCAAAAAACAATAAAGTGTCTCTGATTGGTCTATTCAAGTTTGCACGAGAGCGGTTGAACGTGCGGCGTGTCTGGTGTGTAAGCGGGTTTTTTCCCTAGACATGTTGAAGTAAACACGGCCGGCCGATTCTTGATATCAGCGATTACAAAACAACATTTGAATGACTAATTAGGCAGAATTACTAGATTTTCCAATTTTCAAATAAAAAAGCTTAGCTACATATCAAAAATTGAACCGTGAACCAGAAAAAGATTTGAATGCAAAAAAATAAATAAAATAAAAATACACCGACATCTTTGCCAGCCGTGATAAGTTAAGAAGCGTGACACATTGCTGATTTTTCTTCGACTTCCACGCCTGAGTATCTTGTTCACACGAAGTAGCCGAGTATGAATGAAAACTTCAGCTTCTTGTCGTAAATTGCCCAAAAACAGACTTCCAAGAAAAAAAAAACAGAAAAAGTAAAAGTGATACGTGTACAATGCGATTAGATATTTATAGTTCTCTTCTTTTCCCACGATTTCACATTTCAAAGCAGCTTCGCTGAAGTGTTAATGTTCATGAACAAACATAAATAAAAGGACGCTAAATTCATATTTTGGAAAGTTTTATTGGAATTTCCACACGTTTATTTTAACAAGCCATTCGGGTTTCACTTACCGCCTCGTGAAGTAGTCCACAGAAATATTAATCAACTGCCAAGCATACGCAAACTTTAAGTCTCAATCTGTGATTGGGAACGTTTAACGGTACTTTCTCAACAGCTACCACAAGAGCCTTGGATACCTGAAAATTCTTCACGGCCGTTAACTGAATTTCTTCAGTTCTAATACCGAAGCAACACAACACTTCGCGATGAAGCAGATATAAAAGAAGCAAAAAGTTTGGGTTGGATCAAAGAGCATGCGCTGTGAGGCCCAAATAGCCAGATTTTGGCTACTCCGGCGCAGAGTTTCCCAGAGCTTACCACAGGCGGCCCAAGCTCATTGTGTGAGTTTAAAATGGCCGTGAATAATATAAATTTAGCCAGGGCTAAAAGTGAAGCTCCCATTAATAAATTTATTTTTTAAATCAAACAATAAACTTGTAATCCACAAATCAGTTGACTTAAGGGGAAATTCATATGACTTTTGAGGGAAAGGCTAAGTGATTTTAGAGTGAAACAATCTTACATCGAGTTGATAGCCATGTAAAACACCCAAAAATAGCAATCATCTTCGATCACATTCAAGAGCCGTAATGGCTCTTGATCACAGTGGATTATACCTGGAAAAAAAATTCTTGGAAAACAAATCAAGGCAAATTTTTTGCTTTCGACTAGTTTACTATACAAAATCTTGCAAAACAAATCCGGGGATGTGTAAACCAACCTTTTATACTTTTTATACATCACATCTGCGGTGAAACAGTACTATTTATCATACAGACCTCAGACAGAATGTAGTATTTCACAATTTTTCGAGACAAATTGCACTCAGTCAATATTCAGGACGATCAATTGTGGGCTTTTAGCGAAACCGTTAAAGAAATTTCCAAAATCACCTATACGGCCAGCCAGTTCTCACTTTTAACGAGCGCCAAATTTGCTGTGAACATTAATAGAGTTATGCTTCAACATAAATAATTTATTGCTTTTTTTTATTTAAGGGTTTTATAACGATGTGTAATCTTGAAAAGCGTTTGATACGGGCGGCAAAATGATAACTCCTGCAAGCGATGTTCATGAACTTAACGACTGAAAACAAACAGCACAGCGATTAAAATTGCAAGAGAGACTACTAACAATCACTAAAAGAAATATAATTCGGTTAAACATTTACAGAGACAACAATTTTCATTCACGAAGATAAGTATTGAAGCGTTTCGAAAAATCTTGAGTCTTAAAGCTTTTGTGTTTGCTTTACTCAAAGGTGAATTCGAGGCAAGAAAATCGCTCAAAGTTTTCTTTCTACAGCCAAATTTATAACTAAATATTCTTCGGAACGTTTTCTTTCTATTTGCGGTGAGAAAATATATCTAAAGGCTTTTTAAAGTTCTGTAAGCTTATATCAAACCCTGCAAACCTGATATTAGGTCGGTTCATTGCCTCAAATCTTACAAACGTGCATAAACTTGCCGCATAAATTGTGCTCGACTACATGAAATTAGATATAAAAAAAACAAACTTCAAATGCAATCATTACTCAGGCTTACCATTCGAGATGCAGCTCCTGAAAAAAGTAACGCGATAATCGCTTGAGAATTTTGAATCCTCTACCGAATCAAGCAAGGTGAAAAACGAAAACGATGCCATCCGAAATCGGATTTCCAACTTTGACAAGCCACGCATCTCTCAACCAAAAAACCAATGAACAAACTAGCCATGAATAACAGACTTGATAGCAGCTATATTTCATTTTGTACATCCAGTGGAAAAAGACAGTTAAAAACATCACAAGTTGACGCAAGACTCTGTCAGCTTCAGCTCTCAAAGTAAACAAGTTTCAAGATGCTGCATAAATTTTCCGCATGAACTCACCTGTCAAATTTTGACCAATCAGAGCATAAAAGTTGGTCGTAAAGCGTGACCAACGCGTGACCTAGGTAAGAAAAGGTCTTCCCCGCCTGTATTTTTAATTAACTTGCTGAATTTTCGCGTCCATGGTTAGTTTGAAATCAAATTCTTAATAGTGCGGGGCCATCATGATATAAACACAGCATATTTCATAAATTTAAAAAAATAAAAAACTTGAGCCTGCAATCATATGAAAACCAGTAACTTGTCAGCGGATAACTTCAAAAAAGTACTCGACCTCGATGGGTCGACACCTGAACCCGCGATACGGTGAGGTGATACTGGTCAGCGGATACCTTGTTTTGACAGCTGTCAATTGATCACAACATTGATGTGCAATCGGTTTCCTCCTGGCCCCGGTTGCTCGAAAGATGGTTAATTTAACCATATGTTAGTTGGTAACGGTTGGTTAAATTAGCTAACGGTGGGTTAACTAACTGTTGGTTAAATTCCCGTTGCTCGAAGGTCTGTTGAGCTGACGCTAATCCTTTGTTAGCTAACCAATGGTTAAATAAAATATGCCAGACTTTAACCATCTCCGAACAGGTTTGACAAGTTTTAATTATTAGTTACTGTACTTTAGAAATGAAATGTGAAAATGAATCTGCAATTAGTCTACCGGTATATTTTAAGTCTGTCAAAAAATGAAAGCATGTTTTACGAAAAATAAAAAAAACAAAAACAAAAACAAAAGGACCAAAAAAAAGGGAAAAAATATTTCCTAAGACAAGTATTGAACCCCGGACTTCCGACATGATAACGTGACGCATTACCTATTGCGCCACGAAAGCCTGCAACAGGTAAGAGTGGAAATTTATCGGCCTTAATTCTTTTGCCAATGAAATTCTGCCGGTCCACGCCATTTGAAGCCAGTAGAGCTTTATTTATCAAGAATTGAAAGATAAATTCGAGAAAAACAAGCATGTTTTTGACAGTAAAAGCCGTACTTTAACTCATTCCGTCGCATTTGAAGAACATATGGCCGACAAGTGTCTCGCAAAACATTGGCAAGTCTCTTGCAGCTTGCGATTCTCGGCGTTTACTTGAGGAGAATCATTTACGATTCAGCAACAGTAAACATTTCCGAGATTAACAACCACTAACAAAATGAAGCGAAAAAGCAAATCAACCACCATGTTGTTTTGCTGATTTTGCAGCGCACGTCATTTTAACCGATGGTTAACAAGTTAACACTCGTAGCGAGGTACGTTAAATTTAACGCTTAGTTAGAAAAAATTTAACCCACGGTTAACACTAACCAGCGTTTGAGCAACCGAATCTAACCTACGGTTAATTTTTAACCATCGGTTAGCGCGTTTAACCATTGGTTAAGAGTTAACCATCTTTCGAGCAACCGGGGCCTGGGCTCCCAAATGGAAAGTAGTTAGAAAGTGTGAAAGTAAACATTGGTTGTCCTGTGGTGCGGACGGACGGCGGGCGGGTGTAGCGTTGCAGTTGTGTCCTCCGTTGCAGTTTGGTCCTGTCAGCTATCAACCAATAGAATGGGTTTTTGTTTCTTCCAATCAAAGTGCGTTGTGATCGTGTCTTCACCATTTGACTTCCCAACTAGGGGAGGGCTGTAGTATGAGTTTTGTTCGTTTCGTTTTCCTGATCCAGCGTTTTTGCTGATGGGTTTTTGGAGAATTTTACAGAAGTGCGAATTATGTTCGAAACTTTCCTCGGTCAACGCATATGTTCATATGTTGGAGAGCTAGAACTCGTGCCCAAATAAAGAGTTGGAAGAGGGACAATAGCAAGAAGAATGATCCAGTAAGAAGAAGAAGAGATGCAATGATTTTCGAGCTTCTGAGGTAAGGTGTTATTTGCAGTTCTTTCAAAAGGCTTTTTATATATATATATATATCTAAGGATTAGAGTCATGGTGCAGATAAGCTCAAGCTAGGCTAGCTCTTGAATTTATAGATCGTGAAGTTGTGAGCTTTTTTTATTTTGCTGCAAATTGTAAGTCAAGTTACTGCTTGAGCTTATTTACCGAACCGGGCATGTAAAAACTGACCATAACAAGAAAAACTGAAGCATTGTTCATGGGGATTTTGAAGTCTTCCTTCAGAAAATAATATATTAACACTTGATTTTAGAAATCGAGAACCTATTTCAAAGTTTAGGTTAAAGAGTTTCCTGTATATATGAGGGCCCTCCAAATAGCAAGTTTG